>VFFE01007140.1:2183984-2329842 GCA_008921705.1 Burhinus oedicnemus | reverse complement strand
TTTTTTTGTGGGTTTTTTTTTGTTTTTGTTTTTTTGTTTTTAAACAACCATTATCACCTCTTCTATTCAATCATTTTTCCTGTCATCATTGGTACTGCTTTTGCATTGCACTTCTTAACATTTAGAAGTGACATATCATTAAGACAAACGACACACTCAAGACAGGAGCTTGTTAACTTATTTTCCTTCTACATTTAGTCTAAATATGTAACAAAAATAAGGAAATACGAAAGAACATAATGTAAGTAATGACAGACTAATGTTCGGTGGCCTGAAGTTCCCTGTAACTCTACAGAAGAGAACAGTTCAGAAACAATAGGAAAAAGGGAGTAAGATTCAATCTTACAAAAGTTACTGGTGCTTGCTACCGTGTTATTTTGTTTACAGTTTAAATTGTGCATCCTCAACAGACACACACGTCTTATGATGGTATAAGTGCACTCCTACACTAGTTGGATCTCAGTCCTCTCACAGGAAGTAAAAAAATAAATAGGTGGCTTTAAATTCTACCATAATGAATGTATCATATTACATCTTCTTTCACCTCTGTCTGGCTTTTCAAAGAAGAGTTAAGTTTTATTTCATCAACTTTTCTAACACATGAAAACACCTTTTTTCATAATTCTTCACAAATCAAGAGACAGCTCTTCAATAGCAAAGTGTACAGGAAAAAAGAAATAACAATAACAAGACCTGATTTGTCATGAAAAACCAGAGACTTATCTTCATATTTTAAAAGCTTTTCTCATAGCAAGAAAGTACTCTAACAACTCATCACACCTGCTGTTACTAAAAAGATTTCTACTGCATTCACAGGTTCTACCTGGATGCACACTTACTTAACTTAAGCCAGTGACAGTATGCTAACCTGGCTTGATTCAAAAAAGAAGAGTCCATGATCATACAAACCACATTTACATGCTACTCATTTGTTTTCCTTGGTATTCTACATCCTTTAGATCTGAGCTAGAAAGAAGAATGAAAGCCAAGTTGTTTTCCAACTAAAAGTAGTAAGTCTATTCCAGAAAAAGAAAGTAATACATTATAGTCACTCTTATTGACAGTGCATTGGTGGCAACTGACTATAGCTCACCATACACAGCATTTCATTGAGCAACACAAGTCACCCAGTAGCAGTTACACCTTACACTGCCATACTGTTGCAAGAAAACTTGTAAGATACAGACAAGACAAAAATTCCTGGCTTAGGAATTGTTGAGATAAAGCTGAAGAGTCTTCTAAAATTTCAATGCAGTAAAGTCAAACTACCTAAGAACACTTCAGCAGTGTCATAAATATGTAATTCTCATTGAGTATGGAAAGCAATACTAGAAATCAATTAAAAAATCTGCTAAAAAAAAAAAAAAAAAAGAGTTCCCCAATAGAGGTTTCATCTATAATACTGAAGGCGCTGCCTTCTTACACATACCTAAATGAAGAGGAACAAAGAGTTTGCTGCTGCAGTGCAATGGCTATGCACTTCACCTTGCAGCTAGTTAAACTCAAGTGGCTAAATCTTTAAATTATATTATTTTTCTTAATGTCCATAAACCCAGAGTTTATTAAAAACTTCCTTAAAACGCAAAAAATAGCAACATACCTGAAATGTTAACCGTCCAGCTTAACATCATGATGTATTTGGAGCAAACATTACCAGCCTTCCCAATTCTAACCCCTATAAAAATTAATTTTTATAAAGATACTAGCAGAAAAATGAATACAAAATAAGTCCTACCACTACAAGTCAAACTGCTGAAAGTAAAAGCTTATAATTAAGGCTTAAACTTACCCAGCCAATACTCCATCAAAGGTTTCTGTAAAATACACTTCCCCAGTTGGCTTTGGAGTTTGGTACACAACCTGAAAGACATGTACAGATACACGCTCTAACATAAATTACAATTTTTCATTTGAAATACACTATCATACCTCCAAGAAGTAGTCCACCCAGACAGACCACCAGATTTTGTTCATGAGAAACATCTAGCAGCATAAAGCACCTTTCCCCACTTCCTCATGCCCCCCTCATTTCTACAGTTTGGGCACATCCTTGTAACAGTGAGCAATTTCACATCTGTGAATTTTCAAAACTGCTTCCTGTGTTCAAAGCTTATAACTAAAGTACTGTTACACATCTTATGTGAAAGAAAAACCCAGAAAATTTACTGAACTTGCATCAATTCTCTGCTTCTTCCCTACTTCTTTCTATACGTTTTTCATTCTTCTGTTTTCCTATCTACTCGGCACATTACAGTTGGGCTACACAGTAAAAAGAAAAAGTTGAAAAAACTATTTATGAATATTGCCCACATCTATTATGAAGTACAGCATAACAAATGGAAAATTTTCTGTGAATAAAGACACTGTCAAAGGGCAGCTGTGACTGATGAAATCAAGAAACTAGTCTAATGTCAAAAATCTCAGTAAGACCAACATACTTTCTGCTTTCTTCTCTAGAAATGGCATGTTAGGACTTACAACAAAAGGTTCTGTATCTATATTGAAGCACAGACTAGCAAAACCTTCTTCATGACTATCCACCACAGGCAGGAGACCTGATTTTACACTTTGGCACAACAGAATCATTCATTAAGCTTGTCCTACATTCCACAGAGCAACTGAAAAACTCAGACTGGTGGGTTTGACACCCACTCAGCTGTGTATTAACTTGCTCTTTTTAAAACGCATTTGTCCACCAATTTCTCTACTAGTTATAACTATATGTCTTATAATTAAACAGGCTTTAACTAAAGACTTCTGTAATCTTACCTCTAGGGAAGATTTATCTCTGTCAACATCAGCTTCTTGAGACTGCCTGTCAAAATCCTCCACTTCAACATCTGCATCCAGAGTTTCTTCATTTTCAATTTCTGCAGTCACCGAGTTAATTATCAGGACACCCAAGCACAGCCAGTCCCACTGGAAGTGCATCCTGGTTATCTGAAGAACTGGAAGTTTTAAATTTTAACTATTGTTGCAAGGATATTATCAATACTATTTCAATTTTACCCCACACTTTATATACAAGAGAAAAGACATTAAATTAATAAGAAATAAAGATCAAAAAGTATTGCTAATATAGTATTCCAGTAAAGTGCTATATCATAATTTGAAAAATTTCTTACTACACAGCCTTGACTCAGACTCTTTTTCCCTTCCTGTTGTCCCCATGGAAGTGCTTGTAGCCTGTTCCCTTATCTTGCCAGACCACAAATCTAGCAAAAATTTGACTGTGGCATACATGTGTTTTTAAGAACTAAGTAAGACTGCTTTTATTTTTCTCATTCCTTAACAGTCTGAACAAGTAATCAGTCTGAATCAGTCTCTACAGTGTAACAAAAAGTAACAACCCTTTCATTAGAGAAAAGAACACTGATGGATTTAGGCCATATTACTATCCACTGCCAGAATTGCTCATTTGTATTTGGCTCTTCTTCCACTGTCTACATTTAGATGACTGCAGTGTTTATATCAACTCCAGCTGTAAGTGTCCAAAGAAAGTATGATTGTTTCACAAAATATTTTCTGTTTCAAAATTATCCAATAAGCACAAAAGTTTAAGCTTAAATGCAAATTCTTTCTAAATTCGGGGAAACCTGAAAATCTTTAATCTGTGTAAGCATAAATGTCAGCAGCAGATAACTACCCCAGCTTCTCAATCTATCTGCTGCAAAAAAGAAGAGCTTGTTGCCCAGGATTTTTTTGCTTCACATCTGTAACACCTACAAATCCAGCTTTATATTAGAGTATCCAGTGCTTTGGAGCAGTGTAGTATCAAGTACATGCCTATGCGAGTTTCCTCAACTGTCTTGCCAAAAAATGCTTCTTTCTGAATTTGGAAATAAAAGGAAGACAGATTCTAGATACCACTGCACAGGTATTTATCCTTTGGTTCTTATTAATTTCTATCCACAGTAAGTTTAAAAAGAAAGACAAATACTGATATTGAGTTTGCTATTGTAAGACATTTTCAAACCTTGCATTACTTTTAGCCCCTGCTAGCATACTAAATACTCTGCTACTGAGGCGCTTTCTACACCTGAGAAAGAAGTCACCCTCTTAGTTATAGCATCACTCTTTAGGGTTGTAGTGGTAAACAATTTAATCTCTAAATATCCCAGCAATTCAAGATACCACCTTATACTGGAAGTGTGAGCCTCTTTGCTTTATCAGATTTGCTAAGCAATTCAAACATCAGAATTACAGCAATAATTATTTATCATTCAATTCATAACATCTGCAAGTTCTATCAACAAGCATATATAGAGATCAAACAGTATCATGGCTAAAAAAACCTACATCCCAGTATGACTGTACTACAAATGTCCAAAAAGAAAACTAATTATTTTTTCCCTTATTCCTTTTGAGATCTATTAATTTAATATTGACTGCATTGATTATATTTAGAGCCAAAACCCAGAAGTATTATAAAGAAGTAAAGTGTCTCACACACTAGGACTATGTCAATATTAGGAAGCCATCAAAAGCCTCCCTTCTGGGCAAAAACATCTATTTTCCACAAAACTCCATTAATTATGTCACCATTTTTTTTTCTCCCCCACTATTACCCACAATCCATGCCATTCTTTGCAGGACTTTTCACCCTGCTGTACATTTTGCTTGGGGATGGCAAGTCTATGGTTCCCTCTCTTCTCAGTTATTAGTGATACATCTCAAAAGTTATCCGCAAATTTTACTAGGTTTTTTGTCTTTTTTTTAAAATTTTATTTAAAAACTACAGATATTGTTAATTCATAGACCTCCTTGGCCAATTCTAGACCTTAAAATAATCTTGTCCTGAAGATTTAAAGTCGTTCAGTTTATCATACTGTTGCAGTTTAGGCTGGGCTGGCCACTAAATGAATGACAGATGTTTTCTATTAACCCTCCTCCTTGCCAGAAGGGGAAGGGAGAGACTTTACGGGTTGAAAAAAAACCACCCTAAACCAGCTTTAATGAAATATTAACAATAAAAAGAAAAGATAATAATCGTAGAATGGTTAGAGTTGGAAGGGATCTTAAAGTATCATGTAGTTCCAACCCCCCTGCCATGAGCAGGGACACCTCCCACTAGACCAGGTTGCTCAAAGTCCCACCCAGCCTGGCCTTGAACACTCCCAGGGATGGGGCATCCACAGCTTCCTTGGGCAACCTGTTCCAGTGCCTCACCACCCTCACAGTAAAGAATTTCTTCCTGAGATCTAATCTAAATCTACCCTCTTCCAGCTTGAAGCCATTACCCCTTGTGCTATCACTACCTGCCCTTGTAAAAAGTCCCTCTCCAGATTTCTTGTAGGCCCCCTTCAGATACTGGAAGGCTGCTCTAAGGTCTCCCCGGAGCCTTCTCTTCTCCAGGCTGAACAACCCCAACTCTCTTAGCCTGTCCTCATAGCAGAGGTGCTCCAGGCCTCTCATCTTTGCAGCCCTCCTCTGGACCCGCTCCAACAGGTCCATGTCCTTCTTATGCTGGGGGCTCCAGAGCTGGATGCAGTACTGCAGGTGGGGTCTCACCAGAGTGGAATAGAGGGGCAGAATCACCTCCCTCGACCTGCTGGCTATGCTTCTTTTGATGCAGCCCAGGATATGGTGGGCTTTCTGGGCTGCAAGTGCACATTGCTGGCTCGTGTTGAGCTTCTCATCACTCAACACACCCAAGTCCCTCTCCTCAGGGCTGCTCTCGATCCATTTTCTGCCCTGCCTGTATTTGTGCTTGGGATTGCCCTGACCCACATGCAGGATCTTGCACTTGGCCTTGTTGAACTTCATGAGGTTGGCATGGGCCCATCTCTCAAGCCTGTCCAAGTTCCTGTGGATGGCATCCCTTCCTTCCAGTGTGTTGACTGCGCCACACAGCTTGGTGTCATCAGCAAACTTGCGAGGGTGCACTCAATCCCACTTCCATGCTGGCACCAACAGAGATGGTAAAGAGCACCGGTCCCAGTACTGACCCCTGAGGAACACCAGTTGTCACTGGTTTCCACTTGGACATCAAGCCATTGACCAAAACTCTGAGTGCAGCCATCCAGTCCGTTCCTTATCCACTGAGTGGTCCATCCATCAAATCTGTGTCTCTCCAATTTAGAGACCAGGATGTTGTGGAGGACAGTGTCAAATGCTTTGCACAAGTCCAGGTAGACAACGTCTGTTGCTCTCCCCTTACCTACCAACACTGTAACTCCATCATAAAATGTCACCAAATTTGTCAGGCATGATTTGCCCCTCAGGAAGCCATGTTAGCTGTCACCGATTACCTCCTTATTTTCCACATGCCTTAGCGAGTTTCCAGGATGATCTGCTCCATGATCTTGCCAGGCACAGAAGTGAGACTGACTGGCCTGTAGCTTCCCAGGACTTCCTTTTTTCCCTTTTTAAAAATGTAGGCTATGTTTCCCCTTTTCCAATCAGTACAAACTTCACCAGACTGCCATGACTTTTCAAATATAACGGAATGCAGCTTAGCAACTTCATCTGCTAGTTCCCTCAGGACCCGCAGATGGATTTCATCAGGTCCCATTGACTTGTGTACCTTCAGGTTCCTTAGATAGTCTTGTACTTGATCTTCACCTCCAGTGGGAGGTTCATCATTATCACAGCCCCTGTCTTTGCCTTCTGCAACTTAAGCGGTGTGGTTAGAGCCCTTGCCAGTAAAGACTGAGACAAAGAAGTCATTGAGTACCTCAGCCTTCTCCATATCCTGGGTGACCAGGTCTCCTGTTGCCTTCCAGAGAGGGCCCATATCTTCCCTAGTCTTCCTTTTATCACTGACATACTTAGAGAAGTTTTTCTTGTTGCCCTTATAATACTAATAAGAAAAAAATGAAACACATATATACAAAACCAATATTGAGCTCCCAGGATGACGATCACGTCACTGGCCAGCACAGGGACCGGACTCAGCAGGAGACAGGAACTCGATTCAAGAACGCATGGATCGGGATCAAAGGCAGATGAACGGACAGACTCCTCCTCAGATGCCGGCCATGGAAGAAAAAAGGCTGACTCCTTTGATCCCTCAGCTTTTACACTGAGCATGATGCAGATGGCAGGGAATACCCTGTTGCTCAGTTTTGGGTCACCTGTCCCATCTGCTCTGTCCCGCAGGTGCCAACCCCTCTATGCTCTTCCACTTCCAACCCTCCAACTTGGTAAATAACAAGGTTAGCTGACCTTGGTTGTTATAGCAGTAAGTACAAGCAAGAGCCTCTCTGCATACCATTCCTTAGTATTAATTATAAACACCAGACATTATCACTGCCAGAAGCAGATACTGTCTGAAAACCATACCACTAATTTCAGAGAATAGAGTCAGTGAGAAGAGACTTAACTGCAAAGTAAAATGACTGAAAAGAAAATTGGTTTTGTTCTACCTCAAACCAGGACACATACGTGAACTTTCAGTCTTACAGTGTTTGAACATCTTTGTCCGGAGGCTATCACACTCAGTTTTACCACCCCCATCTTAATCATCCCACGTTCTTAATAAACATATTAGCATAAACAGTTGAAGAATTTCATACTAATACCTTCTGGGACTCCTTAGCTCTTAGCTCAAGTGGCATATATTAATCAGGTATTAGACTTGCTTTTTTAGCATAAAACTTGCCTACCTTACTGTAGCTAGTTTGTCATGTAGGTAGTCTCCTCCTCTTCTCCTAAAGCAGATGAAAAGATAAATCTTTCTTTGTCAACACATTTCAGGTGTGTTTTGTGTACAATCCCAAATGCCCTTCACTTATATAGCTCTAATTTTACTGTAATTAGTCCCATCCACTTTCCTTCCTACACAGACTAGCAAGGGCATCCAAGAAATCAGACTAGTACTCACCTTTCCACACAGTTCCCTTCTAAAACTCCTGATGCTTTCAACATGTTAAGTGCTTTCCCTTCATTCATGCCAAGTCTTGTCACTACTCCCTGATCCTAGCCTAGGATCTTACTTTTCCCTTCAAGAAGAGAAGGCACACTTTTTTGATCTTTTGACACACTTTTAAAATAATGCCAGAAACACTGAAATACATTATCAAGAACAATTACAGTTATCGCTCAGTTGCCAGGCAAAGACGGTTTTAAACAAGATCATTACACCTTTTACTTTTGTGAACCTGCCAGCGCTACAGTCTTAGAAGGTAAAATAAATCTTTCAACTAAGTCAAAGAGCTTCTGGTCTCAAAACAGAACTTCACACTACACATTTAATTGTCTTTAAAATCTACTGATCTTTCCTAATTAACATAAGAAGACCTATGAAAAACTTTTCTTATTCTTTCCTCAAGGTGACCACAAAAACAGGCCAAAAGGATCCCCACTGTTAAAAGTTCCTCAGCAGAACAAAACAAGTTATCCCAGTCTACGGCACTCACACAAACACCGAACACGTTTACTAGCAGTCTTGGCCTAAACACCAAAGACCAGCGACTTCCAAACTATCTTTCAGGGAGCTACAGCAAATAGGCAATTGCAAAATCATACATCTTGACAGTAGTTTCAATTAGGAATGTGATAGTGCTGTAGTACGACCCATGAGAGAACTGGATAGCCGTTCTTCAGTTTGAAAAGCTGTAATCATAGAAGTTCATCCAATAATAATTATACCTCCAAAACCGGATTCTCAGTCGTTCCTTTTGGGAGGGGCAACTTATACTCATCTTTCTAGATGAACATATTGACAATTCCGTCAATATATATAACTTCAGACCTGTAATCTTAAACTGGATTTTAGCATAGCTTGGTCACTCTTTACCATGGGAACATGGGTAACTACAGCACATCTACACATCCGAAGAGACGTTTGAGCCAGCAGTACTATGGTAAAGGATGCTCTTGGGACCAGCAACAGTGCTGCAACATCAGCGTAATATTGCACCTAAAGTAACGAGCCGCTGCTTCCAAGACACATACTAGTATTTAGGAAAGACAACAGGCATGAACCGAAAAAATATTCTGACTGAATATTAGAATTTTTTCCCCTCATGAGGGCAGGCAAGCTGTGGTACAGGCTGCCCAGTCTCAGTCCTTGAGGTTTTCCAAGACCGACCGGATAAAGCTCTGAGCTACCTGAACTGGCCTCAGAGCTGACGCTGCCGTGAGCAGCGGGTTGGAGTAAAGACCTCCTGGGGTCTCTTCCCACCTGAACGATTTCATTTCCACAGATGGTTGCACGGTGCAAGTACGTCAATCTTCAGACTGCTGTCTTTTAGGTATTCTACACATGCCATTAAATTAATGGCATTGTTGTTCCATTTGATGCAGAACTAAACAGAGGTGAGAATATCTTTTAGATTATTACTTTTCCTTGGACTTTAAAGAGGGTCATGCCTTTTTCATGGAACTCTGAGAGCTCCGTGTTCTCAAGCAGAAAGGGAGTAAGACTGCCATCACCAGCCCTTCTCACTCAGAGGTCTAGAACTCCTGCATCCAGTACCAACACATGGGCTTTTCCTAGGGCCAAATACCAATTCCACCCAGGGCAACGGAAAGCAGTGTTTCTTTCCCCCATCCCTTCTTCCATCCATAACCACATGCCGCCTCATCCCTCCCCCACATAACCGCACCACCACCAACCTGACCAAAGACAGCATCCAACTCCATGAAAAGCGCCCAGGAGTTCTTACACAACTTACCCAACCAACGACGGCCGCAGGGGCCACCCCGGCTGCCCCCGCCTCACAACCACCCGCGGCCGCGGGGGCCGCGCTCCTCAGCCGCGCCGGCTCTCCTCAGCCGCGGGGCCGGGCCCCGAAACCTACCCCCGCGGCTGCTCACCCCGCCGCCGGCCGGGAGGGGTCGACCTCCTCTCCCCCGCCACACACAGAGCCCCGGCGGGGCGACGGAGAAGAGGACGGGCGCTGCGGGGGGCCGACACGCACCCTCCCGCCGCCGCCGCAGGCCCGGGCGGCCGCCGCTCCCCTCCCCCCGGCCCTAGTTATCAAACACCGCAACGCAGAGAGCAACCGACGGGCGGCCCCCGCAGCGGCCGGCCCAGCACGCCCCCTCCCCGCGGCGGGCGGATTACCGGCGGCGCGATCGCCTCCGCGCCCCGCTAGCCGAACCCGGCCGCTGTGCCCAGGGCATCACCGCCCGCGCATGCGCACCGGCGCTCCCGGGGGATGCGGGAGCCGAGGAGCAGGTGCCGCCGCTCCGCCCCAGCCAATCCAGGCGCAGCAGGCGCGGCCCTGCCCAATCCGCGCCCGAGCCACCAACCACACCGAGCCGCCGCGGGCAGGTAGCCCCGCCAATCGAGGGCGCCCTCCGTGCGCCGTGGGCCAATGGTGGCTCGGCCCGCCGGTGCCAGCCTTCCCGCACGTGGTGCCCGAGCCAATCGCGCGGCAGCTTCTTCCCAGGCTGCCTCTCGGCTTCGCCGCCGCGACGCCATTCGGTGCCTCGGCCCGGCCCGGCCCGGGGAGCGCTCCAGAATCTGCCCCCGCCTTGAGGAAAAGTTGCCGGGAGGGACAGCAAATGCAGTGACGTTGGGTTTGACGCGCCTCGGTGTGTGCTCCAGCGTGGTGTGTTTGAGACAGACTTCGCCGTCGTGGCCACGGTGAGTGGGACCCCACGCATGGTGGTATCGTTGCGCTCCACACGCCTGTGGCCAGTCATCAGGACGGATAATGATGTGGCGGCTTGTGTATCGCTAACTGGAGCAATTTAGTTCAAATTAATGAACCCTTTATTGCAATTGGAGAGCCAGTCTAGCGATCCAGTGCTGTTGCATTAGTTCCTGACTGATTTTTTGAAAGCCTCACCCAGGCCTGCTGAGCACAGCAGGTTACTGCCCTGAGGAGCTTTCTGGCTCGGCTCAAGTTGTATCTTTACACTCTGGGCAGTGTACAGTTTATGAGCATTTAAAAACATCCATGGCATGCATATTTGAAACGTGCAGGAGAGGGCTGAGACAAAAGCGATTTCTTAAGGGATCACGAGGAACGTAGAAGTTGTAGCTGCCCAGCGGCTGACAAGCGGGGTCAGGGTTTGGTATGTTTGCATGTGACACTGCGTCACTTGACAACTCACGTCATCAAAGGGTTTCTCCTAGCCAAAGGCTGTAGGGGGTTGCCATCCTCATTTCAAGCTCAATGTTCGTTCTGGACACCAACCATCACACCCCTGTTTGTGAGATGAACCATGTAACTATAGCCACTGCCTTTCATTCTTAGGGTTGAATCTCTCTGAAGGGCGCATCGGTGACCCTGCTCTGGCAGGGGGGTTGGACTAGATGATCTCCAGAGGTCCCTTCCAACCCCAGTGATTCTGTGAAGTCTTCACTGAAGGCTGCTTTTGAAAAAGGGCACTGCTACGCAGCCAGGGGCATGCATCATTGCAGTACCAGCCATCCCCTCAAATGCAGGTGGATTTCACTGCCCAAGAAATTCTTCTTGAGGCACCTATGCAGAGCTTTTCTTTCTGTTGGCTATGAAACTGTGGATCTGTGAAGGAAAAGAAGGAAGGAAATACCAGAAATGTTGACAGCCATAAGAAAAAGTGGTACTTCTTTCTCACCACTGGCTCTTTCAGCTAGCGTTCAGGCCATGGGAATCTTTTTTATGTTACTTGATTCTTACTATGTTGAGGAAACTGTCTTTTGGACATAACAATTATGGCCTATACACCATTAAGCTAAGCTTCCCCCCTCCTAAAATAATTTATAACTTCAGAAAGTTTTTATAGATCTCTCCATTTGATTTACATCTACCACATACTAGTTTGTTGACTCAGAACCGTTTGGAGTTACTATTAGAATGTGTAATATGAATTGTAAATCCAAATGCTCATATTTATGTTTGTGGTATTCTGCCTTTCAAGTATTAGAAGATCATTGTAAACTAATGTGCAAGCTTAAAACTTAAACTGATTATATTTCTCTTTTGATAGTGTCATCAAATGTTAAGATTGCCATAGATTATTACAATTACAAGCTCCAAAGAGCAATGTAAACTTCACAACTTAAACACAGTGCATATTTATGTCATAGAAAAGCAGCACAATTTCTTCTCTTGTTAAGGCTTAGCTAGAGATGTCTAAAGATTGAAGTTTCTGTAGGACTATGGTACCATTTCTCAATCATATGATTCTATTATTCTAATGCTGATCAGAAACATGTGTTGTGCCTTAATTCAAATCCTTATTTAATGTACTTTTGAGAAATGGTACCATAGTCCTACCAAAACTTCAATGTTTCGACTTCTCTAGCTAAAAAAAAAAAAGAAGGAATGTTCTTGAGCAATGCATCATGAAACAAAGACAGGTGAAAACTATCCTTGCAGCTTGAAATACACAGATAGCCGTTTAGAAGCGATTGCAGAATTAAAGATTTCTGCTTATTGCCAAATTAATTGTTAATATTCCTACTGTTCATCGTAAGGCATCTATGAAAGATTTATCTGGAATCTTACACTTATGCAAATAATAGTTTTTTTTAAAAAAAACACAACCCAAAACACTCTCAGACAAGACAGTTTGTGCAACCAGTAATACAGCTAACAAACGTGTGACTTATGAGTAGTAAAAAAAGTAGATCTTAGGGAAAATTGGGATCCTTGTGTATGGGACATTATCCACTTACTTCCTCAGACATGTGAGAGAGATTTTCAATTCAGTAAGCAAATACATCTTCAACGTTGGATTAAATATCTCCTAATTAATTTTAATAGATATTCCTGTTGAGTCTCTTCTCAGTGTGCATTTAGCATCCATTAGCATTTACAGTAGATGCGTGCTTGTATTAAGCTGTGAAAAAAGTCCTAGTGACGTTGATGAGAATAGGGGCCCACGTAATTAATGGAAATAAAAACATTTTAAAAAATTGGTAAAGCCAAATTCATAACTGCCTTTTGTATTGAAGACAAATGTTAGCATTCCCCTTTCAAAAGTCCCTCAAAGGATTTAAGACAAGAATGGAGACACACTGTTGAGAAAAATGAATAACTGAGCTCCAGTGAAAATCAAAATGGGTTGAATAAATCATCATTAATATTGAATTAGCTTGAAAAACGGGCTCTCTTCCCACACAGGCATTTAACCTAATTAGGTACCTGTACAATGAGCCTGAAGTAGTCAATATTTTCAAGACTATGTTTTAAACCACGTGAAAGTACTGAAGTAAAATTTCCCACTGAAGGAGCTTGGTGATCTGGTATGGAATCTGAAACTCCTTTCACAGTTGTTTTTTGACTTGGGTTTACTGCCTTTGCTTTTGTAAGTTACAATCACAATGCCTACACTGCAAAAACCTTTCACCTGTAAAGTTAGAGGATGTTCCTTATCCCCTGGATCCGTTACCTGAACTGAAGCTTCCCACGAGGAGGCCTCTTTGCAGCCTTTAAAGTAGCCTCTCAGCTGCGGTGTGCGAAGGCGCGTGCAGGTTCAGTGCACAGGAGTATTAAATGGAAAACCACAGGCAGGAACTTGCTTACAGGGTGGAAAGGAAGCTGTACGTGTTCTGTAACTGCTCCTTGCCTAACAGAGACTTATGAACAAACCCAACTAATTCAGTCACCAGTGGTGGTTGTTGCTATTAACATGGAAAGGTATGTAAGCGTACTTCCATTACACTCCACTGTCTTAGACTTCATGGGGCTGTAACTCTTGCTATTCAGCTCTCTCTTCTTCAGTGAAAATCCTGAGTTCCACTCATGAGGTTCTTTCAGTTTTGTAGTGGAGCTGTGGTTCTGCAGGCTGTACAAGAAGCCTCTGCACTCCACAAAGCACAGGGAAGAATCAGGACTGAGCAAAATTTTACTTTAACAGTGCATATGCAAGCATTCATTATTTACTGTGTCAACATTTGAAACCTTGTTTACATCAAAGTGATGGGACGTGGATTCTGTGATTGCAATGGTTATGTAAAATACATAAAAATAGAAACAGAATGAATGAAGCACAAAGCTGGCAGTGTAGAATGAAAAAAAAATATTTACAAAAGGTGCAGTCACTTCCTAATATAGTTTCAGCTATTCTGGTGAGCTTTTTGAAATTATGCTTCACCAGTTAGAGTGAAATCTCATTCCACTGTGAAAATAAGAGGTTTTGGTAACAAAGATAAATTACCTTAGTATTTTCCGTGTTTTCACTGATTAATAATCACTCTGAAATTTTCTTGTTAGAGTGACGCCTTCCCTGTAACAAGTGAGTGTAAGGCAGCCTGAATGCAGAGACTGCTCCCAGCTTGTGACTCTGTTGCAGTGAAAGCAATAGCAAAAGATTTTTAAGTTTTTACCAGATCACGCACTTAACTAGTAAAATGTTCTACAAGAAATGCTCTTTCTACTTTGATGTCTACTGCTTTTATCTTTTGATGGCAGGTGAAACAGGCCTTATAAGGGGGCAATTCAGACTATAGAGTTACGGTGCATTTACAAGAACTTGCCATTCTGAAGCGTTTGCCAAGATCCTGAAGATAATCCCCATGACACGATGTGATTTCAGTGACAGTGCTAAAAGCTATGATATGCTAAGAACTGAACTAAGGCGTCATGAGAAGACCCACACTTCAATAATTTTCATACCCTTACAAGTTTCTAAAGCTCTGCAGATGAAAAAAAACCTGTGTTCTGCAGGTTATCCGTTGCTTTGCCTTTTTGGGTAGAGGGCCCTATTCACTTCAATTTGTTTTTCCCCAAAGATGCTAAAGCACTTCAGGTTAAGAGAGAGAATGACTTCAGAGAACTCAATTTTGTCTTCCCTTAGTGTAATCTAAGTTGTGTTTTATTCGTGACTAAATGTCTCAGACTCCTTTATCGCCAGAGAAACAGATGATCTTGGAAGGCGATTCTGAGCAGGGTAGTGCCAGGTAGTTTGATGCAGAGCCACTTTTATTTCCTTTCTTTCCCTAGTCGCAGTTTTAGCCACTGCTTTTTAACGATCCACTGGTCTCGGTTTCACTCAGCCCTTCTTTTTACTGCAAGTGCGGATGGATAAATGTGTCCCTCTGTGTATCTCTAAGCACTCTGGATTACTGCATTAATTCTTAACCTGCATTAAACTCTTAACCTGATAAAAGCTGCAATATTTGGTCCAAGAAATACATGCATACATACATACGTGTATATACCTACATGCACATATATATAGCACCACAGTATGTAAGTACTGTAAATTATCAAAATATTATTAGAGGTGGTCTTTTAAGAACACCCTTCTGAACTGTTTTAGTGTAAGAAAATGAATTTCATCTTATTCTAAGTAAAAATACTCTTGCATTAAGAATACAATTCTACATTAATTTAACCCTTTTAATACAAATCCATGCAAAAGTGTATAGCACAACTTATTTCTTGCTGCCTGCTGTTAGGATGCAATACGTGTTCGGGAGAATGAGGGTGCAGTCGTGGTTCAAGTGCTAAGGAAGCGGTACAGGAATTCTGCACATGAACAGGTAGATGTCCAAGGTGGACTGTCATTTCCCAAAAACATTTCAAATGAGACTACTGTGGTTTACCTTTTATTTTCAAATTTTTATTGAGCTTTGCCTTGTGACCAGGATTTAAGTATCAGTATGTACTGATTATCAAATTATAGGATCCAAAATTTTATTTAAATAGATTTTCTTTCTACAAAAATATAGTTACACATAATACCCTTATTATTTCCTGTAGTTAATTCAATACAAAATTCACTGAAAAGTTTTACACTCCTCTGAACAATAAGTTTCAAGTTATTCAAATGGTAACTTGTAGGCACTTCCCATTAAAAAAATATTAACTTATGCTACATCAAGGCTGAAACACAGTTCTATTAAGTTTGAGATCCATTTCCATACTGTTAAGTTGTTCCTATCTTCGTGGACTGCTCTAAGTACTTGCAATGAATATTGTCAACTTTTCCTTCAGTTCTATTTTCCATCCAAAATTGACCAGTGTTCTTAGTGGAGTTGAAAACTGTGTCCTTAATATTTTTCAAAAACGTCCATATTTTTAGTTCTGGTGAAACTTATCATACTTTTATGTTTTAGTCCCTGAGACAGCCTGTAATGCTTTATCAATTGTTTATAATAATATATATTGAATGTTGCCAAGCTAAGGTGAGATTTTTATATATGACACCTTACTCAAGAACATTTTATAGAAATAACCAACATAATTGGGTTCTTTATAGCTTTTAATATTATTTATATAAAGATTTAATAATTATCTCAACTTTTGCCTAATACACAGTATTAAGAATTAAATGGCTTTGGATTTGTCCTTTTTACCCAGACAGTTTTTTGTTGCTGTTAGCCTCATTTTCAATCAATCTGTAACAAGCAACATGTCAAAAACGGGTTTTTTTTGTCAGTTTTCAGATGTCTTGATAAGTACCTGAAAAAAACAAAATATATTATTTTCTAAAATCTGTAGAAGTATTGCCTAAGATATTAGCTTTTCCCTCCTTCCAACTATGGCTATAGTTTAAGGCTGTAGAAATTCTCTTCAGTAACTTTCTATTTATGGATTCACACACATTCAGACACTTGGGAGAAACTTGAAGAATAAAAAAAATCACATGTTAATCTGAAAATGTTTGCATATTGTAATTAATATCCAAGATGGTGACTGACAAAAGCTAGGAAAGCCTCCCTGTCTCCTTTGGTTGGTTTGTTTATCGTGACCCAAATTCTCGTGGCTATACTTACAGCACTGCAAAACTGGAGAATCATCCCATTTGAGCATTTCCAGTACTTTTTCTATGAAGTAAATTTAACTCCTCCCCTGAATAATTAATGTAATTCTCCACTTCCGTGAGTTTTTCCACAGAAAATTCCATTCAAAATTAAATAAAAATTAATGATTATCGATACTATCTGGTAGGAAGAACTGAAACTCATTTAATGAAGCTTTAATTAAAACACTGTTATTAACATGCTTACCTCACTAAGTATTGCCCATACAGAAGAATCCAAATTGACTGATAAACGAATAGCCTGTATTTTTCCTATTGACTGATTGACACTGCCTTCTGCAATTCCATTTTCAAAAGCCCCTAAATAAAAAATAAAACGAGACCCATACAAACATGTATCAGAATGAAATACACTTCCAAATGAACTTAAGCAAAAGCTCTAATTACAAATGATGAATTAACTCCAGGGATAAAACATTAGGGAAGAAAAAAATGTTTTTGAAAAAGTCAAACAATAATAACTGAAAGATAAAGCTATAAACAAGAACAAGGATTCATTCCTTCAGTTACTGCAACTAGGGGCTGGAGAAAATACAAGAAAATAAGCTACAAATGTTTAAAAATAAATTTAAATATGTTAGCAGTGACCATATACATATGGCACACATGGTCATGTTAAATAATATAAAAGAGCTTTTCTAAGAAGTATGATTTTTAAAAAAAAGATATATTAGGAATCACGGACCAGTTCTGATACATTTCTTCACTAGTTCAATGCCTTTTACCTAACCTTGTTAAACTGGCATAAAATCACTGCAGACAAATGAAAAACGCTTATCCCATCTATGACACTAATCTCCTATCAACTTGCACGTGCAACTGTGACTTGACAGCATTTCGGTTTGGATGTCTAATTAGAGCAAATAGCCACAAGGAGGTGGGAGAGAGGTGCAAATCACAGCAAACGAGAAGCGTGGGTGAGGTGAAAGTGGTTCATTGGGAGAAAAGAGCAATTCTGTGGCAGAAGAGACAGAAGAAAGTGGCAAGCAAAGCAGATCTCCCAATAGTCCGGTTTTGTTCACATAGTGGTGTTTTAGTTTAGGTAATAGTAGGAACCAGGCCTTGGCAAGCACGTGGAGAACCTGCAGTCCATTGAAGAGAAGTCACTCACCAGCCTGAGGAAGGAAGAAGGGGAAGCAGGGCTGGGGGCAAGAAGGGGAAAGGTGCATTGCGTTATGCTTCATTTCAGGTTGGAGCACAAGTTAATGCTGTCAGAATCATAGAATCACCTAGGTTGGAAGGGACCTTTAATATCATCGTGTCCAACCATCAACCTAACACTGCCAAAACCATGTCCCTCAGCACCACAATCTACCTGTCTTTTAAATGCCTCCAGGGATGGCAATTCCACTACATCCCTGGGCAGCCTGTTCCAATGCTTCATAACCCTTTCGGTGAAGAGATTTTTCCTAATACCCAATCTAAACATCCCCTGGTGCAATTTGAGGCCATTTCCTCTTGTCCAATCATCATAAGAAATCCTTGTCTTCAGCTAAGGCTGCAAAATCCAAACCAGAATCAATTATCCTATTAAGACCTATTTTTCTTCTTAGGTGCCTTGGCTTTTGCCACTGCTGGTAGGGTCCTTCATTATTTAAAACAAAATAGGACAGTCATTGGTCAAACATTACATACTATAATATGCAGTAGCTCAAACGGTTTCTTTTCCTTACTAGTTCACCTTCGAATGTTGTATTTATTACAGAGTTAATGAAATTCTAAAATGCAGAAACATTTTATACGTAAGAACAAAATTTCTGGTTTTGAAGTGACAATAAACAATTTACCTATTTTTAAATATCCATCTTTGGTTGCTGGGTAGTTAAATTTACTTCCATTGTCAACCAGTTCTTTTCTTAGCATTTCCTGTAAAAAATAAAACAATAAAATCTCCAGAAATATTCTTTAGGGCATGACATTTTACGCTGAACATCATTCTCAAAATGAAATAGCACTGTGTATTACAGTTGGAAACGAGAGACTTACATCAGCTGGCAACACTTCCACGGTAGTGTTAAACAGTTTATCACTAGGATGCTCCATGTTTCCACTTCTGAAGAAGTACCTGATGATAAACGTGTATTATTTTGAGGTATTTTATACTTTAGAAATGTTCTAGGGAAGTAATCCTTTACAGTTTTGAGAGAAAGTTTCAAATACCTTTTCTTTAATTAGTTGTGGGCTATAGAGAACAGAAATAGGCATTGAAATTTTCCAATGTGTCACAAATTATACTAGAGGCTTTTTTAAACAGGACAAGCATTAAAACCATCTTTCTCAG
The DNA here is from genome assembly GCA_008921705.1 of Burhinus oedicnemus. NCBI lineage: Eukaryota > Metazoa > Chordata > Aves > Charadriiformes > Burhinidae > Burhinus > Burhinus oedicnemus. Next base: position 2,310,908 of record VFFE01007140.1, on the reverse strand, counting down.
GAACCACGAATGCAAGTGTTCCCCCTTTCCAGTGCTCAAGTTCCAAAGAAATTAACTTTCCAGGTTTAAATGGCTAAGGAAGATCTGCCCTCTGATCTGTTCTATCATCCTAAGACCGAGGTGAGATGGGCTCCTGGAATGCAATGGCAGCAAAAATCCCGGTTTCTACCAGACTTTATGCTACATGCCAAGAGAATCCCCCTTCTTATCACTACTGATCAATTCAGGGGCTTCTAAATAATTTCCTTCATAGCCAATGAGCAACAGTACTGTCAAAGCAAGAATCCAAGCAAGAACACCTATGAGATTTTAAAAGAATAAATAAATGTCTGTTTGGTTTTAAACTTCTGGCATTAGAGTTCTTCAGTTTCTAGATCCAAAAAGAGCTAAGGAAATTTAAAGCATTAACCCTCCTCCTCTGGTATCAAACAATCAAGACCTAAGAAGACCACCAAATATTATAGGATTAACTATGTATTTTCACAGGTTAACAGTGGGACGGGGCTGGCAGCAGCCGTTAGGCAATACCATATGTAAGTTAGCTTCATCCAGTACAGCTTCCCACTAACAGGAAAATGCAAAAATAGAGGCTACCCAAGTTTCCCAAAGCATAAACCAGTTAATTAACAGTGTTAATCACAGAACACCAGTGTTTATTATAACAACTGTTACTTAGTGCAGCTCACTAGATAGAGATGTAGACTTGCTTTCTTAGATTTTTTTTGTTTTTAAATAAATGATTTGCAGAAATGGAATTCACTTAGTTTTGTGACCAGTTTTGGGAGGAAGTGTAACAACAGTGAAGGAGTTTTCTCTCTGAATATCATTACAGAGATACGGTAATTTGTGTCAGAGACACTCTCCTGGAACCATATTTCTCGCTAGGTTACTTTTAACTCAGCTCTGTTCTCCAGTCTGACACAGAGAGAAGCAACTTTGCTGAACTGGGCAGGACTGCTTCTTTTGGTGCCAACCTCGATTTGTATTGTTCATAGAGTAAGTCCTTCTGAAAAACACTTCTCTATCTTAAGCTACAGGTGTCTCTCTTCCTTTGAGAGACACCCAAGTTGAATGATGCGAGAACAGAGGAGATGATAGTTTCATGTTTTAGAATCAGAAGAACATTCAAGGTGGGACTTGGCTGTAGATCCAAACACGTGAAGTTAGAAGTCTGGCTGTGGCCCAAGTGTTCAAGCTGTCATTACAGGCACTGGAGATACATTCAATACAGTCAATGAAACAGCAACTGCCTCAGGTGACCAAATAGAGAATGAGATGAATAGCTCTCTCCCTTCCGCTGTCTGTATCAAGTAAATCTCCATCTGTCATGTACAGGAGCTTACACAGCTACCCTGCGTGTACATCTCTACTCTAAATACCTACATTCAGGTCTGTAAATCTTCAACTGAATCCCACCTTCATTGATTCACTCTTCCTTATTTCCCCACAATAGTGATATTTTCTCTTTGCTTTCACCTACACTGATAAGTGTCTGGTCTGGGATATGGCCTTTGACTTACTGACATCATGCAAACAGCCTTTCGGTTGACAACTATAGAAATAAAATGTTCACTGGCTCCATTGATGAAATTCATTAGTTAAAAACAAATTCCTTTGAGAATTATCATAAGAGAATGTAAAATATTTAACCGAAGAAATAAAAGGAAAAAAAATTTAAGAAGGCCTCTAATTACCAAGGAAGAAATGTATTTCAGGAGGGGAATTCAAGAAGGGGAGCAGATAAATAGCAAATCATGTATTTTTTGTCAGTAATGAGGCTATGGTTTATGCAAACAGTTGAGCACTGGTGATTTTGAACACACTCAATCATTTCCAAAGTGTATATATGTAGGCTTTCATATTCTGTATGATCTAATACTTACTTTTCAATTTTTATTGGATTTAAAAAGGTGAAGCGGATGTAGTCCCCTGCCATTGGAGCTGAAGCCCAAAAACAGTCTTCTCCTTCATAAATTTTTTCCAAGGTATATTGCTGGTATGTTCTTAGGCTTGTATCCACTTTTGCAGGTGGATTATTATGTGCTTTATGTAGCACAATTTTGCCAAAATCTTTATCCTGTTGGATATAAGGAAATGTAATTTCACTCAAACAAAGAAAAAAAAGTGCTCCAACACCTTGAATTACTACAGGAAACTATTCCAGAAAATAATTACCTCAGTGTCAGAAAATATATAATCTAATAGAAATAGAATATTCATTTCAGTGTAATCAATGTTACAGTTTGTAGACAGAGCTGTACTGATTATTTCTCAGTTGTCTAGATTTAAAAATAAACTTTTCCACAGGTAGGCTATTTCATAGTTGTCTACTATGCCTTCTGCCAGGACATCGGATATTGGTCTCTGCTAAAGGCTACATGAACCTCCAGTCTGATCCACTATGACAATTCAAATGATCTCATGACTAGTCTAAATGGCGCCATCAGGACATCCCTGAAGTCTGGTGCTTCATTGCTCTTGTCCTTATCAGATACTTAGATCCACTGTTTGCCCTCCAAACTCTCCCTAAAAATCTATGGCCATCCCGATAGCCACGCCCTTGTCCTACCAGTATATCTTCTTTTTAATAATCTCCCGTATTGGGATTGTGGACTATTATAGAATCATATAATCGTAGAATCGTTTTGGTTGGAAGAGACCTGTAAGATCATCAAGTCCAGCCGTTAACCTAGCGCTGTCAAATCCACCACTAAACCATGTCCCTCTTCGGCCAAAACAAACCCTCAGACTGTTTGTGTTTGTACGGTGCACAGCACATGAAACCTTGTGCTGTGAAGAGGGTTTCTACATCCCGTGAAATGCTACTATGATTGGCATGAGTGTTCAGATTAGAGATTCAAAGATGTTTGCACAGAAGCAGTATGCCCCACCTGCAGTTTAGATGCCAGCTCAATATTCTACCCCAAATCTGTAAACCAAAGTTCTTGGATATGGAAATGCTATCTAATGCCAAAGATGCGATGCTTGAAACTGATTTGAGAAACGAGTCAGAACACAAACATATCATTTAGAAATATGGCATTAATTTCTTATCCTTACTTTCAAATTCTGTATCTTCCCAGGCAGTGATGAATAAATTCCCACATGCTGAAAGAGAGATGGTTTAGCACGGATACGTAACTTTGCCTTTTCCTTTTCACAGTGTATCTGGAAAGAAAGTAAAAGGGAGTGAAGTTTTATTTAAATACTGACAAGACAAACTACGTTCCATAAGGCAACTTCATTATGTAGTTGAGGGTATGGGTCCAGGTTTTTTACCCACGTTTAAATGAATAATCCTTAGATTCACAGTCACTTTATTTCAAATAGATTGTTTCTAGACCTAAACTTGTAATTCCACTCGTGGTGCTATGTAGATTTGAAGGCTTCACCACCACTAATTCAGGGATTTCTGCATTGTATACCATCAATAACACTGCAGAGTGACAAAAATGGACCTCAAATTGGAAACGGATTGATTTTTTTTTTTTATGGTTTCTGGCAAATCTCTTTTCCACTTTTGGCCTTGCCTTATCATTCTAATAAAAGTATTTTGACCATAACTGACCTTCTTAAGATAGATTCTGGTTACATTTCAATCTTTATCATTTTGGCCCTTTCTGCTATGTTTGAGAGGCTTATAATGTACTATACTATACTTAAGTTATGTATCTTTTATCTTAAAATTACATAAAGCCCTTAGATACTGTATTTCAGTCGTGATTTTCCAGTGTAGTACTTTGTGACATGACGTATACCAGGGAATTAAATAACTGTAATTGGTACTAATTTCTGAGTTTCATTTTTGAATGATAGCAAATTACTTCTTTAAATGCAATTTTTGCTCTATATCTATAGAGCATCATAGTTTGATACAATGAAGCAAACATGCTACAATAATTAATGAGACATAATGAAGCGTAATAGCATAGAACAGAGCAAAAAGCTAAAATGAGACCCCCTGGGTTCTACTCTCGGTTCTGCCACAGAATTATTGTATGAGTTTAGAAGATCATTTAACTTCTCTGTATCCCATGTCTCACATCTTTAGATCTGAGAGGATAATGTGTTTACCTCGTCAATCAAGTGCTTTCAGTTCTATAAAAGAAAAACGTTACATAAACTATATCAATGCCTTCTAAAGCTAGAAGTGCTTAAGTCTTCACTCAGCTGGCTTAAACACCAAAACTCATGGCGGATTTATGGTTTCCGCGGAAGTGCTAATTCAAAGTTCAAAACCACCTGGAAGGCTATAAAAAGAACTAAGTATTTTTATGTTTGTCCACAGCAGATGTTCAGCAAAACAATGTAAAAACACAATACATGCAAATTGAGTTATTGGCAGCTGTTTCTTTGAAAAGCACACTATACTTTTGCTAGAAAAAACAACATTATAAAAAAATAAGTTTGTGATCTTTCTACTGACAGGGTTTGCAGTTCAGCCCCTATAATAATGTAGTCTTTAGCATGTCTCCTTTCATGCTATGGCAGCACTACCAAAAGAGCTGAGAATAATCAGTAGCACAGGACTGGTGCGGTCATTTGTGCAGACACTGAGATAAGGGTCATCGTTGAGTCAGGGCTCCCATCTTTGCAGCCTGCTAGTCCCCACTACACTTGATAGATACATACCACTACATATGATCACAGAACCATACAATGTTGTGGGTTCAAAGGGACCTTTAAAGATCATCTGGTTCCAACCCCCCTGCCATGGGCAGGGACACTTCCCACTAGACCAGGTTGCTCAAAGCCCCATCCAACCTGGCCTTGAACTCTTCCAGGGATGGGGCATCCACAGCTTCTCTGGGCAACCTGTTCCAGTGCCTCACCACCCTCAGCATAAAAAAAATGTATTCCTTACATCCAATCTAAATCTACGCTCTTTCAATTTAAGCCTGTTGCCCCTTGTCCTGTCATGACAGGCCCTGGTAAAAAGTCTTTCTCCAACTTTCTTATCAGCCTTTAAGTACTGAAAGGCTACAATACAGTCTCCCTGGAGTCGAGTCTTCTCCAGGCTGAACAGTCCCAACTCTTTCAGCCTTTCTTCATAGGAGAGGTGTTCCATCCCTCTGATCATTTTTGTGGCCCTCCTCTGGACCCACTCCAACAGGTCCATGTCATTTTTGTACTGGGGACCCCAGAACTGGATGATGGTTCACAAGAGGTAAACGTGAAGTTTCTGAACCGCGCAGAGATCTGATGGTTCTGATCATCACAAACTGTCTTTTCCAACTCGGTGAGCAGATGTAGCTGAATCTTGGTATGTTAATACTCAGCCCAGGCTGAAAACGTGCCCAACACCCATCACCACAGGATGGCACATAAAAGCCACAAACAGGTGCCCCATTGACCCTTCCCTGAGGCACAGTGTGTCATCACTTAGTGACACTCTTAGCTGCTTGGAAAGGGGAAAGCGTGAGGATTTCTGTCAGCTCGCCTTCTCTGGCGCCTGCAGGAAAGTCCACCGCTTTAACCTGTCAAGCAGAGGAGGAGCAGCAGCTGGGATCTCTGTCCTTCTTCCAGCCTCCATTTTCTGCATTCTCATGAATAGTCCCAGTAGATCATGCCACTGGTCATTCCTACCCAAGGGCAGCGCAAGACTGACTTGTCTCAATAGGTTTTTGCTACCCACAGCAATTGAAACTGCAATTGCGGAAGTGAAACTCACTAGAAACTTGCTGATGCCGCTCTGCTTTGGCTTGGCCAGAGCCGACTCGCACGAGCTGCCTGCCTGCCTGCCTTCCAGGAACACAGCTTCATTTTAGGTATTAATCCCATCTTAGAAGCTAGAACGGTCATTTGAAAAATAAAAGTAAAATGTTTCCTCTATCAGATGGAAGTTAGCACATGCTAGGTCTGGAATGGGTGATGTTAACATAAAGGTTTTGGTTTTGGTTTTTTTTTTTTTTTTAATTCTGTTATCATGGGCAGGCAAGAACCTAAATTAGGGGTACGTGAGGCTCACTCTTAACTCCTGTGAGGCAGCCTGACCCATGGAGTAGGATTTCAAAGCTTACTCCTATCTGTATGAAGTGAGAATCGAGACTCCTCAGTGGCATTACTAAGCGTAAAACCAGGGGGGACCTTCTGCTATGGCCAGGAGTCACCTCTGCTACACAGTAAAACTTGACACTTGTTTGTTCTGCTCCCCTCAGTGTCCTGCTCTGCACAACTCCTGTCTGTCTCTTCTTCCTTCTTTATCATCACAGAAGTAACATGTGCGAACACCTGGAGTGGGGACTGGCTACATTAATCAAATAAAACTCTCGAACCTTAAAAACCAAGAAGGAGCAGAAACTCTGGTCAGTCCTCCGTGGCACAGTCTGTTATACAAGAAGAGTGTGAGCAGTGACCAGCACCAAAGACTGGTGAAAGAAAGAACGCAAAAGGACATAAAGAAATACGTCATGTGTCATTGGGCTCACCTGTAGTGCTAGAAATGGCATCTGTTTCTTTCATTTTCAGTGAAAAGAATCATTTAGTTCGTTCAATCTACACGTCTCCCTGCATTTTTTTTTCAGGCAAACAGTCTTTTTTTTTCCCCAGGTAGTAAAAGATTTAAAGCAAAACGGTGAAGTTCTGCTTCCTGGAAGAAAGGAATTGGTACGCAAAATGCAGAACAACCGTGATTGTAAAACTGTATGCTTTACTGACTTTCATATTAGAAGGTCATCAGAAGGTTACGAGAAGTGATAGTCCACATAGGTTTCCGTATTCAAACTTTTCTCTGGTGCTGCAGGGTTGCCTACGTGACCAGATGTGAGCTTGTGCTGTCCATGTTCTGAGCTGACAGAGGCAAAACAGCTCTGACGTGGAAATCTGAATTTCTGTGAGTTGGGCCTCTCCATGTGCCCTAATGGGCTCAAACACTGTGCCACTCTATGCAGATCTGCAGAAGATCTTTCCCCACAAATTCCAAAGTAAGTCGGGTTTGAGAGATTTCTATTCCGCTTTTTGAAAAGAAATTATTTTGTCACTGAGACTGTTTGAATATTACTTATGTTCATGAATTCACAGACATACTTACTGCATCCTTTTCTGGATTGCACACTTTAACCCAGAGCAGGTGGTCTATAAGCCAGTCTATGGGTTTATCTTTATAGAACATGAGAAAAAATTCCACTATGAGTGGGAGGTCTTCTGATTTAAACAATTTTCCTGAAAGCAAGACAAGAAGTTGCATATTCAGATATTTTTATTGCTGTCCAGAAATCACCAGCATTATGTTTACTCCAGCCTTAAACACATGGGTGTAATTCTGATATTTAGTGGAAATTTCGCACAGACTCCAGCCTTGGAGATGTGCTTATCTTCCAGCTTGTTGGGATTTTGAAAAGATTTCCATTCCATGCCTGGAGATATTCTCACATAGTCAACCAGCTGACTAATAAAGCATGCAGTTACATGCTAGCTCCAAACACAAATCTGCCAGTCACCCATATCAGTGTGTCAGACAAAACGAAGTCTGAATAATCCCTCAAAATGCTAGACATGCAATTTCACTGGCAATACTATACTGAATATCTTTAAATTAAGACCCAGGTATGAAAAATGTTGCTTTTAAAATACTATCACTGTTCATTTAGTTCTCTTGCTAGTTGTATTAGCAGATTTTGTTAGATTTGTTTGACTGAACACTTACAAGGTGTTATCACAAATAAATTGTATTAGAACCGAAGAAAAAATATAAAACTTCCTACTAAAAATAATAAAAAACTTTCCCTGTGATATGGGACGCATGTTCGGCTCCACAAAGGAAAGGAAGAAGATCTTTTTATATTGTTCAAATTCTGTTCTTGAAAGGAAGACTACACACTACAGGGGCACATAGTGCCCTGAGGTGGAACAATCTGCTTCTTATGGGAACCCAACTACTACATCCTATGCTGAGGAGACTCTGCATTAAAAAGACAGTTTTAAAGAGCACAAAAAGTAAGAGACTTTCAGCGGGAGCTTTCCTGAAGAACCAAAGAAATTTTGATATGTGAGTCCTACCATGCTTTGAAATGTAATTCCAAGTGAGACCTACTCCACCTACACAGCTCCAAATCCAGTTGACCCTGCTGAGGTCTTAATACTTACCAATAAATCCAAGCTGGGAGAACTCGAGAATCATCCATTCTTGGGACTGTTTAGCAGCAAAGTTTTTTATACTTTGAATATAATCAGGTTTGGCTATAATATCATCTTCCAGCTGGGGGGAAAAAAAAAGCAACAAAAAACCAGAAGGCAAGTGGTGGTGATGTTGCCACAGGTAAGAGATAACTGCATTGTGATTGACTCCTGTACAGTGTGTACAGAAGTTGTGCCAAACTACAGTGGATTGCGATTTAGCTTCTCCATATAGTTCTGTTTCAGTACCATTCATTAAATATTCATTTACAGGCATGACTATTAACACCGTGAGTGCTTCTCACTTTTTCAAGTAAGGACGACTCCCTACCTTAAAGAGATCTCACATTAACCAAAAAGATAGAGGTTAAGGAAGAAGACAGTAGATAGTTTGTACTGAAGTTGTATAAGCATGGATAAGCAGCAGGAGCAAACTGTTTGAAAAGAGAAGCATCTAAAGCAGATGGCTGAAAGCTCTGCAGAGTAGCCTGGGCAGACTTTGTCATACCTAAAAGGTGACTGAGAAGAACTGTGGATGATTATTGAGATGCTAGTAGAAAGCAAGTTGTTTCAGGGAATACTAGTCCTGAAAGAAGGAACACGCTGTGAAGCACACTGCAAGAGAGGAATACATCGAGCTTTTGAGGTGTTGTAAAGGCTGACAGCAGTAGAGCCAGCTAAAGGATACTTGGAAAAGCAGACTGACATCCATCAAGGAAATGGGAAAGGCCTTGGCTGCATTTTTGCATGGCTTTCAGAGAAGAATGGGGGATCTGAAAAGCCAGAAGCTGTTCCAGTTACTAAAGCTGAGGATAATGAGTCCAAACAAGGAGTTTAGAGGTGATGACACAAAGGAAATAGATGAATTCCAGAAATAATTAAGGAGCAAGTAATTCAAGGTTTGAATTTGGTATGGGTGTGAAAAAACATAGGAAGAGGAGGCTCAGCCTTCAGGAAAACGTTGTTGGGGTGCAGTGTAATGATACAGTTCATTTGATCTAACTGCTGTATTTCATTGGCCCTGGTGCTTGCCTGGTCGCACTGGAATCTGATTCAGAAGCTAAATAAGTAGAAAATGAATGCTATGAGGAAAAAAATGCATGATTTCCTGCTGGTTTTGCGTCCGCAGCTGACTCGGCACAGAGTCAGCAGCAAGAGCAAGCCCATGGCTTTTAGCCGAATTTGGCCATTACTACAAATCTATGGCTGGTGGGGGAGAAATGCATCGTCAACAGTGAACCCAGGAGGAAGTAGAATGAAGTTTGAAAGACAAGATTAAGAGATCTGTTTCGACCATGTCAGCTCTTGCTGATAGTAAGATAACAAAAATAGATAGATGGAGACAAACTGATCAAGACGAATGCTGATTAACAGATTCTGAGATGTGGGGACTGAGTTGAGGTAACAGTTACACAGAAGAGAATAACAAAAAAACCTCAAAACATCAGCTTACAAGAAATGAGCTTACACATTACATGAGCTAAGAGGATTATCCAGTAGCTAGATGTAAAGGGAGAAAAGCAAGGAATCAAAGACAGTTTCAGAGAATCCTTAAAGAGAAACTGAGGGGCACCAAAAAAAAAAAGGACAAAAGGCAGAGAGAGGAGTATCTCAAAAACCTAGTGAGACCACCATATCCAGAAACACTAGAAGAAAGCGTACAAAAGTAGTAAAGATGAAAAATACAGAGGCTGTGATGCGAAGCGCGTGTGAATGTGGTTATGAACTGAAAGTAGTTTTGCATAGTGAGAAGTCTGAAACAGTCCTTTCTGAAGCTGACAGTTAAAAGTGAATATTGGAGAATGTAGTTTGATATCCTATGTAGCATGGGCCATTAAAAGCTGTTTATTTAATCTGGTACTGAGCCCCGTAATTTGTGTTCAACTAAAGCACATCTTCTTGAAGAGCATCTGCCATTGCTTAGAGATTTCAGTATCAGTTCTTTTTCAGTAAGTTATACTGTGTGTAATTATCATGACCATTTAGTATGTGGTACCCAAATTCTAATTGGAATTTTTCTGGCTTCAGCTTAGAGCTGCTTCTTTTTTATATGCTCTTATCGACCAAAGGAGATTATGCAGTGGCTGTACACAGCTGGATCAGGAAGTTTAAGATATGAACCGTCCAGTCCATTTACCCCATTGCCATGAGAAGGCCAGCAGAACACATGATCGCAGCTAATTTCCCTTCACTCATCAGTACTTTGGGATGAAAAAAGATACGTGCACAATAGCAAGGCTGTGTAAGTTTCCTAAATGACAGATAATAAATGGGTTTCCATTCTTTTTTCTTATGTGGGTTATCTGTCTATAAGAGAAGTAAAAATGAAGAAGCAACAAAAAAGTGGTGGCATACAATGGAAGTATAGGCATCAGAGTGGAAAGTAGCTTCCTTTCTAAATTATATTAGGGTATTTTTATATTTTGAATCACCATTTAACGAATATGTGAAGACTGATAAGCTGAAAAATCTTACTCTCTCATTTTCCACAGAAAAAAACCCTATGCTAGTTCATTCCATAAGGATTTTTTTTTTATTTTTTTAGTACAAGCGTAAAGAAAATTTCAGCTAAAAATGCACTTTCATGAAAGTTACTCCTTTTAGGATCTCTACCAAGTAACAGGCTTGACCTAGAGTCGGGGGGGGGGGAATAGATCAATACAAAGATGCCTAATGACTTCACTGAGCTGTAGCTCAGGCCTAAAAACCATTAGAGAAACACACCAGAGAAATTATAATGGTGTACGGGTTAAGTGCTGATGGTAATATATATTACCAGTATATACATGTAAGTTATATATAGATACACAAAGCTCCCCCAGCCTCCACAAGCAAGAAATTCATGAGGTGAAAAAAGCATAGCAGTAGTTCAGTTAACTAAGTTTGAAGTTTATAACAGATTTTAACTGAAGATACTAGAAGTTTTATTTAATGTTTTCTTTTTGGTTCACCTGAGCACTAATAGAAAACACTTCCCCAAACTGCTGTATCTGAGTTTCTCAAAGATGCTTTCGGATTTGAAATATTTAATCACTTCTGAATGAACTAAGTCGCTACAGACACAAAGACCAAATGCATCTCCTCACTCCTAGGTTGGGAGTTGAATACCTGCTTTTAGGGCTATGTTAAGATCCCCTTGTCTTGTCTCTGACATTATTACAAGTGTCTCAAGGGGCTCTGAGGGACTCCAGGAAGTATAGTAAAAGTGGAAATAAGTATTTCAAAGTTCTCTTCGTTTCTTACTGATTAAAACTTCACAAAAAAGCCTGAAAGAAGAAATACCTGATTAAGGGGGGCGGGGGGGGGACCAGGGGACAACAGGCAAAGAAGAGATGCTTCAAGCAGAAGAGATGAGATGACTGATGTGATTTAGTGTCTTTTTTCAAAGTTTATGTTTGATCCGTAGGTAAGGTTCATGCACAACATAACCCTGTTAGTTTCAATGGACTTCACAAAGCTACTGGCTTAAATCCTGATACAGCAGTATCCTAGAATGAGTGTTTACATGCTTATTCAGCGAAGATCTTGCCTGGCTCATGCTATCAGGTAGACATCAAGACTAATTACATACGCTTACCTTCTTTCAAACTTCAGAAGAGAATATTGGTCACCAAAATGATACTATTCCTGACAAAACAGTAAATAAAATCTAATCTATTTCAAGTTTTCCCTAAGATTACTGACGTAAATCTTTGTACAAGGCTGAAGAAAGGGATTTTTAGGTTATTTGCTTTCCATTAGTATAAGGCTTCCAAACAAAGGTAGGTGGTAACTATGGCAGCATGTCTTCCTTCTTTTCAGCTGTACTCTATGGAGAATCTTCCCGGGCAGACCAGCATCTGTGCTAGAGAAGCAGCTGCTGGCTGGGTGCACAAATGAAGATAAGGATATGAGGAAAGCATAGTTTCTTTCTAAGAAAATTCTGAATACAGCCATAACTATCGCCAGACCATCACAGTCCAGGCTTTGCTGTGAATAGCACAATTCGGTCCTTATGTAATGTCCTACATAAGAAAACACATATTCACAAATTTCTTTAAAAATGCAAATACATAAGTAAGTTGGAGAACTTTATAATAGAAAAGGACATTAAGTGTCTGGTGACATGCTTAATGTTTGCCCTCCCCATGTTTCCTATGCCGTAATGCTCTAATGCACTTAGTAAATTTGCTAGTGTTCTTAAAAATACATGAAAGTCATGGGAAAATACTTCATTTTCCAGTAAACCTTAAGTGTTCAATAGACAACATTTTTCTTTGTCCACCTGCCTTCTGAGTGCCTATGCCAAATTTGAGAACGGAGGATAGACTCTGGAGTAGCCCAGCTCAAATGCATTGGTGCTAAATGCTGACAAGAATCATACGAGGTGCCTGCCCTTGCGGTCTTCTGCTTCTAGGAATCTTGTCATGTCCTTATGTGATCCAGAGTCTGAGGCCTGTTTGAGCAGGAGAAGACCCAGGAAAACTAAGAACTAAGCAAAATGCTGTTCTGAGCTTTTTAAAAACCTGTTGACATTGATGAGCTACATGAAATTTTATGGATCTGTTCCATTACTGAACAGTCATGATAAATTTTGGAATCTCTGGTGGTGATTATCGTCTTTATGGAGTGCAAATTAGCACAAATCTAGAATGATGGCTAAACCTAAGCCTGAATGCATGGGGATCTTCTTCAAGTCTAACAGTCTAAATCTTTTGGAGAATTTAGGATCTGTACCAAGTTGCAGTTTAACCGTGCCTCCAGTATCACTGTATGGGTGTGTTTCCCTGTCAGTAAGGGGTTTTTTGGCTCATTGTGATCTGGGCTATAACTTGGACCTACCACCCCTATTCTGTCTTGCTGCACCAAGTGAAAACACATTAAAATCCGACTTTTTTAACCTAACTAAATAAGGGTTTCATGCTTCAGTTACCTTGTTATTCAACCTCACAAACAACAGGAAGCTACAGATGGATTTAATCAAATAGTACCTGGCTGCAAGATGTATATAAACACAGAAATATGTGGATGCTTGTAAAGAGCACAGGAAAAATACACAGAAAATGACAATAGATTGCTGGTTTTATTGAGGCCTTTGAAACAAATTAAAATTGCCAAAGCTAATAATCAGTACAGATCTATTGCAGCTACTTAATGATAATGTGAACATACCTGTAAATACAATGTTCCCTTAGGTTGGGCATATAGCATTAAAAAGCTATAATCCAAATTCTGTTTAGTTCTCCACCTAAACATAAGCAGCAAATTCTGATAAGCTTTTTTGGGGGTGGTTGCAAGAGTTATTTCTAGAATAAAAGCATTTCTAATGCTCTGCAGTTTTTTCTCTACAGGAAAATTGTCAGGTTGAGTACTCTAACTCATAGTTAAGTGAATAAAATTTCCTCTATAATCAATGTAAACATTTGTAAATAATTTGACTTTCCTATAAAAGTTAACATTAAGTAAGCAAAAAAATTTGATCTATATCAATGCAGCCTGAAACAAAATATCTAACAAGTATATTCATGTCAAATGACTTAAAGATTCTACTCATTATATTATGAACAGTAGAGATCAACACACAATGATTATTTAAAGATCTAAAATTAAGTGCTTTTACTGAAGAACAGCACAGAAAACAGGTTGATAAACTTCATTTTCAGGTTTAAATGTAAACACAGATTTTTTTTCTGCAGTCTCTTATTTTACCAGAGGATGAAGCTGACATTTGATAATCAATACTAAAAGACTAGAGAGTAATTTATTAGTATTTAATTAACATAGGTGTATCTGATTCAAATCTAATCATATCTGAAACTTAAGTACGTAAACATCTTTATGCTCTGAAAGATACAAGGTTTGTCTCTAAACCCAATATACACTTGCTGATTTCCTTCAACCTAAACTCTCAGTTCTGCAGCTCTCTTGCTGCATTGCTGGGGTAGCTTCTGATAAATTAGTTATAGTTGATCAAAAGAAAATTACTTTCCTCCAATAAATAATTTTGTTAGGTTATAATCTCTGTCTCAGTGAATCTGGGGCACATGAGCAAATGAAATCACCAGTTAGGATATATTATTAACAGTAGTCTGAAAAGTCCACGATCACCAAACGTTGGCTCGTTAATTAAACCCACAGGAGTTGTTACTAGTTAGCTAAGGGGCCACACAGGGTTTCCATTGTGTGCTCACAGAGCCTCTCCCTTATCTGTCACATAAAACATTTTCCTATTTTTTCCTTTATGACCAGATCATCTCGCCTATTGCCTCTTGTCATTATCCATGTGGTTTAAAACCTGTGGGATGCCTAGAGTCAAGACCCAAAGGAGAAGTCTTGGCTCTCACCCTGAAGCTGATGTACAGCATAGCTTTTCTCAAGATCCCCTTGTGTAATAATTTTTTAAAAAAGCACACTTGAGGTCCCTTAGCTCTGAAATACAAAAACATTATCAGCTCAAACAATGTTGACTTTCGCAGAATTTTCCATTTTATACTCTTAGCAAAAGTTCTTAGGTTTTATACAGCTATCTTACCTTACTCTGTCCTCTGAATCCCCAAATGTTTTCTTCAGGTTGGAAAGATCCGGATAATAAGAAGCAGGAGGAGAAATAACCTCTAGGACTCCAGACTGGATTTCCCTGGGGAAGCTGTGAAAAGAAGCTTAGTGAGACCCCATTCCTCAAAAAGACTTTTGAGGGCAACCGTGGAACGCAGCTCCCCAGAGTTAGGTCTGCTCCTCCATAAGTGAAATTCCCAACTCTAGCAAAGAAACTAAGTCACACAGATTGTAAATTAGGAACCAAGAAGGGGTCTTTGACAACCATCAGAACAGGCAGGACTGTAACTCATCAAAGTCACAGAAAACACTGAAGAGAAGTGTGTCTCAGAAATCCTGCCCCTCCTGCATCTATAGGTGCTTACTCATAATCCTGAGATGGCTCCCAAAACACAGCAGTAATTCACAACCAAATCCACTACCTAAAACTACACACAACTGTTCCCCTTGCATGAGAGCTCCTCGCTTCCTCGCACTTGATCTAACTCTACTTCTACATTCTAACCAAAACAATAACTGCCCTGGAGTGGGGGTTTGGTATGGGGAGTCTGGGTCTAGTGTCTGCTCCAAGGATTACATTTTCATTTAAAAAGTAATTGAGAAAATGTGTAATCAACTTTGGGAGCCAAACCTGGAAGTCAAATCTCCCCCTTCCTCCAGAATATGGAAAAAAAACAAAACCAAAACCTTCAGTTTTTACTAGGTACAGGATCACTGAAATAAGGAGTCCTCAGAACCGAGTCCCCCGTTTCCTATGATTAATGAAAAAAGGCTAACATTAAAAATTAAGCACATCACAGTACAAGCATGCTTATGAAAAAGAATCTCAATCTCACTGTGTAACGCTGACAAAGCATCTACTCTGCAGCAGTATTTTCCAAAACCATGACAGAATCATAAAAATTATCTAAGTGCTTAAGTTGCTATATGTGTTGGACCTTGTGGTGCTCAACAGCAGCGAGGAGGACTGCCTCTTCCCCTCGTCCTAGCTGCGGTACTCCCAGCTGAGCTAAACCCTCTGGAGGCAGGAGGCTATTGCCATTACTTGGCTAGCAGGCTCAAGCTTGGGGAGCCTTCTGGGGGAAACCTGCACCCTAAATACACTCTGGGAAACCCTTGGGTAGAGCGGGACGTGCAGCAAAGCCTCAAAAGTGAAGGAAAAGGGCAACCTCTCTGGGGATCTTGGGTTTTTTTTCTGTTGTTTTGGTCAATATCCTGAAAAATGTCGATATGGAGACTGATAGCTCTCTTGTAGTCATTTTAAAGAAGGAGAGAGGGGAATGGCTGCTTCACTTCAAATTCTGGCCAAAGTGGAGTTCCATCAGAGCGACTAATTAATGAATGAGTGAACCAACGAAACCAGCAACACCAGTACTGCCGCACAATGCAGGTTTCATCTCTTGCTTCTTTCAGTCAGCTGCGCTTCAGGGCCTTTAGCCTTACCTCTAAGGTTTTTCACGTGCACCTGATGCCATAAACATCTATGGGAAAGAATGATAAGAGCAAGCAAAACTGCAGTGGAACCCAAGCCTTCATTTGATAACTCTTATATTAATTTGGCACGGCAAAGAATATCCATCTCATGTTACCCATCATATAATAGTATTTAATGTTATAAACAGAATCAGATCACTGTCCAAAATCCGTTGCCTTCATGAAAAAGAGGCAAACGAGGAAACAAAAACACCTAGAAAATATGACAGACGTCAGAACACATTGCAGGGCCGTGAAGTCAGTGGGGACCTAATACATGTAGCCGCAGGTGCCTTGAATTGCATCATTCATTTCATGGGGAAAAGACTAAGCTTCAAGTAAATATTTATCAGAGCCTTAAGCTGAGATCTTGCCCGATTAGTTAAAGCATATTTATGAAATAAGAAAAAGAAAATAAACTGATATACATCCTTCTGAATTTCAGAGTGTTACACATATTAAGAGTGCACCTTTGCCTCATTTCTTTGCAGTTCCATTTCAGTATGGTAGAGTGCAATTTATTGCTGAAATGCTCTAATTCTTTCCATAAAAGCTCAAAATCTGTTTACTACCTGTGTGGTGTTACACTCTACGGGACTTACCTGGTTTTAACATTTTCTGCAACACTGTTAACATATTCTGGATTCACCTAAAGAAAAGAAGAGGGGGTTCATTTCAAGTCACCCATTTTTGTATTAAGCAAAATTCTGCAGGGAATATTTACAAGTAAAAACTTCATTTTTATTCTCCAATTCCTTTCATTCCAAACAAAAGCAATATGTTAGAGCAGCATCTCTACTAAAGGACTGTATGGGGTTTTCAAGCCAACTGAACTTTCAACGTAATTGAAAGTAGAACTGAACTATCTCCAGCGATGGTTTCTGCATCTTGTTTTTTCACTGCTTCTGCAAGAGGCCAAGCCATTTTCTGCATAAAATTCTGTCCCTTATGCCAGAAAATCACAATCAGTAAAAAGTGCCAGTTTGGGTTAATCATCCAAAAATCACAGCAGAGGCCTGAGGCTGTTGAGAAAAGTCACTTAAGCAAAGTTTTCTAAAGCTAGTGATACTTAAAATTTTTATTTAGAGTTTCTTCCTAATTTAACAAACTTACGGCTCTTAGTCTGGAAATTTTGAGGGCATACTTATTCATTGCTGCTATTTCATAAAAATAACAGCTTTAGTGTGGAAAACACCTCTGTTAACTATATTAAACAGTGCTAAGTTTTATGGATTTCGAAAGCAATACAATACCTTTCTTAGCAGTTCAGACTTTTTTAAAATACACAAATAATTGTTAGCAGCTATACATTAAATGTGTAATAAGTAACAAAGATGCAATGTGATAAGTAAAGAACTGTGATAAGAAAAAAATACCAACAACTTTGAAACTCACTTTCAGTCAATAAGTTACTCTGACTTAATCCACGATGTAAACATTTAACTTGATCTTCTGAAACTTTCTGGGAAAAAGGAAGGTGTGGGTTCATTATCGTTGAACACACCTGCCCGCCTCTCATAATTAAATGTTCTTATCACCTCCCTTATCAGCACAATCAATGCGCTCTGATTTACAGCATGGCTGAAAAACAGAAGCTGCAAGAACGTGACGTCGGGGATGGGAGGAAGGGGAGAGGCTGATTCTTACAACAGCAGTTTAATCCTAAATTGGCTGAAACGGACCATTACTACAAGCAAAGCTACTGGTTGTTAAAAGTGCCACTTAGGACTGCCCACAGTGGGAAACAGTACTATTCAGAAGTTAACCCTTAAAATCTCGAAGAGCTCTCTGAAGCCCTGTAATAGAAGGTTTATCTGAATGGCAGCTAGGCAAAGCTCGTCATCGCCAGGGCTCTTCATTGGTAAATAGCAACTGTAAAATAAGTTTAGCTCCTGAAAATTATGATGAAGAGAACTAAAGCTAGATTTGGGCTATCTACTTATCATTGTGATCCAGACAGAAAAGTGGAAGTCATGACCTAACTTAGTAAAGTGAACTATGTTCTGTCTGACAGTATTACAATTGCAAAAGCCGATCTAAGTGATGACTGAATTAAAAAAGCAAGCTTTAACTGTTAATGAATACATGTATGAAATTTAATGTTGTTTATGGAAGGACAATGAAATACGAAGAATAAATGTGAAGGCGGTAATTGCACCGTCTCTTTACCTCTAAGTAACTATCACTAGCTAATTCCCTTCTGTAGCTTTCTTCCAATGTGATCAAGACATTTTGCAATGAGAAAAAATTCATTTACCCCTACTATTTTACCTTGAGCGCTGTTTACTTTCCCAGACATGGAACTGTTAAAGTCTCTGAACAGTTTTCTTTTTCACAAGAAATGCCAATACACATGCAGTAGGCTCCAGCATGTCAAGGTACTTTGCAAGATATGTGTTATCAAAACAGCAGATAAATAATCTGAAATTTTGTTAGACTAAGTTTACTTTTTTCAGGTTCTATGGAACTTTTTGTGGAGGATTTACATTTCATTCTTCAAGTAAAATACTTTACTTTCAGAGATAATTAATGAGTCCATATGGTTTTATTTGAAAATCTGGCTGCAACAACCGTGTTTGTAAATGTAATATGACTTTTTACCCTTCGATCGATCACCTGAGTTACAGGGTCTTTTCCACATATGAACACGGAGGCACTAACTGTTCACTTATCTCCTCCAGCCCTGAAGAAATCCCTCCCAAAGGCCTAGCTAACAGTATTTTGCAGCCTCTCCTACATTATTACACTAAGACATAAATCTCCATATTTTCTTTCTATCAGCATACTGCACCTTTCCATGCAAACTTACCTCTGCTACAAAGATGATGATTACGCAGTCATTCTTTTGCTCTTCAGAAAGTCCGTACAGTAGGGAATGCAGCGTATTAATCAGATAGTGTTGTTTTTCCCTTTTCACAGTAGGAATACCCATCACCAGTGAGACTGCAAAGAAAGAAGTCCGCAAGCCACGTAATTTCAAGTCGGGTAAAAGGAAATTGAACTTACATTTTAATTTTGATTTGATGTGACCATGAGACTCGGTGATAGTTAATATACCTATAGCCCTGTGACACCATTTGCTTTACTACCTAGAAGGAGAGACACCTCCAGCTAAGGTTAAGTTAGAGACACCTGTGTCTGTGTTATAAGCACCAGGTTCTACACTGTGTAGACTGTCAACATTTGAGAACTTGGAGATATTGCTACCTCTGGCAAACACATAGGCTATTGAGGTTCAAAAGCTGGTATTGCAAAATACGTGCTCGCTCTTGGTATGGCGTTGGAGATCTGAGTAGTACGGTAAACCAACACTGCTTTACTGCGCAAGTTGTCACAGGAGGCGAGCGCTGCGTATCTCAGAAAGGAATCCGAAAATCGAACTCTCAAAAATCTTTCTGAGCAGTTTAAGTGGTATCAATCGATGGCTTTGACATAATCAATAGTAAGAAGAAAGACACTTAGACATTATTATTATTAAGAAGAAAGGAACTGAAATTGTCTCTGGCAAAGACTCCACTAGTAGCAAACCTGTGCTATATTACATCAAAAGATGGTAAGCAGGACCTCTCTGTTCATTGCTGAGGGCATTACTGAAGTCAGTGACCTAATACGGCTCAGGAAGCCCATAGAATTCTTAGTCCTTGCAGAAGAACCCTTTTCACCAAAACCTTGTGAGGCTGGTAAGGAAGCAGGAAGTTTTGAAAGAAAGCAGTAGGTGCAGTTAGTGACTTGCTCCAGACTTTGTCGTTTGTGCCAGCGTCAGCTCAAAAATGCCAAAGTTCCAGTGTTCCTTCCCAGCACATAACCTGCTAAACCGCTGGGGTTTTGTTTGGTTTTACACACTGAAGGTCAACCTGTACTTGTTAGAGTGTGGTCTTGCTATTGTGATTTTCATGTACAAATAAATGAAAATTAAACATGCAGCAAATGCAGCATTCTTTTATTACTTATTACTTTTTTTTTTTTTCCTTGCTTGCGAATGTATCTGGTTTTCTGAGGTTTTCTTGCAAATCATTTTGCTGACCACCTGTGGTCTTTTGCATACTCACACAGATCTACGGGCTTATAGATCTCATTCCAGTGGGAGCCACAGCACTACTCCAGCAGAATCACTAGCCCATGTTATGGGCACAGCCACATTATTTTTTTAGTTAAATCAAAAGTGCTGCCAGTGTTTCTTTACATAAATCACCCTAGAGAAAAGTCAAAATTTCAAGAAAATACAACCCCCAGCAAAATAGCTGCCTAGTTCCTTGTTTGCTTATTGCTTTTGAATGTTCTTTTTACCTATCATACAACAATTGGGAGAAGATGTTACTTGATAATTTGTATTATAGTTCACTGGAATTGATTATGATTTGTGCAGGTGTCAGCTGATTTCTCATGTGGTTTTTCTCATGTGATTTCTCTTTCAGTTACACTGAAGATTTATTAATATCCTTCAAACAATCACATCACCTTTCTATTTGCTTCTAACTTTAGCGAACTGTGTGTACTGTAAATTCTCCCTGGTTTCCTTAATCATACTAGTTTTGTGGGAAAAAAACGTCAGCTAATGCATCTTTGCCACATGAATCCATGACTAGGAACAAAAATAATACTGCTTTTCAGTTATCACTATTTTTTGTTGATATTCAAAAAGGTTTATCAGAATACTTTGGGGAAGACTTGAAATTGGGATGGGAACAGCAAAAGTGCTTTTGCCATCCCCGTTAAAATTTATTCAGTTTGGCAATATTATAAAGTTTAGGGAGAAAACCCACTCCAAACTTTAAGTATGCTTCATTGCTAGAACTTAATATAAATTATATACATACAGAAAACATAAGCCAAACTTTATTTCCTACCTCCAGTCCTCTGTTGCCCAAAAATAACATTTGGAAAAATGGCATCTTCATATTCTCGAAGGTGAGGTAGGTAGTAGTACATGAGTGTAAGATGCATGGGGAGTTTTCTGGTGAGGTTTAACACTTTCCACTTCATATCATCTTAAAGAAAACACAAACCCACATATACACATAAATTAAAAAGCCAGCAGTGAAGCCTATTATTTCAACTGTTTTCCTCAACTGAATACTAGCAGACTACCACACACAAGGTTATTCAATCAGAACTATTCCTCAAAAAGTGATTATATGTCATATTTATTACCCTCCTGCAGTAATAACCTGAGAATCGTCCAGTACAACCCACCCTACCCAGGCGATGGTGCAGAGCTCCAAGCCTGAATGCCCTTGGAATTCCACCTGCATTTCCCTGTGCCTAAACAGCTGCTGGATTGAGCCATCTTAAAACGCAATAAGCAGTTATTTTAAAAGCACCAGGGAAAAATTGTTTTGGTTTTTGCACAGTTGGCAAGCAACTTTTTAAATGAAAAGAAACACAGATTCTGATTCATAACTTTCTTAATTACTTAACAAACTTAAATGCTTTCCCCAAAATGTAACACGGGGTGGTTTTCAGGGCTCAAACAGAAGTTCTCAGGTTATAAAAAGTCCTATGGCAAAAAGGACAACCAGATCCAGGCCTTTAGAAACCATTCGAGAAACACAAGACTGTAGTAGTTAAGAGAAAAGCAGGGAATATTTATTTTTTCTTTATTAGTTTAAAATAAAGATGAAAATAATTAGAATATTTATTCATGTTGAAATAACTCAAGTGTGACCTTAGGAAAAAAAATCCTATTTTTTAAAAAAAAGCCATGTAAAAATCAGATACCATTAATTTACTCATTTGTCTTCCTTGATAGAAGCATCCCTGAATGTTCCAGTGGTGGTAAAAATTCTTTTAAATAAATTTAATAAAAACTTGAACAACTTAATTCTAAAATGATTATAAAATCAATTATAAGCTTGCAAAAAAAAAAAAAAGTGCTTAATGTAAGATACCCATAAGGGCAGAGATGATATGCACCATGCAATTTTTAAAAAGATATTTGAATAGATTAAAATGAAGACTATATTTGTAA
Source organism: Burhinus oedicnemus (assembly GCA_008921705.1). Lineage (NCBI taxonomy): Eukaryota > Metazoa > Chordata > Aves > Charadriiformes > Burhinidae > Burhinus > Burhinus oedicnemus. Next base: position 2,288,818 of record VFFE01007140.1, on the reverse strand, counting down.
AGAATAGCAAATGGTCTTTCTAATATTTAAGAAAACTGCTTGGAAACAAAACTGAAGATGACTCCAGACTTTATTTACCCATTGTCTAAAGGCTTAAATCTTAGTTTCCTGACACAGGCAACGTATGGGTTTCATACTAGAATTCTGTCTGTCATTCTCTGTTGCTGAATTTTCCTATACCCTAACTAGGCACCTACAATATGTATGTCCTTTTGCGCCGAGAGAAAAATAAAGCTCCTATGAATTTATCTAAGGTAGTTCATGCGTCAGTGGGTGCCTCCTCCAGAGGCTTTATCAGTCGTGCGAAGAGGCTGGTGCTAGGGCACTTCCCGGTATGAGAACACCACCTCCACTAGGTTTAGCCAACAAAATCATGTTAACAGCCTGCCAAGCTGCAAAAAACTTGAAAACTCAAGAGTTTCACAGTCAGCAAAGCAACAGAATGTTTATTGACTTAGATGGAAAGTTCTTTTTCCTAAGAAATGCATCTGAGGTAACTCCCCAAATTTACCACCCTTCAAAGTTGCTTAAAATAAGTCTTACAAACGACCATCATCAGCTTTATTCACTCAGCTTAGATCAACGAAGACAGGGGCTTGCTGAATGGGCAATATTTGTTTGCAGTTTTTCAACTTCCAAAAGATATTCCCACTGAAAATTAGGACTCGACAGAGATTCCCCACTCTACAGAAAATTTTTTTTTTTTAAAAAAAACAAAAACCAACCAAATGTATGTATAGATGTCCAGACATTTGTGTATGAAAAAGAGATGCACAACTCCTTCCCCTCTGCTTTGCCATTAAATATATTGGAATTTTGCTGCATAGAAACTTTTTTTTTTTAAACCACCTTTGTAACTTTTCAAGGACTTTCCATGTTATTCAGAAGCAGCACCCGTCAAGGGTTGGGCAAAGGACTTTAGTTTTATTGCGTACAATAAACCTTTTCATTTTTAGTGTACAGTAAGACTTGGCTGGAACAGGAAGCAGAATAGTAAGTAAAAATAAAAGGAAAATTATTCAGTGATCTTAAGAAATTTCTGCTTTGAATCCTGTGAATTGACAGCTTTAATACTTTCTGATATTCAGCTGGCTCCAATAAGAATGAAGAGCAGAAGGAAGGGGAACTTGCACTCTCCTCTGCTATTATGTGCATTAGGCAGCAACTCTTTGTCCACCGTATGTGGGGCTACTGGTAGCTGCCAACGTGCTCTCTATTTTAAAGCTTATAAGGCCACAACCCTGCCAACACTGAAGCATTTGTTCATACGCATCTGAACAGTCCCACTGAATTAATATTGAATAAACAGACAAAAAGAGGTAGGGAAGAACGGGATAAGAAACGAAGCCGACTACACAAAGCAGGAATGCACCTTGTTCCTTCTTCCCCTGTAGCAGTCGTGGTTAATTCCCTATTTTAATCTGATACCAGTCCGCTGTACTGAACGCAAATAAAGATTTTTAAAAAGTAGTTTTCAGGAGCATTCAGACTCTTTTTGAAGTCGGGGTGTGTTGTGGAATGCCTCCAGCGCAGAGATGCCCTTTCCCGTTTTCCTTCTCTCCCCAGGGAAGCAGCCCTTCCGATCTGAACAGGGAGGAAGGCAGATCCTGCACTACTACATCATTTCTTTTAGGGGACAGAATCAAACTGTCTGATCTATTCTATGCAGCTACAGTGTGCTGATAGATGGAGATGTATGACAGTCTGTAAGGCAAGGATCTAATATATTTTTAAATAAATAAGAAGTTTAATTAAACAATGGGAAGAAGCCAGATCACTAGGGTAAACTTAATTGCATGTTGGTGTCCCTCAAAAAAAAAAAAAGGGCAGAGAAACCCCCCCTCAAAGCTTTTCTTTTAACTGGCATCACTTATAAGCATTCACATTTCCTTCAGATTATTAACAAACTACTTGTAAGATAAAAATAAATTCTAGAGGGAACATTCTTAGGCTGTATCTAGCCAGCAAGACCTCACGGGGCTTCTCAGCTCCTGGGTTCAGGCAAGCACCCAGCGGTATGTGGTCTGCCCGCTGGGATGAGACTGCACACCCACCACGTGCATGGGGTCCGCTGCCAGGACGGCAGAGCCCTTGTGGCCAAAAGTGCCCCTAGAAGGTCACTCCACCTGGACAGGAGGGGGACCAGGACCATGGAACAACTGAGGAGGTGTGCCTGCCTTCCAAGTTAGGCATAGCCCTGGTATTTTTCAGGGTGTAGAGGCACAGTAAAAGCCCATAAAATTAGCTTATTCAGTCCTCTCTAGCTGGCAGCAAGAGAGGGATAAGCGTTGTATGAAACTCGATTAGCAATATGTACGGCTTTGCCACTAGGACACCACTACAGTGTACTGTGACCCCTTTCTTTTCCTCTCTCGTTATTTGTTTAGCTACTGACCGATCCTATTTAAAGGGGGGCTACAGACTACTTCCCCACCCTTTTTTAAAAGTAGAAGCTTCTACCTAATGCTAACATAATCAAATCAATGATTTTTCTCTCCACACCACTGATGAAGAAACATCAGCACACAAAACTTTGAAGCATTAACACGGTACATTTTTATACGCACAAACCTGTATGATTTGCTGTCAAGTTCATTCTTTTTGCAACTACACGTTTAATTTCATCTAGGGCACTGCTCAGTTCATGTGATCTTTTCTTATTTTCCTTTTCAGCGTACAGTAGTCTTTGCCGAAGTTCCAGAAACTGGCTCTGGTACATGTCGAAGTCATCTCCTGCAACGAGAACATAATTTCTTTTCAAAGAGGTGAATTATATGATGGAATAAAGAGAAAGTTTAAGAATAGGAGAGGGTCCAGAAGACGACATGACCAGAAGTGTATAAACAATAATAAAAGAGGCCACTCAAAGTTTATTCATAGAATGAAGAAGTCTGGAAGAGTATTAAGCAGAGTTTTGGGAGCACAGTTGGGTAAAGGCTTACAACTGAAGACAAGCACAAGAATCTGACATCCATAAGGAAAAAGTCAGTGAAAGACTATGAGTTGCAGGGAAAGGTGCTATCCAGTAAAGCCAACAACATTTTTCACTAATTGACAAATCTTGATGACCCTTGTCACACTGAAGAGTGTAATTATGTAATGGCTTGTCTTTTGTACAAAACACTGTTAAGATTAAAATACAGATATTAAGGGATTCGGTCTTCATCTATGGATTAAAAAGTGCCTGGAGTATTTCAAGAACTATTAGTAAAGATGGTTATTTGAAGTCCTGGATATATTTAATTAGATAACAACTGAAACTGTGCTCTCGATTGAAGGATACCTTCATAATACATGGCCCACCTTTGATGAAATACTCTACAATCATACCGATGTTAGAAACACTGCGCTCTCAGTCATGGTTATCAGACACCTCTGCTGTTCTGCACAGTGTTCTCAGATAATGTCAATGTTATGTTTGCAGAGGATCTGCTTTCCTAAGAAGCAAGTACTGTCAGAACGCCTCAGTCATCACAGATGATATACAAGACTCGTAACTGTCAGTGCCTCCGCTGCCTCATTGCTACATCAATAAAGATTGTTAGACCTATTAAAATTAATACATGGCAACACTTGAATGTCACTCACTTTGCAAAAGGAAGTAAAAAAAAGTGGAGGGCAGAAGGGGACGTATACTTAATTTAAAAAATTTTTTTAATGCTGCTTTTTTATTGTGGTTTTTGGATTTGTTTTGTTGTGGTTTTTTTCTGTTTTGGTTTGGGTTTCTTTTAGTTAAATCCTGTTATTTAAACACTTCTCCCATTCTATTTGGGGACTGTGCCGAGTCCCATCCTCAGCAGGACTCATTTTCTAGGACCCACCATTGTGTCACAGCAAAGGCGAATTCCCACGGATACTAGCCTGTAAAAGAGACTAAGAGCAAAATGCGCAGGTAATACAAATTTGTGAGGTTTTGCATTTCAAACTGCAATTAATTTGCATTTTGGATAAACAGGGTTTTTTATTTGCAGTAAACATGAGTACTTAATTTAATCAATAAATGTATGACTGGAAGACCCCGAAGTTTAAAATACCTAGGAAGAAAGTAGTTAGAAAAAAGAAGTAAACATGTGATCTGTATTATTATTATTATTATTACTATCATTATCATTGCTCTCATTAAAAATTTAAAGTATGTTTAGTAAAATGCCCATAAAATGAATGCTTCCTAAAATTTTCTGACAGTCTTAAAAACGTTTTGACTTGCAAGAAAGGCATTTGTATCTAGGAGTATTCTGCACTATGCAGCTATGAATGTAAATTTAGCATTGTTGAAGGGAGAAGAAAACTGGATTATTTCAGCTGTGTGCAACACTAAAGTTCTACTTTACTGAAGTAGGCTTCCCTAAAAATAATCGGAGAATAAATAAATAAATAAATTTAGGTCAAATGAGAAAACAGAAGGAGAGCCCATCTTTTAACAACTGCAGGGGTAAGGTTAAAATAGATTTCCAATACAAATCTGTCATGAGGCATCAGGCTACAGAGCTAGAACCCCAAAGAAGCTAAATTACTGGAGCACCTAAGGAAGATCCCTTCGATCAACTACTACGTAGGAATATACTTTCTTGTTTTATGCTTTCCTCTTGCAGCTGTGTTTCCAATGCCATAATCCGACCTGTAGCTTTTTGCTTTAGAATGTATACAAATAAAATGGAAACAGAAGGTTTAAGCTGATTTAGGTGACTGACAGACGTTAATCATACTGTTTTCACAGCAAGAAAGTGATTTGAAATAGAGCATCAACACATGTAAACACGGTGGAGATTTATTTTGCAACTCCAAGACAAATTAAGAGCTATAAACTAAAGATACAGTAATGAACGTGCATTTTTCTTTAAATTCCAATTGTCTTTATTAGGAGTTAGATAGCATCAAGCACCAAGAAAAAGCGGAGGTTTAACCTGCAGTGAAGTTCCACGTGCTCCTGGGACGATGCAAACAACAAAGAGCAAGCCCACAATCTCAGGAGAAATACACATCGTCACAGGATGCAACTTACTGCTTCTGAAAAGGGAATCAATCGTTTTGTAATGGAGGTGTTTCATAATTAAATGCTGGAAAGTGTTCCACTGATGTTTCTGGTGCTGTAATAGTGTAAGATTTTGCTAAACCAAACTCAAATTTCCCTCATTACATCTATGTTATAGGAGGAACCAGGAAAGAAACTGCAGATGAATAATAAGATTGTAGTCCCTCTCTTTACAGTTCTTTCAGCTATCCAGTGTCAGTGTGACTCAAAACTACCGGCGTCACTACATTTTGGCAAGCACTGAGTAATCATAGTTTTATTTGCTTACTTACAGGTGAGCCTACCAAAATATCCTCGATGCCGCTGGCAAATAAGAGGTCAGTACTCAGCTATCACTGAGCGCACCCAAAGAAGCTGCCATTTGTAATCGGCCTAATCTATTTCTTCAGGCCAGAAGAGAGAAACCACATTTTTGAGTCTTTCAGAGTTGAAGCCGCTGTTCCGTTAGTAGAACAAGACTCTTGGTAATTGCTCATCTCATTCGATTTGGACAGCTGGGGGAGCAAGGGTTTGACAAAAGGAACGCAGCATTCACTCACCCTTAGCATAGAATGAGTTTGTTATTATAAACATATATAGTTCGAAATAGAACGTATGATGTTCTAAGTGTTATTAGAGCATATGTAAATGAGCAATATTAACTGTTAGTAAACCTTTGGCGAAAAATGCATGTTCAGAAAGCAGTACTGAATTTTTTGTATTTTGCTGTGCAATAAGGTACTGTCATGAATGGTGTTTATTACCGATATAATTGCACCAAGCTACGAACCAAAAATTAGAAGCATTATGAAGCTAAATACTCTAAATATTTAAATAGTCCTTATGTTTAAATGGATTTTAGCATGTGTGTGCTAAGTGTGGCTCTTTAAGTACCTAAGGATCTACACAGAACTACACCAGCTGCTTGCAATGGCTTTGCTTGGAAAGACGCAGACGGGGCGTCCTCAGGACGGCAGCTCGCTGGCAGGGAGGGCCCGCGGGAAGGAGCTTCGGCTGTATCACAAAACACTGTCTGACCCCAGCGACAGCCTGACTCGGCAACACCTTGTCTACCAACGGTTCTAACAGCAATGGGGAGTGTCTGGATAAAACTGGAAAATAGCGAGATCATAGAATGGTTTAGGTTGGAAGGGACCTTAAAGATCATCTAGTTCCAACCCCCCTGCCATGGGCAGGGACACCTCCGGCTAGACCCGGTTGCTCACAGCCCCATCCAGCCTGGCCTGGAACATGACATGAGGACCTACGGCAAAACTACAAAAAGTAAATGAAGTTTACCACCCTTGGTGAGTGGAAGATGAATCACTGTGCTGGGTTAAAGAAACCCTACTAGGAAATTTCATTGGGGTTACGCTGGCTGCAAGCCAGCGGACAAAAAAAAAAAAAAGCCAACAGCAAACCAGACTCGGTGATTGCTTCAAATCTTTTGCAACGAATTTTCAGCTGTACTACAGCTTTTCTTGTGCTTGTTTACCGCGCCTTGTCATATATGGCTACTGTAATTCTAAGATGGCAATGCTTAACATAGTTTTAAATGCAATCTTAAGTTATTTCCTAATAGATACATATATATAACTTTCTGCATCGGAAACTGAAACTGTTTAGAAATAATACTAATCTCTAAAGCAAATACTCATTCTGAAAGTCAACTGATTATTTCTCTTAGCGCCACACACGCATAGTTCCTATTATCATAAATGCTTCCAGTTTTATTAACAATTGATTTCTGGCAACATCTAAGAACTGTGGAACAATTCATCACTATCTGCTCCTAGCATTCAAAGAAAGAAGAAAATAAAAGGAAAACTGGGAGTCGCAGAAAGCTGGGAAGAAAACACCCTGTGGTCTAGCAGTGACTCTTGTTCCTATTTCTTGATTACGAGCTACACTGCTTATCGTACCTAACGACCCTTTCTTGTAGAAACTGAATTCTGGTTAATGCCCTCTTTAAAAGAAAACTATATAAGCACACTAACTGCAAAAGATCTTGTCATACTCCGCGCTTGGAGCAACTGCTCGCTGTTCAGGTTAATGAAGCATATTAAACCATTGAGGCATGCATTGCACTAATAACTGTGGCGGTTTGTTATCTTCCTGTAACTGAGCTAAAATAGAGAGACCTTTCTAAATCTCGTTACACGCTTTGCAAGCTTGGGGTTTGTTCTCTCAGAGTGAGGAGGAAAAAAATCCCCCAAACAATGCCTCTGTCTTTGTTCAGAACAGCCAGTTCTTACGCAAACACTTAAATTCAACAACGTGCTAAAGTCTAAGGGTATTTAAGCACCTTTCCAGGTAAGGACACCTTCCTGAATTTGTGCATGATCTTTAAATATTTTGTTTAGAGTATTAGAGCACAGAATTATTAATTTCAGCAGTTAGAAGAGGCCCAGCTAACAAGCAAAGTTACCGAACAAAATTGGTCCTGCTTTACCTCAAACCAGGACAACTGGGTACGTTCACCCATTATGATTAATGTTCATCAGAGCTGGGGCAGCTTTGGTTGTTGGGCTTTTAAGCATAGGACACAGCATGTCTTAATGCATATCTTAAATATTCAGGAGCCTCCGAAGTCAGTCAGTGCCGAAGTTGGTTTATTTTACACAGTTGAAAAGGGAAGGTTACGTGAGCAGATTAAGAAGCTTCTAATTGTTTCCGCTCATCTGTCCTGCCCATGCCCTGATGGCAACTGGGCTTCAGGGGCTATCGCTACGGCAGATGGCGGAGGCTGCAAGGAGGAGGAGAAAGATTAATTTCAGCCAGGCACAATTCTCAGCCGGCTGCCAGAAACCTTTGCCCGGCTGTGACGCAGCAGTATCAAACGTGCAGGCTTGGTAAGGCAAAGCTCGGGGCTTAACACGCAGCGAGGACTCTCTCACCATGTTTTTATAGCTCTCTATGTAGGCGTGCAAGGAACCAGGCAGCAGGATGTCCTGCCAGTGCAGAACTCGTCTTTGACAGCATCCACATCAGCAGCTTCCAGACAGGGGAGCCCAGCGGAGGGACACTGCCTTAACCCGGTGGCATCAAAGAAAAGCAGTGTGTCAGCAACCTGGGCGGGGGGTTGGGAAGTTAGGGTTCCTCTGTGCCCATACAGAGCATATACTAGGAAGAGAATCAGAATTTCTTTCCAGTATTAAAACGAACAAACACCTTACAAAGTTAAAGGCAGATCGAAGTTGTTAAGTGAATTTTAAAAACACATTCAACTGTGTAATGAACATGGACTCACTATGGGGTTTGGCATGGAAGACTTTTTACTGAACCCTTTACATGCTCTATCTAACCGGAAATAGATAAGCAAACTTGTTGCAAAGAAAATACAAATTAGGTTCTAATATTTTCTTAAATGTTGGCAAACGATCCTCATTTCAGAGCTAAGTCTTTTCCTATATTAGAATGTAGTGAAAAGGGATCTTAAAACATTCAGTCAGAACATCACTATATAGGAAAGCAATAGTATAAAAGTAAGTAGAAAAATGTATAAATCAAATGGATATTGCATGGTGTTTGCCCATAATTGGTATACTTTGGTTTTAACATAGTAATCCTAGTAACACAATATAGGTTCTTAACAGCAGTGGAAAATTCTGATTTGAATATGGCCTTTATCAGATAAATAAAAACTACCCATTGACTTCAAGCAATGCTTATTGCTTCATTCTGGACAGTATTTTAAATATTTTTACTGTTCTGCCTGATGTAGCAACAATCACTCATTTATACACACATTTCATTAAATGCCTAGCCACTAACTAAAGTATTTCTGGATAAAACTGTGTTCCCCAAGAATCTGTGCAACATTAGGAACATGTGAAGGTCGTATGTTTACACCTGTTTAAGTACAGGTTGTGATGAGACACTGAACACCAAACGAAGAGAGGTCTGAAATGTTCTCTATCCCTTTCTCTACAAAACCCAACAGTAACTGGTCTCATTTTGTACTTGAATCTTTATAGGATTTATGACCCAGTTCCTCTAGTTTTGAGGACAAGGCAGCCACTATTCTGCCTGAAGTAACTGCAAGCAGCAGCAGACTCTTAGTTCAGTAAATTACATGTTTAGAAGCCAGTAAAATTATACAGCTTTTCTAAGTCTCGGATATGAATTTTCATATAAAATTTGGGATCTGTAAATGCTAAGTCTTAAGTCCCATTTGAGGTTGTTGTATTTTTTTTTTTTTTTAAATACCTAAATGCAGAACTATGCAAAGAAACTGAGTAAGCAATCAGTGGACTGGGGAAACCCTTCCCTTACCACACTGTGCATTTTGGCCACATCCTGACTGCATGTTGGGGAAAAAACTGGGTGTGCAATAACCTCTCTATGCTCTCGGTTCCACTGCGAGGAAACGTACGCATGAAGGCAAGGCGGGAAGATGTAGCCTACCAGTCAACTGGGATAACTGGGGAAAATGGTGGTTAAACACAGCCTGACAGGCCTAGAGAAGGCAGGAAAATTGGCTTCTGCATGTTCATAAATCTGGACGAGCTGTATTGGCTGAAATGAGAATGGTGCAATTCAAGACTCCTTATCAAATCTGTCGGTTTGCCACTATTTAATTGAAGCTTTGAGCCAGAGCGTGCCAGTTGGGTCTGGACAGGAAACCTGCAAAGAACTCCACCACAAATGACAGAATCTCCTGGGGACCAGTGCTTAGGTGCACAGCAGGGGCTGGGCAGCCAAAGCAAAGCATCACACCGCAGGCAGATTATTGGAAATAAAAGAAATGTGTAGTCAGCTGTTTGGGCTCGCATATACGTTACTGTATTTCAACTGCAAAAAAAAGACTTTCATCAGAAATACCTGTTTAACCCTTCGTACCCTTTTTCCTGAAGAAAAGTTTAGTGAAATAATGAAAAATTTAATATGTTAAACAATTTGATAAACCTTAAGTATTCCTCTGTAAATGCAATCAAGCACAAACAGTTTCTTTCTTCTTCACCCCACCTCAAAGGAATAACTAAAGAAACCCAGGTTTCACAATGTTTGACTCAACATGTACGTATTAACATACTTAGGTCGTTCTGACATTGTATTTTAGCATCGCTTTCTCCTAACTTCCAGACAAAGCTTAGTTTTAATTTACCTGGATAAAGTATCCCACAAATTTAAGAGAAGAGGGCAGCAACACGTTACAAATCAATTCAAAGAGATCTAATCTTGTAACCCTTACAAGCAACATGAAGATGCGCTGCCATGTGAGATCATCTGATTTATCTCATTGCTGTGACTTCTAAAAAAATTCACTGTTATTCAGACAAGACACCAAAGTTTCTTTTTATTCAGGAATAGTCTTTCCTCTGAAGAAATTTTACGTACATTCGTCATGAGTTTATAATGCACTCTTGCCTTCTCTTTTACTGTTTTTCAAGATTTGCTACCTCCTTACGTTTACTTTTGTATTTTTGTACACCTGTGATATTTCTTCTTGATTAATATTTACATGGAAAACAGTAGCTAAAACTGTGTGAGAAGATCACTACATATATTGTAAGTTGTGCACTACTTTCTGTAACTACAAATCTATATGAAGAGCATTTATACGAGAGCAAATGCTTTTCGTCAAGTGAATTAACCAGTGGATTGTCACTCCGTTGCACAACAGTAGGAACATCTGCATCATCGCCCTGACAACAGCCCTTCCTGTCCCCAGATGCAAACTGTTTGCTTCAGACAGGTTTTGCTTGGGGCCAGGGGAGGGACCAAAAAGCTCACAGCAAACCCGTGCAGGACGTGGAACAGGTATCGCTACAGCAGTCCGTCTCATTACTCACTAATAGCAGCCTGCGTTCGCAAGCACTCTAGAGGATGTTAGAGGGATCACCCTGCAAGTTTAGACAGACAGTATCGGGCTTTGCTGAACATCCAGTGATCACCAATTGTCTCCGCAATTACTTTTATCTCTTCTTTTTCTTTGCCACAAAAATATCAGCCTATTTAAAATGAAACCTCTGCTTTTATTTATAAAGCAATGGAAAAAGTGACTATGAAAGCGTCTTTGTAAGGATAGTTAAAACGTATATAATATTATCCACACTAGGTGAAGTCTAGTGATTTTGGTAGATTCTGAACTTTCATTTTTAAGTGCCTGAGTGATGCAGCAGCACCTTCCCTGCCATGCCAGTTCAAGTTACCCGTACTTGAGTTGAGTCTCACAACTCCAAGTCAACACTCAGCCTGCGTGAGCAGTGAGTACCCAACAGCCAGTTATTTACTGCTGTCACTGACAGCAAACACTTGGCAACTCAAACCTCTCAAGCTAGCTAGCCCCTTAGTACAAGGCATTTAAAGGTCGCCGGCTTAAGCTATTGATTTCTATTTGCACAGAAACCGGGACAGAGCCAATACCCAATTTACACTCCAAGGGCTGAAAGGCTCTGAGACTGCACACAGACTGAACAGTATTTTACAGGGCTATCACACACTTTCATATTATGGAAGTACTTAAGACCACTAGTCTTGAGCTAGGATGCCCTGTCCTAGTTGTACAACAAAGATTATTAGTTATCCCAACGTCAGTGCAATCCAAGAAACAATAACTGGATAGAAACTGGAGGGAACACTACAGACGACTGCTGCTTAGTGCGGTATGCTGTAGTCAAAGGTCAAGAGCAGCCTGAACGTTTTAACGGGCAAAGCAGAGAAGGAAACTGAAGTAAGAGGAGATCTAACAAACGCGTGGAAGAAAATGAGCCATAGAAGAACGTTTGACAAATGAGTGAAAGAGGTGGGAGCTGACAAGCCGAGACAGTACTTGACCTCTCGGTAACAGGTGGGATAAGTGAAACGGGCATTAGAAAACAAACATCACAGTTTGAGATGCAAGAAAAGTGGGACCTCCTGTAGTGCTCTAGGCATGTCAGTGGAGAGGCGAGTTCAGCAGTGTCAAAAGAGAGAAGTTTAACAATATCTCAGTGGAGGTATCTGTCTGTTTTCAGAGAAAAAGATTAATTTCAAACCACTTTCTTAAGTAGATGCTCTGTGACAACAATAGGGCATTAGTTGGTTTGCTCCCGACACTTCTCTCTCTGTGGAAAAAGGTAACAACACTGGGCTGTTTCTGGGTTTTTGGATGGGTAGAAGGCTTCTGTCTTTTAACACCACTCAGGAGCAAAGACTGGCTTTCCAGCAAAATAAACTTGAAGTCATTCACCACATGCTATTACCTCCCCCTCTAGTTACTAGTACCAACTCATTTACACATCTGTGATATTCACCAACCTTAAGAGAGAATGTGTCCCTGAACACTACATACTTCCATTTGTAATGGTTAAAAGCTTGTGAAGAAAACAGGTGCTAATAATAATAATTAGGAAAATGATACCATCTGAGAGGAATTAGTTACTCTGTTTACTGTGGAGGAGGAGACAACTGTGGAAAGAGAAAAGTTAAAACAACACATACGCATATATACCACAACACATATTACCCTCCCCCCCCCAAAAAACCAACCAAACAAAAACCTCCAAAACAAAACACCCCAGCACGGAATGCCAGCAGAGAAAGGCCAAAAAGAAAGCGGAATGAAAATGGAATTTCAGCAACGAGGAGTCACAAAATAACATGGTGATAGGGGTGGTAACTGCGGATGGGACAAACGCTTTCGTTCTATCACCTCTCGGATCTTAGTTTCTTAAGACACACCCTGCTTTTACTTCTGTTTCTCCTTCCCCACTCCTAGCAGGATTGCCACTGAGAAAAGCGTCAAGTGTTGTAAGATAAACAACCATGTAGCTGACAAGAAACGATAAAGGCAGGATCAGCACTGTCCCGACTCTATTCGATATTCCCTTGTGGGGCCACGATTTCTACTGCCGCTTCTATTTGTTACAGAAACAAATTAACAGCTAGTCGGAGTTCCATGTTCATCCCAGAAATTCCAAACTGGCTTATTCTAATTCTTCTGCATCTATAAAAGCAGACCTTTTGTAAAGGTGCAATATAGGAAGCACTTCAAGATCCACCCTCTCTCAGCGTCACCCCAAACTGCCACGTAACAAGCCACGTCTGGAGGCCTCACAGGTACTATTTGAAGCGCTCTTACTTGTTTTCAGAAAATAGCATCAGTTTTATCTTTCCTATGTAGGCTCAGAGAATCTTAGACGTGGCTTTCTGCAGATCTATCCAACGTGTGCCACCTATGTAACCTATTACAGAGATATCATGTAATTTTAAAGTTTATAAATAAAAATATAAATACTCAGTTGTTTTTTGGTTTGTTTTTTTTTTTTTTTTCCCTCTGGATAGAACATTGCATTCTGGGGCAGAAAACATACACATGGAAAAGTGACTGTACGTGAGGCACAAATACAGCTGCGGAACAGATAACGCTACTTTGCCCTCCCCGAGTAACATTCAAAACAGGAACACTTAAAAAGCGACAGCCACGGCGATCACCTTTAGACTTCTTTCCCTCCTAACGCAGGATGGCTGTTGGTTACTTTTATTAATTTTTTTTATTTTTTTCTTAAATTTGGGGTTGTGTTTGCGTTGTTTTTTAACCGGACAGGTTTGACCCAAGGATCCGGTCCCGTCAGCTGTTAGGCAAGCTGGTAACCGGGTGGGCGCAAGCCGCGACCCTGGGGGAGAGGCGAGACCCGCACCCTCAGCCCCGCGCGGGGCCGGGCCTCCCCCTGCCGCCCGCTTCCCCCTTCCCCCGCTGCCGTGACGAGCCCCCGGGGCTACCGCCCAGCCGAGGGCTTTGCGGGGCAGGCCGTGGGGCAACCCGGACCGACTGACTCCCCTGCCGACCCGCGCAGCGCGGCTACCGGCTCTCGCTTTACCGGTCCCCCATCCGCCGGGCGACCGGAGCTCCGGGAGGCGACGCGGCGACGGACGCTGCCGCAAGGCGGTACCGCCCGCCCCGCCGTCAAGCGGCCGCCCCCCCCCGGCCGTCGGAAGGGAGCCCCAGCCCCGCGGCACCCTCGACGGGAGGGAAGGCGACATTGTCGCCTTCCCTCCCGTCGAGGGTACCGCGGGGCCGCCCGCCCTTCTCGCCTCGCCCCGCCGCCGGCTCTCACCTCGGTTGCCCTGCCACGCCGCGTACCACAGGAGGGGGAAGGCGGCGCCGAGGCACAGCGCCGTCAGGAGCGGGCCGAGCCGCAACCGCATCTCCCGGCGGGGCTCTACCCGCTCGCCCCCCGCGGCGCCTCCTCGCCCCGTCGCGGCTCCCGGGCGACTACCGACCGGGCGTGTCCGTGCCGCGCTAACTCGCCCGCCCCTAGAGGGGGCCGGGGTGGCGGGGGAGGGCATGCCCCGGCCCGGGTGTGCGCTCCCCCGGCCCCCCGCTTCCTCGCCAGGCAGAGCTAATGATGCGTTTATTTGCATATTGCTATATAAGATGGTTATCGGGAAACCGAGCCGGAGCGTATGATTAATACCCGCCTTCAGCCCGGTCAGAGAAAAGAAACAAAGCTTTTCATCTTGCAAGAAAAAAAAAATAAAAAAAAGGAGGGAACGCAGCTGCAAAATATAACCTGATGGAATTCTAATGTCCGCTGGGAAAGGTGTTTTAGTTCTGCCATTCCCATTATGGCAGGCACGCCTCTTTTCCTGTTTAGGTCCTCAGCAACCCACAAGCAAACGAAAAACTCGTCACCGTGTAGAATGCATCTTCTGTAACATAGTTTATGAAGAGAAGGGAAATCTTAGTTAGAGAGCTTCCCGGCATCTCTTACAGGCACATGGTTTTAACAGAACCACCTATGTTTTAGGAGGAAAAAAGCCCTCATTTTCATACCTGATCAGGTGGCTTTCACTTTGACACGCTCACTCCCTGCTCACAGATCTAACCCCCCCGTTCCACACGTGCGATAAAGAAAATACGGCTTCCCGTTCTGTGTCGCAAAGCTCTGAAGAATGACTTCGGAAATCACACTGGACTTGGTCAGCTGCTAAAAGCAGTAAGCTGACTGCTATCTAATCTGGTACCTATTTCCTTAACTTATTACTAGCATATATAACTTATTACTAGCATATATAACTTATTACCTTATTTACCCAAAGTATATAGTATTTATAAAATTATGCTTGTATTATTAATACAATATCTCTTCCCTCCTTTTCTCTATTTGTTTACTTAACGATTGCATCTCACCTTATACCAAAACCCTAAATCTTTTGGAATAGTGTTGCGCGAAGCACACCAAACACTGGTGTCCAGACACAAGCACGCTGGAGTCCTAATGTGAATGCTGCCTTTCTGTGCCACTCTTTATACTGCCAACAGTATAACTAGATCCTTTTTTGACAGTTACTCTGAGACTCCCCAGACCCTACATTGCTGCTTTTGCGAGGCTAGTGTGACCTTCCCGTGTTTGAATGATGATACGGATGGGTTTACTGCTCTGTTTACTAATTATTTTGAATAATAAATGTTATTATTCACTAATAATGCAGCCTGCACCAGCATACAAACAGAGAACTAAAAATCTGAGCGTGGCGCCATGAATCACTGTGAAACCTTGAGTTAGAGCTCACTATTCCTCATCTGTACTCATTCACTCTGAACTGCCCTCTGCCTTCTGTTTCTGACCGTACCTTTGACATTTTTACTGACGAATCTTCTTTAAGCTACACCTTGAATATGTATTTGTAATTGTTCATATTAACCAATGTGATGACAACTCAATCCTCTTACGCTGCTGCCCCCTCATCACCGTTTCCCTCTCCAAGTTAACAAACTAAAAGCTCAAGGCGCTACTTTTAATGAAGGATCAACGTTGATTTTGGCACATTTGCAGTAAAACAGAATTAGGACTAAGAGGAACAAATAAACATTAGATATGTCACACGTAATGACTAAAATGCCTTTTAACTGACTGGCTTTGTGTTTTATCTGCTACAAAGCCAAAGAGAACATGTAAATGATGTGGTCAAGCAGGAGGGCTACTAAAGATAAGAATAACAGAAAACTAACACACACTTAATTTTAGCTTATTTTCAGAGCCAGTAAGAAAAAAAAAAACAACCAAACCCATCACATATTTCCAGAAACTAATAACAAACCTACACACTGTACAGGGAACCTCTGCGGAGACTGCCACTGAACGCATTAGATGTTATTTATTAAGGCTGACGCTAAAGCAGACGCAGTTACTCAGCCATGCTGAGTTGTGGTGATCATTTATTTAACGCTGACTTCTTAGACTAGCGCATTAACTTACCATGAGGTAGTGTTAACTGTTCCTCAAAAAAAAAAAAAAATCGAAATACCTAATCACTGAAAATGTCATGAACTTCCACTGCCTTGGGACGTATTTGCAAATGGGCCCTCTTTCTTGCTTCATGCTTGCCCAACCTCTTCCTCCCAGTGCTCTCTTCATCAGTTATTTCATATGCTCAAGAACCACGTACAACTGGAATAAGATGGGCAGGGGTTTTTTGAAGCCTTAAATGTTTCAGACCAGTTCTACCTCCCAGCAGCAGACTTTCTGCATTTTTGGCAAATCAATCATCTTTAAAAATACCGTATAGAACACGTGGCTGAGTAATCTCCAATACTTACACTGAGGAAGTCATTCAATGGACGAGTTCCATGGAGGCACCTTACCTGCAAGGAAGAGTTTCTAGGCGCGTCCTCCTGCTTTGTAACTGAATGTCTTCTCTTGCTAAGATGATCGTCTCACGTTTTCGATACCGTTCTCACACATCTGGGTGTATGCAAGAGCAGAGATAAGAAAGATTAAAATAAATATTTGACAAAATACAGGCTCATGGGTGAAACAAGTAATGGATTATTTTGCATGTGGCTTGCAGCTGTCCTTCATCCACAAGGGTACACGAACAAATAGCTACCAGTAACAATGGGTAATAGTCTCTGCCATGGAAAGTCTTCTGGCTGCGCAGAGATCCAACTGATACTGCTGGTTAAAGTCACCTTTTATTTGCCCTGCTGTCACCCAAGAAATGCTATTTTAAAAGGTAAACAGTAGGTCCTTATCTTTCCTTCAACCAAAGTCTGTGAAGGAAATGCTGGAAGGCAACTACTGAACACAAAAAGATGAAGCTAGAACTTTTTTCTTAAGCTACCACTTTAAATTTCTCACCTAATATAATTTATGAATTGACTGAACATGATGATACAGAAGCATCTTGCATGATTCAAGTGCAAACATTTGTGTAAAATCAAACATGCTCGCAGCTGGATCGCTCGGTTCTGTAAAGAACCCAATGAAGCTTTACGTCAAGTGTTTACACTGGCTTGTTATACACTGAAAAAGATGATCAAGTTTGGAACCTAAAGAGAAATTAATAGACCTGAAATTACCAAGTTTGGTATAATCATCTTTATCTCCTGCCCTATTTACAGTAAATAGGTTATCTTTTTAATAACAAGTTATAAAAGGCTGTGAAAAAAACAGTAAAAAATGCATGCTTTAGTATTTTTAAATAAACAAATGCAACTGCTTACAGATTTTACTTTAAAATACAGATTTAAGTAAAGAAAACATTGTATGAGCAAATAAAAGTATAAAGTAGATTAAAAGTTGCATGTTTTAAACTCTCACATTTCAGAAGTGCTTTAAAACAAGACCTTAAAAATTTTCAAGCTTACCACAGAAAGTCTAATTGTAACACAGAGAAATATTCTGCAATGTATTGTCAACACAGGGGACATCCAGAGCGACCTGGACAGGCTCAAGAAGTGGGCCCGTGTGAACCTCATGAGGTTCAACAAGGCCAAGTGCACCTGAGTCGGGGCAACTTCCAGCATCAATACAGGTTGGGGGACAAAGGGATAGAGAGCAGCCCTGCCAAGAAGGACTTGGGGGTACTGCTGGATGAAAAGATGGACGTGAGCCAATAATGTGCACTCGCAGCCCAGGAAGCCAATATTATCCTGGGCTGCATCAAAGGAAGCGTGGCCAGCAGGTTGAGGGAGGTGATTCTGCCCCTCTGCTCTGCTCTGGTGAGACCCCACCTGGAATACTGCATCCAGCTCTGGAGCCCCGAACATAAGAAGGACATGGACCTGTTGGAGCAGGTCCAGAGGAGGGCCACGAAAATGATCAGAGGGATGGAGCACCCCTCCGATGAGAAGAGGCTGAAAGAGTTGGGGTTGTTCAGCCTGGAAAAGAGAAGGCTCCAGGGAGACCTTACAGCAGCCTTTCAATACATAAATGGGGCTTAGAAGAAAGATGGGGACAAACTTTTTAGATGGGCCTGTTGCGATAGCACAAGGGGTAATGGTTTTAAGCAAAAGAGGGTAGATTTAGACTAGATAGAAGGAAGAAATTTTTTACAATGAGGGTGGTGAAACACTGGAACAGGTTGCCCAGAGAGGTGGTAGATGCCCCATCCCTGGAAACATTCAAGGTCAGGTTGGACGGGGCTCTGAGCAACCTGATCTAGTGGATGATGTCCCTGCTTATTGCAGGGGGTTGGACTAGATGACCTTTAAAGGTCCCTTCCAACCCAAACCATTCTACGATTCTATGATATGAAGCTACTTAATTAAAAGACACAACGGAAAGTGAAACCCTTGAAGCAGTAGGAAGGTTTTATTTTGGTATACATCAACAAAAGTCTCATCGGCTACAAATGTCTCTCAGTGCTGTTTGCACAGACCCACGCTTTAAGGATGCACCTGCTGGACTTTCTAAGTAATTCCGGTAGCTCATGAACTATCGCAGAGCAATCCATGCGTGGGCATGAAGACTGGCTGCAAGGACCTGACCACCCTCCCATTTCTTCATGTTGTTACAGCTCTTCCGCCTTCCCAACATCAAAGTGTAACACCCCACTGCTGCTGGTCAGGTTTCTCCTGACGACAAGTTTTCAGCCTCGCTGTGTTTAAATACCGCAGCAGCAGTGCTCTGCCAAATCGTCAGATGGGAGGTGTAGCACAATCTTTTTTTCCTGATCTGGATTATTTGCTCAGAGTTGTTTCCCGTACAAACTAGGTGGGAGCTGTAGTTTACCTAGGTCCTGCAACGCAGACAAATATCTTTCTTCCGATTTCTTTCATCAGTTCTTAGGCACTGGATCTTTGATATTTTTACCAGATATTTTCTGGGTTTTGGCTATCTTGGACTGACTTATATGTAGGTGATGTGATAGAACCATCATGCCATCCTGTCACCAAATAAGAATACTTTTTAATAAAAGATATTTTTTTAGTTTAATTTTGTTCAGTAGCACTCCAATGCTTTACAAGTCAGATTACTCACTTAAGAAGTCACACTGAAAAAAACGACCATCTGCTGCCTCATAACATGCACTATCTCTCCTCGTAGTCGTTAAGAGTAGGAATCAGATCTGCAAACAACTGAAGTTCACATTCCCCCACATGAAACTCTGCACACCTACGAGTGTGAAAATCCAAAGGGAGGACACCAAATGTGTTGGTCCACCCTCTGAAATCCTCTGTGGGACACAGGCCACCAGACCTGCTGTGTGGCTTTTGGTTCTGTGTAAAAGGTACTTCAATTTCCTCATATTAAAAAATGTACCAGAATGTGGTCAAGCAAGTCTGTCAGCTCCCTTTCAACCCTCCAAATTTTGCATACAATTCAGGAATAGGAATTCCTTCTGCTGTCCTCAAAGGAACTGTTCAACCCATGTTTACTGAAATAATCATTAATTATAATACAATGGAAGTACTGACCGCAACTGAACGAAACACTTAGGCTGAACCTCCGCTCAGCAATGGCAAAGCAGGAGCCATACCAAAGCACCCCTCCTTAAAAGCATCCAGCCCAACTAAATTCGCACCATCCTTCTGATTAGCGTTGCCTTCAGCTCTAGCGGAGGCAAGCAACAACTCTTCAGGCACAGTTTTGTAAACACTTAGACAAACGCAAGCGATCCCCGACTGTAAGGCCTCATGAACGAGGTGAAGAGGCGTTAACTAGCAAGACGGTACACCGATCTCTGGCCCAGGTACGAGCTGGGCCGCCAGTGCCAACTCCCCGGTTAGCACCGGGGTCAGCCCTGAACCGCGGGTGGCGTGTCCCGGCTGGCAGGCCGCGGCTGACAGACTAACGTCTCGGGCGAGGGCCTCCACGCCGCTACCGAGGGCGGCACGCCTGCCACCTCGGCCTGCGCCTCCCACACCGGACTCGCAGCCAAGGCCTCCGGGCTCTCGGGGCAGGAGGTGCTTTACCCGAGCCAGGCCGCCCGCCCGCACACGGCGCCGGCCAGCCCAGGGCAGCGCTTGGCTGCCCCCTCTCCCACCGCCCTCTGCCCGCGGCCAGCGCGCCTGCAAGGCAACGGCGCTTGCAGAGGGCGGGCAGCTACACTCCGCCAGCGCCTGCCCTGCCCGGGGCTCCCTCCGACCACCGGCAGGAGGCGGCCGGGCGGCCGCCCCCGGCTGAGGGAACGGAGCCAGGCTCCCCGCGGAGCGCGCGGCACGGCCGGTAACGGCCACCGGCCCAGGGAAGGCGCCGCCCAACCGCCACTTCCGCCCCGCCGTCACTTCCAGGTCGGGGAAGGCGGCTTCCGGCCGGAGGATGCGGGGGGCGGCCGGCCGCCGCTAACTCCCCGCCACGGTGGGCGCGGGGCGGCGGCGCTCGGCGCTGCCGGGGCAGGTGCCCGCTCCCCTCGCCGCGGGGAAGGCCGCCTACCGGCTGCGGCCCAGCGGCTGCCCGGCCGCGCGGGGGCGGGGCGGCGCTGGCCGTTAACGGCCCGTGAGGGCGGCGCGGGGCTGAGGGGGAGCTGGCGGTGCTGGGGCTGCCCCCCTGGAGGGGGGGAGGGTGTTTTCGGACGGCGGTACCGGGGCGAGGCGGCTGAGGGGAGAGGGGGCTGTCGCCGCCGCGACGCTCCTGCTAACGCCGGGCTTTCCTCTCGCAGAAGATGTTGGTGTATTTCTGGGGGTTCCTGTACAGCAACTACGTTCGGTTTTGGCTGAAGTGGATCTTGAGGCTGCTGACTCGGAAATGCGAATTGCAGCGTGTGTTTGCTGGCTTGCAGGCAGGGGCGCAGCGGACGCTGAGCATAGGTAATCACAGAATCGAGGAATGGCTCGGGTTGGAAGGGACCTTAAAGATCATCTAGTTCCAACCCCCCTGCCATGGGCAGGGACACCTCCCACTAGACCTGGTTGCTCAAAGCCCCATCCAACCTGGCCTTGAACACTTCCAGGGATGGGGCATCCACAGCTTCCCTGGGCAACCTGTTCCAGTGCCTTACCACCCTCACAGTAAAAAACTTCTTCCTGAGATCTAATCTAAATCTCCCCTCTTCCAGTTTAAAACCGTTATCCCTCATCCTGTCACTGCACTCCTTGATGAGGAGTCCCCTCCCATCTTTCCTGTAGGCTCCCTTTAGGTACTGGAAGGCTGCTCTAAGGTCTCCTCAAGGACTGGTTCAGATCTTTAGAAATGTGAAAAGTGATCGTTGGAAACCAGAACCTGTCTCAGGTGCAGCGTGCATCCCCTCGATCATGTTTTCACTGTTCCCTTCTTCCTGGCTATGCTATGAGAACTTTAAATCAGAATGCCAGATCTAGTTTCCTTGCCTGCTTCCAGTTAGTTTCAAAAAGTGAATCGGACATCTTATATTTTTCCTCAGAGTCTTCCCATCACTTTGTGTATGTTCTTACCTTCCTGTTATTAAAAAAGCTACACAGAACAGACATGAATGTATTTTTGGGGGGAAAGAGGAAGAGTGATGAAACACAATTCTGCTTGATGTGGAATTTTGATCTAAAAATAGTGATTTAAGAAACTATTTATAGTTTTTGCCATTTTAACAATAGTTTGAGGAAGTGACTTTTCTTCCTTATCCTTCAGTAATAAACACAGAAAGACTTTAAGAATGGAAAAATATCAAGAGACATATTTTTGTCTTAACACCTTTTCAAATTTGTCTTTGTTCTTGTACATGTAATTGATTGATGTTTTAAAAAATCCGAGTCTATTTTCAGCATTGCACTCGGGGATTATAAAAAAAACAAACCTATTTCAATTAAGACCTTCAATTACCTGATACCTGTTGATTTTGAGTAATTTTTGATTAATTACTTGTATAACAGGCATATAAAATTTTATAATACATGCTACAGGAACATCTATTGTCAGTTATTTAAAACAATTCAATTTAACTGTGACATTTATTTTTTTTGTATTGCAGAACATTCACTGGAATCATCAAAGAATAAGGTAAAAGATACTAGAGATTAAACTGTAATAAAACCTTCTGTCAGAGACAGGTCCCAGAAGAGAACATGTGTGTTTACTTTTTGAGGGTGGAGGAAAGCGGAGGAATAAAAAGCAGAGGAGAGAACAGCATTTTGGATTCTGTATGCTAAGGTTAATCAAGGTTTCTCAAAAATAACCCCCTGTCCCTGCAAGCGTTTGTTTCCATCTGTCTGAAAGATTACTTGCTCTCTAGCCGCAAGTCAGACAAGCCGTTACACAGAGCTGCTGTTCTTGGAGAGGGTCAGTTCTCCCTGTCACAACAATTTCTTTTGCTGTTTTTGTAGGAACCAGAGGTGTGATATAGATAAAAGATGTGGATAAAGCAATTGAATGCAGTGTATACAATAATGTCTGTAGCAGACATAAGCTAAGACTTTAAACCCTCAAATTTGTATATCTTGAATAAAACTTCTTTAGACAGTGAGGGGACTGCATTCTCCCTTTTTCTAGCTGCCTGCTGCAGTGTCATGTTGAGAGAGAATTAGTAACTGCCACAAGCATCTTTGTTGCAGTAGAGCGCAGTATGGGTGGGTCTTCTAGCATCTCTTAATTAAATGATTATATCAAATTTATTAACTCTCAGTTTTAAAAGAGTTAACCTTTTGCTTTACTGAAATGAGCATAAATTGTATTAAAGAATGCATTGTGACCATAAAAAGTTGAGAAGATGAAGTTAAATTGTTCTGAAGCGATTTTAGGCGGGCAGCGTGTAATTATCGTTACTAGTATTTGCCCTTTACTCTAGAGGACTGCAGAATAGCGGTATCTTACATTAAGTTCTTTTGTTTCATCCCAGCATTGAAACCTCAGCTTCGTTAGTTCACTGTGCCCTGATTCTGAAGCATTATTTCCTTATTGAGGTTTTATCACTTTTGCTACTCGATAGCTGCATTTGTTTCAAATGGATTAGGAAGAACGTGTTTCAGTTCAGCATTTGAAAGCAAACGAGAACCTAGACTAAGCAGTCTTGAGCTTTTTATTTATTCTTTATGAAACTCGTGAAAAGATTGTTGTTTACAGTCTGACAAAGTTACAAGTTATGCTTGTATGTAACTATTGCAGATCTTTTATATGCAATTTGAGCCCATTTTTTGTAAACATTTGCAATAAATTGACTGTTCTCCTTTTATACTAAATAATACGTATATGGCAGGTATACAGAAGCTGAGAAATGAGAATAAAGTAGATGATAGGTTTCTGTGTTCCTCCCGAGGTTTTTTACTGTGTTAACTTCCTAGGTTTTAAGAAATGCTGTACACGTTGAGGAAGCTGAAGTGGAGAAGTGTGTCAGAGATGTAATGAAAGAGAAGAAAATTGAACAGAAGGATACAGGGTACGTTTGGAACCCCAACATAAGTTCTTCAAGGCAGATAATTCTGACTTCTTGGCACGTTCTTGCAGTTGCTTAATGTGATACAATATTTAGGCCAATCAGCACAAATCTTTAGAATGAAATTAGAAAATAAGGTATGGTTATGTCCTCTTCAGGTCTAGAAAATAAATTGCAAATTTTTAATTGATATGGATTTGGGATAGCTGCATCTATCTTGCAGGTCCCTTCTGTTACTCCTTATTTCTAAGTAATAAGATTATCACATAGGTTGATTACATGAACTATGTAATTGCTTAGATATATTTGAGAGAGCATAGTGATGCTTGATTAATGTTTGCATTCATCTGCATAAGTAATTATGAGTGAGCAGAAAAATTGAATAGTCAAAACTAAAGTTTAATGAAATGCTTCTTTGAAGCTGTATTTCTGACAAAGTTTCACTTTAAGACTTACAAAAAGTTTGGGGGTAGGTGAAGGTACAGGGGTCGGGATGATATACCGAATTTTCTTGTGTCATCACAGATTTTAGTTAAGTTATTTTTTTATTTCCGTAATTTAAGTGAATAGGGCCCGACTGTGCAGCACTGGAACCAGCTAGAGGGTTTTTCTTGATTTTTTTTTCGTTTTGTTTTGGTTTGTTTTTTAAGTAGAAATATGATCCATGTAACAATATACTTCACCAATATGCTGTAGTTTGAAAGGTGAACATAAAGCATTTCCTAATTCTGGTGTTCATGTTACATTAACATCAGAAGGGTCTTACCAGGTAGTTCAAGCAAGAATTTGTGGCTAACTGTGCCTCTTTATAGCTTCTGTGTGTGGTGTTTTGTTATTATTTCAGGTTTAAGACAAATCTGCATACATCCTTACTGCAGATATCAGGTTATAAAAAACTTTATTTGAATGTGGAAAATCTGAGGAAGGTCCCGTATGATTCGGATAATGAAGAACATGAGGAACAATTAATTGAGGTGAAAATAATCTTTTAAATACGAAAACTGTTTGTTTGGTTTTTTCCCCTTCAAGTCCAACAGCTTCAATGAACTTAATTTATTGGTAGTATTCTTATCAGCTGGCATATTTAAAGCTCTTTTTTTACTTGTGAACTGCTAAACCACTATAGAAATGGCACATTAAAATACAACATCAAAGCAAAACAAATTAGTAAAGTAGAGTTACTTGCACTGGGATTATTTTGTGTGAAATCAGAATGATTTCCTAAAGTAGCAAAACACCTAAAGTAGCAAAATAATTTTGTAACGGGTCACTGAAGGATCATAACTAAAGATGTTTAACCTTATGCACATGTCTAACTTTGTAAACCAGTAATTACTAAATAAAAGAGATACTAATGTTTCCTTATTACTGCATCCCAGTCAATGTCAAAGAGGGTAGTTTAATGCTGGAAGATAAAAACTATCAGTAATGTATTTTAGGTAACAATAAATAATAGCAAGCAAATAATATAATACTGCTTGAGGCTTTTTTAAATAGCTTCTACTGTGCAAATATATTAGCATGTCATTTTCTTAGCATTTCATAATTATCTGAACTTGTTACGCAAGTCCCAACGTTGACGTGTTAAGTAAGCATTCATTGAGAATTTGTGTTTCAGTTTATAGCTGTCCTATCAGAAAATGATGCATAAATTAATTTCTGAAGTGAAACAAGTTTGTGTTTCTTTAGTATCGATGCAGTGGCTTTGTCTGCGAAGGGAAATTATTGCATTTAATGTTAAAATGTAATCATTTTCATAATTGCTGAAGTAAGCCGTTGTAGTATGACTCCAGATTGCCACTAACGGAGAAGACAGCGTGCAGATTGTATCTTGTTCTTGGTGAATGGTTTCTAATGTGCAGCAGCAAGCGTTCTGAATGATGTGACTTGGAATACTTTAGCAGCTGTGCATAACATGGAAGCATATTTGTGCAGCTTTGGAATTTGCTGATGCCTCATGAGAATCTGAAGGCCAGAATCACCAAGCAGTGGTGTGACATTGGCTTCCAAGGTGATGATCCCAAAACAGACTTCAGAGGAATGGGCCTGCTGGGCTTAGTGAATCTGGTGTAAGTGAAAAGAAGTATTTAAATTCTCTTGTAACTAATTTTCAATATCTATCTATTTTCTCTAGTTAGTGCTATTTCTAATAAAGACTGAATAGAAGCAAATAGAAATGGTGGCTTCTGTACAGTGAAAAACAGTATTTTCTAAATAAGTCAACATTTCTAGTAGCTGCACATCTGTAGACGTGGTTAGGTAGAGGCCAACGAGTGAGGGGAGGAACAGAAAGTTGCCCAAGACACCTTTTTTTTTTTTTGTTGTCATATTTTAGATTTGATAGGTTATAACTTAGAAAGTAACTTGTCAAAAGCTTTTAAAATTCCCAAAGTAATTACTGTAATGAAAAATAAGCAGGCTTGCATAACTTTGCTAAGCTAATTTGTGGACTTGGGGGAACTTTCTATTTGGTGTTCAGATCGCAATGATTTTTTTTTTTTTTTACTGTATTAGTTCATGCTGAATATAATTTAATTTGCTACCTTTTTCTTGGTCTTTGTTTTGTGCCGTTTTTCAGTACAGACTAGTATTCAGTTTTAGTTTAAAGCTACACATTTTGATGTTGAATACATGGATTTTTTTTTTATATGAACCTAAAAAAATTAATGGAAGATCCTGTTTTACACTGACAGGTATTTTAGTAAGCATTACACCAACGAAGCTCGTCAGATCCTTTCTCGTTCAAATCACCCAAAGCTGGGGTAAGTCACTATATGACTTTTTCCGGCTTGTTCTGTGTAAGAGCTCATGTGAAGACTGCCAAGTGTGTGTCCTGAAAATAAAGAGGAAAATATTTGTGTTTTTTTCCATTAAAGGGTGAAAAAAAGGGCTAAAGTAGAAAGGCATGAGAAACAGAACACAGAAATCAGTTTCAGGCTGGGAGCTATGTGCACCTGTTTTTTTCCAGAATAGACTTGGGACAAAAATGTTGCAAAATATTAGTTTTGGTTAACACAGTGAACACCTTTAACATCATAGTTAGCTTTATTTATAATAGGCTTAGATTAGATTTAGCAATTAATACTTATTTTTGCCTTCTTACTGATCCTCTGTTGGAATGGTATAGATTGTCTCTTAAGGTCCCTTTTTTTGCTAGGTTTCTGTTCTAAGTGTATACAAATAGATTTGTTCAACTTTAACTTCATTTTTGAGAACTTTGCATATTAAAAGATTTAGCTCATTTTACAGGGAAATATACTCTAGATCCAGTCAGATACAGAGGAAAGCTGGTAAACCTGTATCTCACCTGACCATCTAATCTGTAGTTAACTCAATCACCTACCAAGAATGGGAGGCTTTCATGGCTTCAATTGTAAATATTACCATGTGCTGCTAGGTCATGAATAGGATATCAGAGACATTTTGATCAATTAAATACCCATATCATTGACACAAATTAATTCTTTTTTTCCCTCTTCCCCCAGAAACACTTGTTTTAATGGTCCTTTAAGAATTTCTATTGTGGTGCTTTCTATACCATGCAATAGAAAACCACATTTTTTTTCAGCTTGAAGAACAGGTTGAGGTGGCCATTCCATTTGTACTGCAGCAATGTTTTTGATGTCTGTTTTTTAATATTTCAGCGGATTTAATGATGTCAAATGAGCAAATTGAGGTCAATGTTGATGAGCCTTACCATCTTATTATTGCTTAATGGAGGCATTTGCCATGCTATTGTATGGGAAACTAGTGTTTTTAAATAACTTTTACATGGTTGGATGCACCAGGGAATGGAGAGAGCTGTCTGCAGGCCAGAGTCAGCTTGTCAAAAAGTATCGTAGCAAAAATTGACTCTTACAGTTATCCTAACGCAGCCTGTTTCAGGAAAGCTGTTAAGTCCTTTGATCGACAAGGTAAAACGTGACCTATGATTGATGTTGCAGATATTCTTATGCAATAGTTGGAATCAATCTGACAGAAATGGCATACAGCTTACTTAAGAATGGTGCTTTAAAGTCTCATCTGTACAACATGGTCTCTGGATCACCGCAGATGGAGCACTTCCATCAGTTTTACTGTAAGTATCTGTAGCTTCTTTAGTACAGGCTACCGGGGGAAGGCCTACAACATAGAGTTTAGGTTTTTTGGAGTGCGTTTCCACTCTTCTCATCAGTCAGAGCATGCTGTTTATCTTCTGGATCAGGTATTGGAAATGCACCTGATGCTTAAATGTTGCACTACAGAAACATATATTTAAGGGATAAATTTGCGTGGCTTTCCATATATTAGAGACTGCAGTCTGAAAACTCAGTATTTGCAGATTTATTTTTTTATTCATTATTACAGTGTCCAAAAGCTTGCTGTTGACCAGGATGGGACACTCCCTATTTTAAGGGATTGAATAGAGTCTAAAGGATCGTTCCAGGTCTAGCTAGATCAAGGCAGATTATTGTGGAGGTTGTTTTTGCAGATCAGCATTTTATTTTCTTCACAGGTTATCTGGTTTATGAGTTTGACAAGTTCTGGTTTGAAGAAGAACCAGAAAGCATTATGCACTTCAACCAGTACAGAGAGAAATTCCATGAAAAAATTAAGGGACTTCTACTGCATTGTGATGTGATACTAACCTTACAAAATACAAAGAAACCTTAACTCCTCTGCAGTCTGTGAGGTTCTGCATCAAAAATGGAATTATGCATTTGGATGGAAGTTTTGCATGTTTCACCAAAAACTGTTTAACAATAGAACTTTTTTTTTTTTTACATTTTAAAAAAAAAAATAATCAAAATTCAGTTAAGAAAGCTTGGACAATCAACCTCTGTTTACAGGTCTTTATATGCTATTCTCCAAAGGACAGCTTTTTAAAACAAAACAAAAAACAACCAACAAACCAACACAAACACAAATCTCAAGAGCCTCTGGATCACTTGCTTTCATAATTTCTTTTACACTTCTTGGTGCAGGAACATGAACCAGGTATTTATGCCACATCATGTTTTCCATGAATAGGTTTGACTGTTAATTGTCTTTTAAAAAACTTCTTTTAGTTGAAATAACTCTGGTTTTAGACTTTTTGTGTTCTTGTTCTGTATATGTAGTCGATTGTTCACTCGATGTTAAATTTCTCCGTGAGGAAGAGGTCCACGAAGGGGACATATTAGTTGCTTATGATTTTGGAGAGGCGGCTTAATCCATCAACATACTGACATACTTACTAGAAATTACTTCTGGCTAAGGAAGGGGTTTTTTTTCCCCCCTATGGATTTGTACCAGCAATGCTATGGTTGGAAAAAGCTTAGTTTCCAAAAAAACAGAACCAGAAATCATTGGCATGAGGATCAGATCCTCAGACTAAAGCTACTCCTTCTAAAAACATTCATACTGTAAAAATCTTCAGTTTGTTCTAATCTCACTTCAGCTGATCACGCTGCTTGAATTTGTATCTGTTGTCAGTCCTTTCTTTTAGCAGCTAATGGGGTAGTCTTAGTGAAAGTACAAGAGAGTTAGTTTAGCCCTTTGATAAAGTTCACTCATTAAAAACCTCTATTGCAGCTGCAGTCCCTGTTTTGTGAAAATAAATTCACACCTGAGTACAAGTATCTAACAAAGATATATTTTCGATGGAAGGGATGCAACTGCGACATGTTCCTTAATCTTGGCATCCTCAGACAATCTAGTCAATAAGACTTCATATCTGTATTGCGACTAATTATTGCTTAAAGCAACTTTAAACAGATTTGGTATGACCATCGCTTCATTTTCTAAAACCTACTATTAAATAAGTGCCTTCTGCTTTACGCAATCAGTGTTTTATTTTGATTCTGTAACCAGATCATAGCCTTAGAAGCTTGAGTTATTTGGGAAAGATTCTTTCCGTATACACCTAAATAGCACACAGTGGCACAAAATTTGTAGGCTAATCTAATAGAAGCTTTCATGCTTTGGGTTTTTTTTTTTTTAATTTTAATCATCTCAGGTAAATTAGTTAACTTCTAGACCTGATATCCCTGAGTCTCAAACACCTCAGGATACCTTGAGGTTTCCTTGTTGGTACAGGGAAGGGCGGGTGGAAATTGTTGCTCTATCTTAAATTCTACTACAAGAGTGTGGGAGCAACTTCCTGAAGAGTAGAAATACTGAATACGAGAAGAAAAAAACCACAAATCCCTTCTTGTAATGAGTGATGTTACACTACATAAGTATTAAATGTATTATTATAATATATAATAATACATCTCCTTGGAGATAATCAAAGCCCAACTGGACATGGTCCTAAGCAGCCTGCTTTAGGTGACCCTGCACTGGGCCGGGGGTTGGACTAGTTGATGTCCAGAGGTGCCTTCCCACCTCGGTAATTCTGTGAGTCTGTATTGTGTAACCAGTGACGTCTTGCACTGCATCCACCCAGTTGCTCTTGATCCTTTAAATGCTGGTGATCTCTTATTTGTGGGAAAGCTCCTGATCAGAGTAGACGGTATATATGTACGAGGTAACACAGTTCTGGAGGGTTTTTTTATGATAACTTAGGTATAGACGAGAGTTAAACAGTTGTTAAGTTTAACGTGTAGGGTGAAGGGTTCATCTCATCTGCGTTGGGTTGATGCTAGTTACTAAAAAAAAAAAAGATAATGTGAAGATGCTTGCAGGGAGAGTATCTGTGGTTATGTCATGGCTTGTGAGCTGAACAGCTGAACTGACTAGGTTAGATACAAAACCGACCACAGGAAGCTTAGTTCTTTTTCCACTCCCAGGTACTTGGGTCCTGTAATTCTCACCACTGAAAAAGCTGAGATCCTGTGGAGGGTGTTCTGGGATTTAGGTCCTACAGGAGAGCTCCATTTCTCTGATCCTTGTAGATACCGAACATTCCTAAAATCTGAGGAAGGAAGTGGGAAGCGGACTCTTTCCCAGTGGCTAAGAAGTTAGTTGTCTGTTAACTTTCTAGCCCCAGCTTGTGTCTTGTTTGTCTTCCTTCATTAATAATTTTTGCTATTGCTTGTCGATCTCCCTTGCAAGCAACATGAGACTGACTTTTTGAATTTCAGAAGTGGCCCCAGTATGTTTAGCAGCAGCAGGGCAGGAGATCCCATTCTTTATTTTCATCTATTGCTTGCTAGGAAGTAACCAAATTGCTTGAGCTATCTCTCTCACACTTCCTGTGTCTGCAACCTTTTTTTTGGGGTGTGTGTGGGGGGCAACAGTTGCAAAAATAATATACACCCTCCTCTTTCCAGCCTTGAAACTTTCACTCAGCTCCTTGTTCACTAGGACATTTGACTACTGCTGAGGCTTTTAAAGCCCAACCATCAAATTTCAATTTCCTATCATGCACCTCATACATTTTAGAGTAGAACATAGATTGAGCCCAATGTGAGATGCATCTTCATTAGCTTTTTTGTTTGTTTGTTTTTAAAATCAAAGTGTGAGCTGGGAGTAAACTGTGGTGGTGTACAAGGAAAAAAAATAAACCCAAACATCATCAGATGAGTGAGATACATGGGAATGCATTAGTTTGCATGTAGTAATTAAGGTGAATGTTTATGTTAGGCTCCAATACACCCTCCTAGTAAACAGTTAGAATTTGCATGCAGTTTTGTATGATCGGGAAGCCCAGTCCTTCTGGCTAGGAGTCACCTGCCATATGTAGACTAGTACTGGGTGTCCCCGTTTTGCACCAGTGGTAGGCTAATTATATTATGGTGGTAGCTAGAAAATATATGGAAAAAGGTAAATTTGTGTTTAGGGATTAGGGAAGAACAATGTTTTACTAGTCAGTGGTATTTTATACTAACTGTGTTGTAGGGTGACAGTCCTAAGCTTATGGAAGATTCACAATGGAGGTAAGGGCACCTTTCTGCAAGTTGATATGATCAATTTGTTTAACACCAGAAGTTGTTGCTCATGGTTTATTCTAAAAGTCATAAAACCTTGGTAAACTCTCTTGTTATTTATTAACTGTCATGTTTTAAAGTATGTATTGTCTTACTAGAATTTGCAAGTACTGTTAGTTTTCTAACTTGCTGCCTCTTTAAAGCATTCACTATGTGAAAGCTTATATGCAATAGTAATTTTAGAAAAAAAATCTAAAACTGAAGACAAGGTGGTTCTCTAAATTTTTTGTTGTTGTTCCTGTAGCAGCTGTTGAACAAACTACCTCCACTTCTCTTGTTTAGTGTATGCTTGAAACATGGTGCCACGACATGAACAAATTAATCTGAAGATACGTAGTTTACCACAAGCAAAAGTAAAATCTAGTCTTTCAATAAGTAAACACATTGCTTCACAAGTAACCAACTTCATTGCAAAGTAATTTGAAGGCAGTGCTACTTAGGAAGAAAGAAACCAAGAATGTTTTTAAACTGGTTGTGCTTCTGTCATCTGATACAGCAGCGTAAAGAACAGGGGATTTTGTCCTAAAGGACAATAGGAAAAGGGGCCGATTTAAGCATCTCAATAATTTGGGATTTCACTCTTTGAAAAACAAAAAAAAAATGCAAAGAAAAAATTAAACACAGACACATAAAGCCCCAAGCATTCATTTTCCAGATTTTCCATCCTAGTTTAAATAAACACTTCACAAAAATTATTGGTCAGCCTTGTTTTAAGAATCATTGTGATGGAAAAAGTTTGTGTTTAGTTAGGTGGGAGTTCAGCAGTCAATATTCTTGAAAATACTGCTAGTGAATGCGTGGTAAAGATGTAACCTGTTGTTTCTTTCTGTCATACTTGTTTTGTGTTGCTGTAGTACAATGGTGATCATCTTTGGCCTGATGTTTCTTGTGACAGTCTATATATTGTCTTTCTCTAGGGAAGAAAAAAAACCAGCCCAAGACAGCTTGGGGGCAGTTTCTTTTTATCACACTGTGCTTAGGTAGCTGCATACTAATAGAAATCTCTGTTTACCACAGTATAAAAGCAATAATGTAAACTGTGATGTCTGTGTAATGGAAAGAGATGTTTATAGTGGTAGCAAATAAAGAACGAGTTACTCCAAAATACTGTCAACATTAGCGTGTTACGGCCTGCTAGAAAATGTAACAATTTCCAGGTAGCCATGCTCTCTGTTCATCCATGGGTACTGTGATACGAGAGAAAGCTTTATCCTATCTTCTTTTTTTTTGGTTTTGGGGTGTTTTGTTTGTTTTTTTTTCCTTCAGCTCTGAGAACTTGTTTAGAAGTGTCTGTGGTTCTTGTACCGGGCTTGTGTTTGTGCCTAGGAAAAGCATTATTAGGAAATAACACTACAGCACAAACTGTTGAAATGGTCAGCAGCAGAACATCTGGGTGCATATAGAAGCTGAACTGGAAAGCACAACAACGGCTGGAACAAAGGCTAGCTGGCTCACATACCTTTTCTGGTTTTTAAATCATCAGCCAAAATATGTACCTTAAACACCAGAAGAAAGGAGTAAGATTTAAATGTGACTCTGAGCGCCATACAAAAAGTGTTTGTTTTTAACTCTCAAGATTAGTCTGATACCATGGAAAAACATGCTTACCTGCAAGTCCACTGACATCTTACATCTGTTGTAACAGGAAGTTGCGCAATGGGAAAGTCTGAGTTTGACACGCATTATGAATTTGTGTGTATTATGGCCTTTAATGCTCCCTCACTGCCCCGGCCTTTGTCAACCTGTTGTCCCTAACCAAAGTTGCCGCTGGGGTGCATCGCGCAGACCAAGGGCGTCTGCGCGAGGGGAGAGGAAAGGCTTCCTGCTTTGCTAGCTGAAGGGCTTCTCAGCCGTCCTCTCACTTTGTTCCACACCTGACCTGAAAGGTCGCGGCATCCCTTTTCTCAAGTTCTTTTGCTCCACACCACAGAAAGTAGACCTCACTTCCTTGATATATAGCATATGTGAAAAGCATTTTGGGTTGGAAGGAGGCAGAGAGTAGTTTTGCTGAGTTTCTTTAGCTGGAGCGCGACATTGCTCTCTTCAGTGATGGACCAGAATTTTGATTATGGGATGTAAGACAATGTTACACAGGTAGGCTGTCATACTCTGCTGCAAGTGGTAAAGATTTATGACTGCTTTATGTCAGTTGCTCTTGAAATCTTCACTTTAAAAGCAGCTCTAAGCTTAAAAAAAAAAACCAAAAAAACCCCACCAACCAAAAACACCAAAACCAACAAAAACAACACACAAAAAACCAACAGAACAAAAAACCAACCAAAACTCAAAAAACCAAGGATTTTGTTTGAAGAATCTGGAAGGTAACTCTTGGAGTTAACTTGAAGTACAAGCGTTTTTGTTCAGGAGAGCAAAAACTCCAGGAACAAAAATTAAGATTTGTAAAAGAACTCGGGAGAACTTTTCCGGAGGAAGAGAGAGAAACCCTGGTATGTTTTAATGTCTCTTTTTTTTTTTTTTAACCTAAAAAATACTTTTACCTCTGTAACTTCCACCATGCCTTCATCTCCATGCAAACTACGTTAAGTAATTTACTTGGTTTTTCAGTTCTTGTATTCCTTAGGTAGCCTTTGTTTCTACTCCTGAATTTTGGAGACCAAACGCTTCTCTTAACCTATCAAAGTGCTGCTACATGAGAACGACAAGATCTCACCTGTAGCAATTTTTAGTTCTTCAGAAGCATAGAACAGGCCCTGCACTACAGAAACATCCCACTCCTCCAAACCCCAAACGTCAAGTTGGTCAGTTATGCAAATACCAGTTATTTTAGAAACTAAGATGAGGAAGCAGCTATTCAGGAAATTTAAATTGAGATACTGAGTACTGCAGAAAAGAGAAGAACCAGAGTTAAATTATCTCCTGCTCTGATGTGCTTTGAGATGTTATCTGCCACCATTTATTGGGAGCATCTTGCACTGCAGCTAAGACCAGTGTCCTGTATTTCATCCCTTGTATTCCCAGCACTGAAAGACTCTTGGAGAGCAACCAGCATGAGTCACGCATTTCTGTTATTAGCCATATTCCAACATGATGTTCGCTGCCACAGTTTTGTTCTAATTATTTGCTGTCAGGCTAATTTATATTTTCACTATTGAATAAATCAGCATTTTAAATGAGCATTAAAAGTCACAATTGCTGCTTGAAGTACATAACATTTGACTCAAGACCATCTTCTATAAGAGAGACATAGAAATAGCATAACAGAAATGTTGTCTTCAAACCAGGGCATAAGGCTCAGAAACAGACGCAACTGCTTCACTTCCATTCTTCCTATAACGTTACGCCTCGGCGTGTATCTAAACCGGTGAGCTCCGGTCACGGGCCAGCCGTCTCCCGCAGCATCAGGTGCTGATGCCAGGGTCCGAAGGCAGGCCCCGGAGGCGGGAACCTCACGCGCTGGCTAAGCAAAAGGCCAGGATGCTAAGGCACGCTCGCTCCACCGTAGGCTGAGCTCACCTACAAACCCGTACGCCATTCCTCAGGATTTTCTCATTTTTTTCCAGATATTTTACTCTAAACCTGACTAGTCCATTTTTCTTACAAAAATGGATACAACAGCATCAAGTATTTTTTACAGTTAGTATTTCATTTCGGATAAAAGGCATCTTCTAACTACACTGTACCTCATTATTACTGAATTACCAAGAACTGGAACAGACAAGAGATTACGGTTAAGTCGCTCACAGGGATGCCAGAAGTTTGGAGAGTAACAGCACTGGAACTCACCCACATGCATCCAACCCAAACTGGGTTTCTTGTTGGTTTCCATGTCACACCTACTGTTGAGAGACCCAATTACCACAGCTTCAAAATGCTGCTGCGAGATTAGTAACGAACACCCTGCGACAGGAGGGATGCAGAGGCTTGGAGAGCACCCAGCTGAGGGACCAGGCCCGGCTGCACAGCTTTCCAAGCAAAAGCACCATCTCTTTGCTTGACCAACTGCTTTAAGGCTATTCCTTTCTCTCCCACAGCTCCCTTACACACACCATATATACACCATACCAGCCTCTGCCATCTTAATAAATGACACACCTGACACACGACATCTACTGTAACAGAAGCTCCAGCATCACTGCATAAGAACCCCTAAGGTGCTTTTCGCTTTACAACAGTTTCGATGTCAAGTTTTCAGTAGGTTTAATACATCGCGAGCTTTCTGTCTGCTTGCCCAAAACTCGTGTTAACACAAACCTTTACAAGTCTCGAAACACAACTCTCGGCTCTAACACCTCAAATTCAGGAGCTGGAAGATGCTACAGTGAAGGAAATAAGCACCTTTGAACTTTCATATGCTATCAGCATCTGAGTCAGCTGAAAGACAGACTGGAAGAAAACTTGAAAAGAATGTTTCTTTATGGCTTTTTAAAAAAAAAAAATAGAGAAGCTCTATAAAATAACCTCTCGCTCCTCCGTCATCTGCTCTCTGTCTCTTGGCAGGCAGGCAGCACCCTGCTGCCACCGGGCTCCTACCAAGCTAGAAATGCAGCACGTGTCAGTGTCCAGTCAGATTTCAGCTCCGAAGAGGAAAACGATCTTCCTCTTTTTTTTCCTTCCAGCTATGAGACTAACAGCTCTGACAAACCCTACAGTTCACAGATTAAAGACACTCTATCTCAAAGCATACAAAGCACAAGACACAGGCACTTCTAAAGCCACACACCAACTTGCTTGTGTAGCATAACTATACCTACAGATTAAGACTTTTAAAATATTCACTCACGTTTTCTTGAAGGATTCACATCAGCATATGCTCGTCAGTTGAACTCTTCTGTAGCTTTCCTCTCCTCAACTCCCGCCCAGCTACTAAAGAACAGGTCACAGCAGATCTTGTCATCAAATAGGCAACTGGCAGGTGGCCACTTGGTGTGGCCTAATCAGGTGAGCAGCCTCACCCAAAAAATCTGGAGAAATTCAGCTCACCTGGCTGCTACCTATAGCAAAGCCATTCTTAAAGATGACCTGGCTTACACTTAGGAGCTTTGGTGACATGATCAGGAAGGTAAGGAAGGCTAATGGAGCAAAACAAAAAGAAGCTGCCGTGTAAAATGGCTGCCGTTACACCAGAGTTCCACTTGTGGACGCCTCTTCTTGTTACAGGAGTTGTAACAGCAAAATAATTTTCACGATGTGTTGTACCCCCAGCCCTGTGGGTGGGGTGTGGAGCAAAGCTGGCAAGCCCTTCGAAGATTAATGTTTTTCATGAGTGGCATGTGCATCTCTAGGGGGCATGTGGAAGATTGCCAATGAGCTTAAATTCACTTCACCATGACAGACACCTAAAAAAGAAATATTATAGGGATCTGGAAACCTAAAAAGGTCAACAGTCCGCTTAAGGATGTTAACCCATAGTGCTGAAGACTTCTGTGATAACTTATTCAGCTGCCAGGCATTACAATAAAGCACTCTGCTCTGGCCTTGGCATCTTAAGTTAAAACAAAGTAATATTCTTCAAAATGGTGATTACAGCTTCAAACAAATATCATTATTTGATACACGTTAACCCATCTGCAGAGTCTCATATGCAGAAAGACTATATTGCTTTTTCATACTGTTTTGTAGACCACATATGGCTAAGTTGTAAAGGAGAGAACTCCCAACAAAAGAAAAAAAAATCAACAGTAAACTGACTGAGACAAGGGATATATGAACAGTGCTCAGAAATTAACAGCCGTGTTTTGCAAATTAACTTTATATACACACAAATAGATGGTAAGTTTAAAAAATGTAATTCGCCGAATCGAGGATATCCATGCCTGTTCTGTCACTGCCATGGTTTTGAGGCTGACATCTCGGCTTACCAGTACCCTATAAAAACCATTCTGCTATATAAAGCCTTAAAAGCATATGCCTAGTGAGCTCTAGCAAGGCGTAGATGGGTCATAAAATATCTGGGGGTCTTAGAAAGTAAACGACTGTTGTCACCAAATGAGAGCACAGCAGGGAAAACTGCTTAATGAAATCGGGTAGTGTGAGCGAAGCTTGCATGGGTCGCTTGTTGCAGATGGAATTAAACACATATAAGTGTTAAACAAAACCAGGCATGGAAACAACAAATGTTTTTGTTCTGAAACCTGCGGTTGAAGATCCAAAGTCATCTGTCTGTGTAATAACCACAATCACCTATTTTTTCCCTCTACATGACTTTAATAGTTAAAAATCAAATCTGTGCAGAGTGTACTTTATTTGTTCACATTACCTATTTGTGGTTAAAAACCACTTCATCTGACAGTTTAAAAGCATTCTTTTAAAACAAAAGAATTAAACATAGCTTCTGCTAAAAAATCTGAAAGTTACATGGATGCAATATACAGGAGTATAAAAAAATCAACAGTATTCTACAGAAAATATTCTCAAAACAGCAAATAAAGATTAGGCATGTAGGCATGATCCTGAACTGAACAAATACGAATTAAAAAACAGCTAACAAAATTTAAAAAAAAATCCTCAATATCTGTATAAAAGAAGCAAGGATTCAAAGTGCAGGTGCTCCAGTTTTCATTTTAACATATTATTCAGTAGGTTGATACAGGATACTATTCATTTTATATAAAGTGACAGTGTTCTCAGTAAGACTTAAACATTCAGTTACATTATCTTGCAGATTTTTTTCATTACTCCTACTTTACACTGTTGTAAATGAAGACTTATGCAATACAGGTTTTTATTTTCTTAATCTAACAAGGATATAATAGGTTGGTGGTAAAGGTTAGTTTTAAGAGCTAAGCTATATATGCTGTAGATCCAGCCTTAGAAGTGTATATATATGTATTTTTTAACTTTTAAAAACAGCTTTCCATTTTTAAAAAGAGACTCTACCAATCTGTTCTGGGACCTGCATACACTGTCTTTGGAGCACACCAGCAAAGCTTCCAAGTCCACTGGTTAGGAATACAGCTCCAGGCAGGGTCACGCTGGAGATCTTTCCGTGGTTGCCACAGCTGGGAAAGGGCTTTCTCTCTGCTGGGTTTGGTGCAGCCAGAGGCTGCCAAACCCAGGGAAAGGCAAACGGGCTCTGCCTTCTGTCTGAGCAGAAATCATCACATTTAACCACATTTGCCTGATGTGCCTGCCAGCTAGGCTTGGGATGGACTTCCATTTTTATTTGAGCGTACCAGTCTCAAGCACAGGAAGTTAGGAGCCAGGCAGGTGTCACTGAAGTGATCTTTCACATGCTCAAAAAAATAAAATTGAAACAGACGTTAAAACCCATTATCCTCTTTGAAAAAAACGTTATAGGAAATAAAATTATCCTTCAGGGACGTTGCCTGGAACTTAATTTCACCTGAGGTCCTATTCAGGTTGACAGTGTCCTTTTAAATTTTAGGTACTTCCTGTTTTGTGAATTTTTTTCCCCAAGAGTCAGATCTCTATATAATGTCTGTTTTAAAAATGCACATAAATATCGGCATTAAGTTTACATTTAGAAATTAAGAACTAATCTTTACCATTTTATATTGACAGCAAGGTTAATAATACACACACTTCACTGACAACTGTTATTTTTTTCTGTATTTTGAATAAAATTTGCATTTGTGTAACATTTCCCACAGAAAGAGTGATTATACTTCAATATTGTTAAGTTTGCACCCCAACATTTTCACATTAGTGAAAACAATCATGTTTTGAAAATACCAGGGCCTGTGCCAGGTACTAATAAATACAGAATAAAAAAAATAAATAAAAAACCCGACTGCCTGTTATCCCGACATAGTCGAGATTTCATAGTCGCTGGCCGAGGTTATTGGTTTACCCATCATCCGTATGTTTTTAGCATTAGTAATCCTAGCCATCATGGACACAGGCTTGTCAAAGTACCTAACCAGCGCTGGCTCAGTCAAAAGGGAGGCTAAAAATTGCTCAAAGGTAATGGCCCAGTCTCTGTCAATGCTAGTGCTTCTACGAAGAGAAGTGGTGTGGTTGCTCCGTACCAAAACGGTGTCTTCACCGATGTCCTCGCAGTGCAGCTTTTCTTCTTCATGCGAACCTGCACTCAGTACCGAGTAGGAGGACATCGAACTATCATCTTTTGTATCATCATCGGAAATGAGCATGGAAGAACAGGCTCCGTTGTCCCTGGGAGAAGAGTCTTCCAGCTTAATGTCTTCCATCTGCATGCCCAGAGTGTTGTCGGTGCAAACGGCCTCCTCGTCGTTGGTGACGAGACTGCTTTGGAAAGGCTTGTGCTGTTCAAGAGGGTACTGCTGGTGCTCTTTCTTTGGAAACAGCTCGCTCTGGATCGTTTTGCTGCAATTGTTACCGCTGCTGTCTGTCTCTTTTGCGGGCTGCACACTGAAGAGCTTCCCAACCTCACCTATCTCCAAAAGCAAGCTTGTCACAGCAGCAGTAGCGTGGTACAGATCTTGTTCATTGGGGTCTTCGCTGAACATATTGTACATTGTCTTGCACAGTTCAATGAACTGTCCCTAAACACAGAGGGAGGAAACATTAATGAGAGAGCAGGAAACACATCAGACTGAGATCTACTAAATCAGTTTAGAAAGTCTGTAATGGAGGTATGACACATTAGTTTATGTGATTGAACTGAAATTGGAAATAATCTAGGTGCAGTCTAGAAAGCATTTTCTATGACTGGGCAGCCAGATGTGTTGCCCCTCTCAAAGCTATTTAGAATAAACTGTTGGATGTTTCTTCCAGCATATGACAAATTTCTGTCTCCACAGCCACAGGAGGGCGACAGAGGGTGAGCAGTGAGACACTTGCCATTCATTTTGCTGGATATTCTTGTAGGAATGATGCTAAGTATAACTAGGGGTCTGATAAAACTAAAGAGAAGGAATGAAAAATGAAATAAGCGACCTGAAGCACTCTTTTAATTGACAGCGGTAACTTAGCTGGCTGCGAGCCTTTTGGAATTCAAAACAAATTAAATAGGAAGGAGATTTGCTTAGGGCTACCTTAAGTAAGAAGCATTGTTCTGCAGGGAATAAACCTTCCCTATATGCTCTGGAGGAAACAGCTGTCCCAACGGGTCTCTTCCTCCTTAGCAGCTGTGGATCTAACGGGAATGAGACTGACGGTATAAACTACAAAATATAAAATGCTTCTTTCAGGTAATGTGTATCAGACATTATGAGCTAGCTGGTGACATTCAGTGTCTCATCACCCTTTGTCTAGAGATCAAAATAATATGGTATCATTCCTATATGTGTGTATCTTATTTTAGGATGTTTTGAGAGCTGAATGCCAGTTACAGTATGTTGAAAAGAACTAACTTCTGTAATCAGCTGACTACTGCTTTGATAAAAAAGTATCTGCCTCAAAATAAAACCTTTATTCAGTGTTAATGCACTGAATACTTATAGGTTATGTGAAGAAAGTTTAAAGTTAATGAGAAATAAGTAAGTCTCAGCAGAAGTACCTGATTCAGTTTGGGCAAGTCCTTTGCGTTTTTTGCTTTGGATTTATTCTCTTGGCTCCACATTCTCAGATAATTTCGATTCTCTTGTGAGCTCTTCTTGCCTATTGTCAACAAATTACCCAGAGATGCAGGAAAAGTCCATGAAGAAACCTTAAATTAATACTTTTTTTTTCATTTTCAAAAGGAGCATCTTTACAAGAAATAAAAGGTGTAATTCAAATGGAGACACCATGCATACCTTTGTCTGTTTTCAGACTCACTGTAACAAACCCATCATCTACTCCTTGTTTGTTCCTGCTGTCTAGGCCAACAACTAGGAAGTGGAGGGGCAGGGGGAGAGAGACATCAGTGTGGTTTCAGATACATACATACTTTTCATGTGTACAGTGCAAAAAAAAGAAAATGTTTACACTGCAGAAAATGCAGAGTAAAAAGGATAGGACTAAATGATGATTTTTGCTTATCTTAAATCTGCTGACAAATTCCATATAATTAGTAATATAAATACTAAGACAGGGACCATCTTAGGTTTTGTTTGTGTAGTACAATGATTAGCCCCTGTTACCACAACACAAACAGCTTCTAGCATGATATATGTTTGGTGATTCTATTACTGCATCTTCTTTTGTCTATCAGGACTTAAAATTGCCATCTCTAGTCTATTAATTCTTATCTGTATTTTTTTGAAACAACCTTCATTCCCTGTGTAATCTGAAGGATGGACAATATTTTTCTTGAATCAGAGAGAAACTTAACATGAGGTATCTCAGGAAGGAGAATGCCATTTAAGACAACAATTATGAGACCCGAGTTCTCATTAGGCACAAAAAGATTTCAAACTGCTGAACTACATTTTGATATATCTTTTGGCTTCAGTTTTTAAGAATATTTTAATAGAATATTTTAAGTTCTGATCCAAATATATCTTGAAATCCAATATATTTATTCTCATTCTCCATCAAGACATACATGCTGCACTTATCACAATATCACTTCTATTGCAACACACTGATGACATTATTCTAATAGAGAGTACTTCTGCAATGCACAATACAGGGGAGTTCTTAGCGTACACACGCCTGCACCTCTAAGAATATCAAAATATATACAAAGACTACATGCTTCTTTTTACAGAGAATACTTCACTTACAAAGTTTAATCCAATAAAAAAGTAGCTTCCTAGAAAGACATGTTGTCTGAAATGCATTGCCTCGTCTTTTCATGCCTGAGACAAAAGATGCCTACCATGTGTACATTCTGGTGTGATGTCTTCAAAAAAGTACTGAGTAGCCTCAAAAGCAGAGTCTGGCTCTTCTTGCTCAGGGGATGGATCTACGCAATATAATAGAAGTCCTTCATTAAAAATTCCACCCTTTAATTAAAAACTAGAACACATTTCCATTGATACATTTAGAATGTCAGTTTCTAGAAGTAAAAGTGTGAGGATGTGATGGGTTAGGATTCATCTCTTTTCAGCTCACAGGAGATGAACAACTAGACCTGTATTGTCTCCTCCCCAACATCCAAAACTGTCTGACTAAAAAGCAGCTGTTTGCCTTCAGAGGCTGACTTGCCCATCTTCCCACGTCTACTTCTATTAAGTTCTTCTGTGCAGCTCCACGTGTCCTAAGTAGGGTGTGAACCCTTTCCTAGCTGGAAACAATCTGTCATGATTTGGTATGAGTTTACCAGTCCCCAAATACCAGAAGCTGCATTCTTAAAAATTGATCTCTTCTGTTATAGTTCAATAAAATTGTATTTTTTTTCCAGTTAAATTAGTGAATCACTCAAGCCTACCTCCAGCAAAGCCAGCTGGGAGCCATCAGGGACACAAGTTCAAAGCACATGAAGGTGAATGTCCTCTCAAAGCTTTTAGGTATCTTTACCAGAGGATGTAAACTTGCACGAGAATTAAACGACCTGAACAGTTGCAACATACTTAAGTTGCAGATTCAGTGAGGACAGCAATAAGTTCTTTATGGCACATGTGTGACAAGCCAGAGACGATACAGTTCCAGGACATCATTTTTTTCAGCAGCAAAACTGTTTTGAGATGTTTCTAAGCCCTCTCCACCCTAAACTGCCTTTCTCACTTAGCCGAGTCCAACAGTTTGTACAGCTCCCTGGGAAACACATCTATGAAATGATCTGGAGCTTCCCTCTGCAAACAGTTGTATTGGCCCAGAGGGGGAACCAAGAAGAAAGCCTGGGGGCAGAAACGAGTAGCCAGGGCATGCATGCAGGAACGTTTTAAGCTGGTTTCACTGTTAAATAAAGTGCATTATGGTAACACATGCTGAAGAACACTGTTTGTTATGCATGGGGGAAGTCACTAATCCCACCTAAACAGGCCAGAGATACATATAAATGGCCTGTTTGTGGCCAGAGCAATAGAGGGCTGCATAGGTGCTTTCAGAGTTTCCAAATCCATGTCTGGTTACGGTAGAAGCTCTCTTACTTTACTGCTGCATGAACAGCTACAGTAATTCCCACAAATCAGTTTTTAATTGGGAAAGCTAGCCAAACTTCTGTTCTCAACAAGATGACAGCTATTTTAAAATCATTTACTTACCAGGCAAAACATGCATTTTATACAGTAGCTTCAGCTTCTCTGTAAGATCTCCATGGCATGCTGCACCTGAACAGCATTATATACAGTACGTTAATACTCAGCATTCAATACCATTCTATTTATTATTGCTACAACATTTCGTTTTAGAAGCTGCTACATTCACTGTGGTAAGCACTGTAGTCCCTTTACAGCCCAAGATCATAAGGCAGTCACTTGACTTCTAAGATCATATGGTCTGCAGTAGAAACAGCAAGAGAACACACACCACCTTATCTGAATTTTGTACTTCAACCTCGGCCCCTTCATTAAAATGCTATTTTATAATGCTCAAAAAAAATTTATGACCATCACATTACCACTCAGAAAGGCCTCCAGCTAAAAGTTAAGAAGACCTTTTTGTATGGACTTCAAACTTTCTGATCTCAGGATCCAATAATAACATCACACAATTTAGAACAATAAGATATTTACCAAAAAAGAGGGAGAAATTCAAGTAAACAGCCACGGGCTAAACTGATGTTCAGGTAATACTTTCTAGTGATTTATCCACCTCAACCCCTATTCCTCTCTGGTCTTCACTACAATTAGCTGTATGAAATCCAAGCAGTCTGTTATAGCCCCTCCTTCCAATTAATGAAATGGGTATTAGTTAAAGTACTGAAATAACCAATAATCAAATTTTTTCATAAATCTTACTTGTTATGACATGTAATTCATAAACAAATGAATTAACCTTCATTAATTAGG
Organism: Burhinus oedicnemus; assembly: GCA_008921705.1. Classification (NCBI taxonomy): domain Eukaryota; kingdom Metazoa; phylum Chordata; class Aves; order Charadriiformes; family Burhinidae; genus Burhinus; species Burhinus oedicnemus. The sequence goes on along the minus strand of VFFE01007140.1, from coordinate 2,244,704 downwards.
TTACATAGAGATTTATTTTACCTTACAGGCTACCATGTCAACTTACCTTACCTCTGCTATGCAAAGTGTGGCTTGGCAAATACTAACAATCACAGTCTACTGTAAAGCTTAAGACTACAATAACTACAGATGTTAGGCCAAAGAACTGAGTACATCTACATCAGCCATTTTGCTTTCAGCTTGGTCCTTTTTAAGCACAAAACCTCCTTGTGTTCCTATCTGGTGTACCACACTGTGCAGATAATCCTTCCTCTTCTGGTGAAGCTACGTCTTAGATTATACATCCAGGCACCACGTGAAGTGCCCCACTGCTAAAGGCAGCGTGAAATAACCAAAGCACAGAATGGGCTGCAGTTCTGTGTCCTCCAGCAACAGATAGGGATGCATTCACCAAAAAAAGGATTCAGGGCACAGGATATCTGGTGACACATGTGGGCTTGTTCCTCTCCCTGTCCCGATATGAAAAGAACTGAAAAAGCTAAATTGCTACTGCTTTTCACCTGAGATGAATCTGTGTGTGCTTCCTAATGCCAGGCCCTTTTTCCCTTCAAAATGTATGGGAATGAAAAACACCACAATGTGGGACAAGTCTACCAAAGATGTTATCTGGACTCTCTCATGAGACAACCCTGTGGGTCTCCCTCACAAGAGGTCAGAAAGTTTTACAAAGGGAAGAACAGCCTAATGTCAATTTGCAGGAACTGCCTGGCAGCTAGCTGCAGTGGGCTACTCAAGATCTGAAGACTGATGCTGTATTAAACAATAAAAAAAAAAAGAATCAGGCTACATTCATAAAGACCACAGAAGAGGACTGTAACTCTGGTAGATGTGTCCCTATTATGGAGAGTTAGGGGAGACCTTTGTATGGGTGGATACCTCATCTCAGGCTACCATTTTGACCTGCATGCTGCAGTACAGGGATAATTTCATAGGAGAGCCCAGAGAATTCAGTGGCCTCCTGCACAGCCCCTGCATCCCTGAACAGCAAAGCGGATAACCCTCCTGCTGAGGGCCTGTGATTAGCACTGGGGAGGTGGCAAGACCATTCTTAGTCCCAACCAGAAATACTTCCTCCCTGGCACTCTGCAGTCACAGGTCTTAAAACCTTCAACAACTTTCAACAAGTCTTATCTTTTTGCAGGACGAGCCTCAGATGATGCATCGCCAGTTTTTATCCAGAAGTTTAAAATTTACTTTGTGGTGAGAGAAGAAACTGTGCTTGGAAGACAGCATGACTACACCCTTTGAACCTTCCTACCTGAAACAGCAACAGTGAAAGCTCCCTCACACAGACCTGCTCTTACCCCTTCTCAGGGCTTGACCACCACACCCCTTTTCATGGCATGACTAGGTACAACCTTCCCTGAGCCCTCTTTCTGACTGTTCTCCTTCTGTCAACGCTATGGAGGTGTCAAGTCTTTTCCAGGCATAACGTCGTATGTGCATAGTTTTCCCCCTGTCATCTTTGAGGCCATTAACAATGTAATTAAACAGGTTAGAACTTTATTCTGTTAATATAAAACTTAGTAGCAACATAAAAGCGTTGGCCTCAGTTGCTCTTCTCTTGAACACAGGTGGAGGGGTGCAGAGTGTCTGTACAGCACTTAGCTCCTGGAAAGGATCAGAGGAGTGGCGAGGTTAACACTCTGCTTTCTGAGCATCCCCCTGCAACCTGTTCTTGGAGAAAAGCTGTTTTCAGAAAAAGAATATACGCTCAGGTACTCCTCAGGAGACACAGTTTTCATGGTGTCGACTTTTGCATGAGGCCGTGGCGAGCGCTGCAGTCACCAGCAGTCACTGGAGAGGTGGGAAGAGCTGCATGCTCTGAAAAGGGAGTATTGCAAAAACATGGTGGGAGGCAGGGGGCCACTTGGAGTCTACATGGAAATCCCTCTAGCTTGCTGGGATCCTGAGCCAACAACTGACATGCTATAAGCCAGTGTGATATGGGGGTGCAGGTGAGCTTCTTCACAAGTGAATACCCCAAACAGCTCATAACCAAAACTGACAACCCTTTCTGAGCAGCACAACTCCCAGAGCAAACTAATCAGGATCACTCCTTTATTTGAACTTGCAGTGACACAACACAGAGTAAACACACAGAAGAATATGCCAGGTTGTTCCATCTTTGCTCAGCTGAGGCCCTAGAGGCACCTGAAGTGGGAGGTTCTTGAGCTATTTGCTGCAGGGGCTATGAAAAGGAAATGGAGATTCCCAGTTGCAATTACAGCGCTCTCATATCCCAAGGATTTCATGCTGACACAGAAGAAAGGGCCATGAGCCTATGCTGGGGGACACAGCACCCCTTTTTACCTCCTCTTCACGGAGCTCCTAGAAGGAGTCAGTGGCATCAAAGAGAGGCTTTGAGGGAACAAATCCTTACGGCCACATGGAATAAGGCCATTGAAAGAGAGATGTGAAACGGAAATGCTTCAGGTGCCACGGCTGCTTCAGCTGCCAACAAGCACCCTCTGAGATGGGCCATGCCTAGGAAGTACTTGAATAGAACGCTTCCTTCAGGAAAGACAGACTTGAGTGACCAGGGCCAGAGTCCGATACTGCTGTTTGGACACAGAAAGAAGAGAGAGGACAGTGCTCACAGGTCACCTCCAGAATGCCCATCCTCTGACCATGCTTTCCAGGACAGCCACAAGGAAAAGGTGAACTGTCCCCTGTTGAGCAGATGCATCTTGCTCCAAGAGAAGATACTCCTCATTTAGGAGATTTTCCTAGCCAAGACATATTGGGTTGGTGAGGCAGACTGAAGCAGCTGATGTTTGTGGAATTTTTAAAAGTCCTGGGGCATGGCGAAATATGCTCAAACAAATCCCATGTTGTTTTTGTTGACTGTGTTGTCCCTCCTACCATTCATGTGCTGCTTAAACAAAAAAAGGGGTTGGGGTGGTTGACTTTAAAAAAAAAAAAAAAAAAAAAAAAAAAGAGAAGTTTTCAAGCTAAGCCCACATTGGGCTTAGTTTCTGAAAAAAATGTGGTTTTGCAGAATGAGAAATTCTGATTGTTTAGCTCATTGAAGATTTTAGTTCAGTCATACTGGCTTATAGCCACATTTGCGCGTTTTACATTCATTTCTGTTCACAGCGCTCACCACTGTTCCTTGTTCTTATTACTCATTATCGGTTCTAAAAAAATGCTGTCTCAACCAATAACTGGTTGATTGTTATTAACAGCATCCTTTAAGCAGGAAGTTAATCCATGGGTCATGTCTCAAAAGGCCATTTTTACCTGGTAAACAGTCCCTCAACTACAATTCAGAACTGCATCACAGGAAGCACTGGTTTTTGGGTGGTGTGAAGGGGAGGTGTGCAATTGTCACATAGCTATTTTGCACCTGCAAGAGAACAAGTGATATCGTTGCTGTACAGAGGTTTTAATGCAAGGTTGCATTTGGAGCCCTAATGCTTAAAAATAGGGTTACAAAGAGCTGCTGAAAGCCAGACTGGGAAACCTTTTCTCTCTCAAAAAGGATCAAAATGTAAAACTGAAGGAAACATCAGATTGCCATGAAATAACACTTGATAGATGGTGAGATGTTGGTCACTTACAGGAAATAATTCATGCTATATTAAAAAAAGGGGTGGCCAGCTCCTGCCTCACCTTTGCTTCTTCAGTTAATCCTGGGGCTTGCACATTCCCTTTGTTGTGATACTGACTTTCATGTCTTGAAATCTTGCTTTTTCAAGACTTGCAGGGGCCATAATCTCCATTAACAACATTCAGCCTCCCTATCTGACCTGCACCTCCACTTCCTCCTTTCCAGGTGACTTCCATCCTGCTCTCTGTCTGCAGTCTTGGTTACAAATTTCAGAAGTAATATAGGTAGTACTTCTCACTGCATATACTGTGAGGTGTGATACCTTCCCCTCACGCAGAGATACATGTATGCGGGGTGTCAGCAGACATCTAAAGAGAAGCACTTTTACTGAGGGGCAAACAACACTAACATCCTCACTTTGTCCTTCCGCTGCCCCCTATATGCGTACATGAATTTCTCAAAAGTCTTCTTCCTGAACAACCAAGGGAACAAATGCTGCCTCTCTCCCCTTTCCAGAGCTGGTAGCAAAATGACATAAATTCCCAACTTTCATGGAGTATTTAAGGAGCAGATAACAAAATGCAGTGTCACCAAGAGAAGAACATACAAAAGACTTTCCCAAAGGAAATACTTTGATTAGAAGTAATCACACCATTAAGCACACAAGTTGCAGGTCATTTTCATGTTGAGAGTTAGCAGCCAGGGAAATCCTCAGATCCTAATGGACGTGTAGTTCATGTGTGGCCCTTCTCCCAGTGTGATACACCACTGGCTAATGTAGACGCACCTACTGAGACCAGCCTAAACCCCAGCAGGAACCACTGTCACAGGCATGATAAAATGAACTGAACAGTAGCACGAACAGCTCTTAGAACAAAGGTGACTTATGCAAATTGGCATATGTCAAACTCAAACTCATTATCTGATAGCTAATATAACATCTGTGTTTCTAAAGGACTGGATCCCCTTTAGAAACAAACTGTTTTGGTCAGATTATTTTGAGAGTGCTGTGAATTTTCCTTACTTAGCCCCGAGACGAATTCACGGAAGTTGATGAGCAAGTCTCCATTTTCATCCAGAAGCCTGAATAAGCGTGCAGCTAATACATCTGAATGAGTTCCACATGCCCAAGGAAAGAGGAGAGTGAACATCCCCTTGAACTGCTCAAAGTCAATACGGTACTGCTCCAGATAAGGCAGGCTGGGATCATGCCGGTCAATAGCATTGCTGTTTCCTCCCCAGTAGCAGCTAGTCAGATGTTCTGCCTGAACAGAAGGCAAATGCTGTGAGATTGTCATCATCTCTGTAAAATCATCACTATCAATGATAAAAAAATTATCCAAACAACCCATACATACACATTCTTAAAACAATACAAGACTAGCAGATGTATTTCTATCCACCTAGCCCTTGCACTTCTGCAAGAGGTTTCTCCTCTAACCAGCACAAAAAGACATCCCTCTACAAAAAAAGAAGATAAAACAAACTTTTTCTGCCTCCCGGGCAGATGGAACATGAAATACCTGTTTTGAACAAAGCGGTAAGCAGCTGTGACTTGTACATATACACAGGCTTGTGCTTAGTCACCCCCTTCAACCTCACCACACAGTCAAGTCAGAAAGGGGACTCTCATGAACTCTTTAATTTCAGAGTGTATGAAAATAGCTGTTTATTTAGAATATTTTTTGTTGAACTGTATAGTCTCAAAAATATTGTATAAAGTCCTACTCTTTCAGTCTTACTGAAGTCAGTGAAAGTTCTGGAGCTAACTTCGGTGGAATCTAATTCAAAACGATTCAGAAGTTTAGAGAAAGAGATCCTAGCACCGCACAGTGATCAACCAGGGTGGACTGTCTGACTTGGTCTCACTGATTCCATGGAAGACTGAAAGAAGGCACTGCAGGATTTGGACAATTGTAAGACCTGACATTAGAGATGGGAAATTGAAAGGAAAGGAATTCTTCACGGTATACCAAAAAAATCTCTGTTACAACAGAACAGATGAGGAAAGCATCTTGTTTTAAGGCACTGTGCATGAAAGTGAAGTTAAAGCATTTCAACTGCTCACCTTTAAATTTGTGGACCTAATGGTATTGCTGTACAATCAACTCACAAAGACACATCACTTTGTGACGCTAAATTTCAACGTAATACAGTATACATTAAAGCACTAACAAGGGCAAAAATCAGCTATTATGATACGGAAGTATTAACTGTCTGAGACAACAGAATAAAGGTATTTCTGTGCTACATTCCAAATCTTGGGTCAGGCAGACAGAGACATACGTAAGCTTCTACAGACTGACCAGAAAGCCTCTATCTATTCACTTTTTCATTATAATAGTTTTCATCAGTATATTCATTCTTTCCATGGACAAATCATTTAGTGAATGACTTATTTCCTGAGGTTTTAAAAACTGGTTGAGGTTTTTTTGTATATTTTTGTACATTTTTTGTATATTTTGTATATTTTTTGTATATTCAGTAGCCAAATCAGTTTGTATTAAGATACCTGACAGTAACTAACAGACTCAACCTGGTCTTTACAGAAGACACACAGTCCCATACCAAAAAATGAACATTTGTATTTCCTGCAGGTATGTGATCTTATCTTCACTTAGCTTTACCTTGAAAAGAGCATACAGTTCCTCCAGTTCATCGATAGTAAAAGAAGTCTCTGTGACAATAGTTCGTACCTTTTGAAACAGAACATTAACAGTTACAGATTTGAAATCCATGTCTCATTGGAAAGCTAGTTTAAATTTCAGAAACTGATTGACCTTAATCTTTGCAAAGAACATTATTTCAGTACTTACCACATTGCGCTTTGTAGTATCTTCAAGGGTTTGGATAACTTTCAGCCTTTGTTTGAATCTCATTTGTTCAATTAAATCTGCTCGGATACTTCCAAATTTCTTAAAAGAGAAAAAGAAGTATAGGATAGTCTTTGTAGTAATATTTGGAATACTTAGCTTGCCTTTAATGTATTTGAGAAATTAATTTAATTATGTGATACACGACAAATGGTGTATTTAAAAACCCTGCTGTTAAGGCATTTTTCTAACACATGACAAAGTTCCAAAGATTTTGGGAATATATCACTAGATTTTATTTTTCCCAAGAACTTGTTTTCATTTAATTTGAAAGGTCTTTATGAAGTCACAAATCCTCACATTTCAAATCATAATCTCAGTAGTTAGAAATTTCTTGCTTGGTAAATCCCTACAAACAGGTTGTTTCATAACTCCTTCTGCAGGGTTTTATTTCAGCTTGTCCTGGAATATCTCTTAATTGCTACAGAGAAAAGAAGATGTTTAGAATAACTGGATCTCTAATGGCTGAGACAGTATAGCAGTCCTTACGTTCAGGAGGATCTGAAATCAAGTATCAAGAATGCAACTTCCATTAGGAAGAAGATTCGCTGAAGTGCCCAAGTCTTATTTTCAGAAGGTTTTTTTCCCCACAACGTACATAACAGTCTCAGGGAGCTCCTGCATATACTACAGAAGCATTCTAGGGGAAAACCTGTTAGGAATAATATCCCACGTTTTCCTATATAGGTGAATGCCCAATCCCTAAGATTTATTTTCATGACCTGTAAGTAGAAGTTTTTTGCCATCAAGAAAACACTTGTAACATACTGAGAAATGCACAGATGACCAGCAGGAACAATAATGCCAGACATCAAGTACGCCACATGTAAAACTAAAAGGGGGTGGCAAGATACACTTTCATATAGGATGGATTTATATTTCCAGTGCAAGTGCATCTACATAAGCAGGTCATAATTCGTTAGCACATTCTTGTGTGATCAAATTAACGGTAAAGCAGTGTTTATCTGTAAAGCTGTGCACCTTTATCATGTACCTCAGGAGTAAAGAGATGTTTCATGTGCTTTGAGTATTTTGCAAATAAAGAAGTCTTTTGAAAAAATGGAATCTAGATAAACATCCATGAATAGCAAGCACCACAGAGGTCACAAAACCTTGAAAAGAGAGGTCTTTTGTGGCTCTGAGGCTGTATCTATTCCAGCAATCAGGGCTTATTCTCTGGTCCGGAGGCCAAATGAGATGGGCTGTTCACATCCACACAACTAAAACTCACAGTCTACAGAAAAGGAAGGTTGCATGCGATTACCTTCTGGGAATGGTCCCTCACCCATGTTTACTTTCAAATCATACAAGGAATTGTTGGAAGCGTGTCACTTGTTCTCGGTCAAAACTGTATCAGACCTTTGAGTGTCAGTTGTTTAGTTAAAATGGTCAAGACCCAGATACTACTACAGATGTAGCCTAAGTGTTTAAGCCTATTTTCTTCCAAACTAACTAACACACAACTCAAAGCAGTTAAGCACGTAACAGCTCTGAATATCTGACTCTATACTCTATTGACAGCTAGTGAGCTATGCACAGGCTTTTAAAGCTGTAGTGATTATGCATTATTTCAGTCACTTCTATTATTATAATGTCAGGCTCTATGGCTTCTGAATTAGTTGCAAAATTGAATGAAAAGAGAAGAGATTTCTTACTAAAAAGTCTTTTCAGTAAATGAAAAAATTACTGGCAGAGTAAAATGTACTTGTTATGTATTTTCTCTTATTTCAAGAATGTTTCTCTTTTAAAAAAGTAGAAAGTCAGTTCAATATCATCAGAGAGGGGTGCTAATCGCTTAATTACCTAAAAATTCCTCTGCATCGCTTCAGCTTTCACTGGAAACTTCTCATATATACATCTGACATGATTACCTAAGAGCTGGACAGGATCAAAGCATGATGGAAAGTAGCTCTCCACAGAACAATCCAATATTGTGCTTGTGCCAGTGTTACGCCTTCATCAAGTTCTCAGACTCATCACTCTCCCATGACAAATATCATAGGGACAAGGTTTTCCCTCCCTTGGCGGTGGTGTGTATGTGTTTGAGGGAGGGCAAAGGACTTCAAGGAAAAGCATTTTTTTTCAGCTATAGGTCCTCCTATTTTTTCGTAAACAATAAATGTCGTGGAATCATAGAATCATCTAGGTTAGAAGAGACCTTTAAGATCAAGTCCAACCATCAACCTAACACTGCCAAAACTACCACTAAACCATGTCCCTCAGCACGACCTCTACCCATCTTTTAAATACCCCCCGGGATGGCAATTCCACCACTTCCCTGGGCAGCCTGTTCCAATGCTGGATAACCCTTTCAGTGAAGACATTTTTCCTAATATCCACCCTAAACCTCCCCTGGTGCAACTTGAGGCCATTTCCTCTTGTCCTATCGCCTGTTACTCGGGAGAAGAGACAGACACCCACCTCGCTACAGCCTCATTTCAGGTAGTTGTAGAGAGCAATAAGGTCTCCCCTCAGCCTCCTTTTCTCCAGGCTAAACAACCCCAGTTCCCTCAGCTGCTCCTCATAAGACTTGTGCTCTAGACCCTTCACCACCTTTGTTACCCTTCTCTGGACACGCTGCAGCACCTCAATGTCTTTCTTGTAGTGAGGCGCCGAAAACTGAACACAGGACTCAAGGTGCGGCCTCACCAGTGCCAAGTACAGCGCGATGATCACTTCCCTAGACCTGCTGGCCACATTATTCCTGATACAGGCCAGGAAATGTCTCGAAGATTAAGGATAGATGGTTACCCAATAAGTAACTTCAACAGCTTAAATTCTAAAAATAGCAAAGATACACTCGCTTACTTGATACTTCGCTCTTTGTAGCTGCAATAAAGCTAACAGTGAGTTCTCAGCCCTGACTGCACACAACTAATTGAGGAACGTAACAGTCACTGAGTAACAGATGCCTTGAAGTGCTTTTTTTAAATCTTGATAGTTTACTCTTGAATTGTTGGGTTTTTTTTTTAATAAATCAACTAACAATGACCTCCTGAAACTAATTCTCTCTTCGCAGCCAACTTGTACTTTCCTCACAGTTCTTCACTCCCCACGCTATTTGTTTTGCCTAATTACAATTGAGTACAGCTGGTTATTTATCTAGAAGGAGCTATAAGGTTCTGTGCTGCATAAGCCCCAAAAAGACACACTAGCTCTGCATGGAGTCAGGTTATTCATCTAAAAGCAGTTAAGCCAGTACAAGCTGTCTTCATAATAAGGAAATCAGAAAAATACAAGGGAAACAGAATTTCACATAAACGTCCTTCTCCCCATTCTAACATTTTATGAAGGAGAGCTACACATCTAACTTGATTCAGTTTGCCCTTCAGTGCAGAATATGGTAAGGACTACCTACTTCCTTGTTACATATAGATTGTGTTACTAAAGCAAGGAGGCTTTAAGGACATAGGAAGTGCCTCTGAAACAGCTGTCATATGGCCAAGTATGAACCTATATCTTGAACTAAAAATACTAATTTACCCTGCATGTCAATGGAAGGAAAAAAGGAAATTAATGAGAGTAACTCTTTAAAGTTATTTAATTTTTATTAAAAAAATCAATATGTCAGTGTAATCATCAAGGGCATTTTAACTGATGGCTTATTTTTAAAATTTAAGGACAATGAAACTGGTTTGCAAATTTTAGTTTTTTTCCAGGCTTTGTCCTGTGCTTTACAGATACTAGTTATTACCAGCTCCTTTCGCTTGAAATTTTTTTTTAGCTTTGGTGGTAATACAGAAGCTAGTGGCCCATGGTCATAGTCAGTACTTGCTGGAAAAGAAAGGTAAAAGAAACAAAGTTCCACTGATAATAGAAGGTCTTCTGAAATCATATAGATTTCACTGATATTTCAGTTTGGAAAAGCATGAAAAAGCTTAGATGAGAATTAACCTTTTTTGAATTACAAGTTCAGCCTTCTGTTTGTAAATCATTTTGGTTGTGGGCTGCTCTCCTTTGATGCTGCAGGCTTCAACACAAAACAGCTCCAATTAAAAGTTTTGGTTAAAAGAAAGACTAATCCCTCTCCCCTACCCCATTTCAGACTTTCGAGATGAGTCTGTATTTCTTTTATGTTCTTTCAGTTCCAAGCAAAGCCAAACTATAGAGTATCAAATTCCTCTGTGAAGCAGAACTAGTGCAGGTTGGCAAGTCCCTGTTAAGAAATCCTGTCCTACCTCATAGGAAGACCTGATTAGTCTGAAGATATCCACCTCAGGATAAGGCTCTACATCATCACTGAGCAGTGAGTGAAGATGAGGAATGGGTGGAAGAGTGCTGTCCTTATTAGTTACGCTGTCCAAATATCTAGTGGGGGGAAAAAAAAAAAAAGAAATGAGAAACCCAAGATTCATTTGTACCCTCTCCCTTCTGAGTTTACAGAATAAGAGTTACATATAGAGTATTAAATGTAAAAATGACCAAGCCACTCTCTACTAATGAGCTACATGTTTTTTGACAATAAGGGTCAGTGTGCTTCCATCTACATAGCACCCTGCACAACTACTGCCTAGCCTTGCTGCAAGGGGCTTTAAGGGCTTGTTTCTCCCACCAGTGCAGCTGCTGTAGATCATCTATCTCCTACCCTGCAGCTGCAGAACACCAAGACCCTCAGCAAGCACTGGGGCTTACTTCAGAGAAAACACAACCACTGCCGTCTTTAATTCCAAAGAAATTAAAACCAGACTTCAGTAAGGCTATACTAATGAAACTTATTAGGAAAAAAAATCCAAAGTTTCAGCAGCATCTTGAAAACTAAGCACTACTTCTAAACACAAGGAAATCGGAAGTTACACTCAGCAGTATTAGTTTGTATTAAAAGACTCAATCTAGTCTATTTTTCAGGCTCCTGTTTCACTGCAATCCATTAATTCAAGAGCCTACCTAGTTCTTCTGAGTTCTGTTCAGTCCATTCCCAAGACAATTGCTCTTGGGATCAAGGCTTTTTCTTAGCAGCATTTAAAAGGTAGCAGGCAAAGATGAAGTAACAAAACCCATGTAATCAACTAAAACAATCAACCAAAATAAGTGTCTATAACCAGATTTGGGAAGTTTATTTGAATGTCTTGAAAGAAAAATTTGTATCTTGTTGGTCTCTTACCATTAAGATAATATAAAAAGTACCTCATATGGGTGAAAGGGGACTATAAGCATGTAAAAGATTTACATATATGGTACTGGTTTAAATGGAGTACTTCAACATAGAACACAAATCAGAAAAGTAAGCAAAAAGAAAAATAAAATGGAGAGACTTTATTTTCTGTAATAAATACCTTCCCAAGACTGTCATGGCTTCTCCGTCATCTTTACAGTTAAGCAGCTTGTCTACATTAGCATCGAGGACAGCAAGCGCTAATTGAAATATCACCTTTATTCCTTCACAGAAGAAACAATCCACAACCACCACTGCACTTTCAAATGGCATTACACTGAGGAAAAGAGTGAGGAACCAGGACAGGGAAATGGTAGATATGACACCCAAGTCCTGCATGCAGTCATAAAGCTGTGGAACATAGTCACGAGCCAACTCTTCAAAGACACCCTGATCCACCAATGCTCCTGTTGAAAATAAATAAGGTTGGATGTCCATTAATTCAGGAGTAACTGACCACATCACCATTTAGAGGAGGAAAAAAAAACCCCATATACTCTCTATATAAAATTACAAAACCTAAGAATATTCTACATGATGCTTACACACATTTTCTCACTTTCAGATAAATAACAGATTCTATTCCACTACTGAGCTGTACACAAACTGAACAGTAGTAAGTTTTTTTGGTTTAATTACATGCTTCTTAAGAGCAAACAAAGGGTCAATTTTGTCTAGCACCTACAGAAGTTATATGATGGCTTAGTACTTACCATTACTAATTAGAGTAAGATTTCTCAGCATCACCTGTTGGAGGCAGCCAGGGTGACTGTGAGGGTTTGGATTTATTTCAACAAAACCCTGTGTTATACGTATCTATGCCATAACATCAGTGTCTTAAGCAGGCCAGGAAGAATCATTTCTAAGGCTGAATGAGTATCTCAAGCATTTGTGAGCTACAGTAAAGACAGTTTGCATGATAAACTGAAGAGCCATTCACTTCCACATACACAAGGAAACTCTCATCTGACAGTAACAGCTTTCAGATACTTGTGCCCTTGCAAACCAGAGGTAAACAGGCACAAAGACTTCTACTGCAAATTGCCAAAGCTCCTGTTTCCACCTTACCTTACATAACTGGATCATTTAAAATTGAAATTTTAGTCTCCCATCTCTTTATCTACTTTGTTTAAGCCCACTTTATAATGCTATCTAATCCTAAGTAAGTAAAAAACTCTTAACTTTCACAGTATCTGTTTAGGGAGTTGCTTCTATGCTCCTGAGCAAGCTGCCTTGCTGCTAGCATTCGCAGTTGTATCTATGCCATACATACATCTACTTGTTTCAATACAAATAATATCAATTAATTTGGTTAATTTTTGTACTGTCATTTTAGAAAATGTCCCCATAACATACCAACAACTCTTGTGTTGTAGTAGTCAGGTAGCATACGTTCACACAGAGCCACTAGCAGCCAGAAAGCTTCCTCTTCTTTTGCATAAAGGAGGAGTACTGAAGTCACAATATTCATAGCCTAAAAGATTGAGAAATACAAATTGCTAGACCCATTTATTCAATATCTAGCACAGTAACTGGGCAGATAAGTGGTTACCACGGTTAGGAAATTAGCTATATCACCCCCCGCAGACCCCAAACTGTTCAAGTATTTTCCTGTCAAAACAGCAGGCAGTGTTTTCCCAGTGCTCAAAGGAAGGCTTAAGAAAGCCTCAAATAAACCACACAAAATTGTTAGGTGGTGTGGGGTTTTTTTGTTCGGCAGTTTATTTTAGTTTTTTTTAAGAAAAAAAACCCAACAAGATTTCTTTTCGTAATCAAGGACCTACTCAGGTCTGCAAGCACCCAGTTACACTGCTACTGATATTCTGTCAATAGGTGCTCTTGGGGAATCTGGGTCTGATGCAGACAAAACGCCTCTTACAGTGCTAATGATGGCTGCTGCTGTACCACCCCTTGCAGAGGCAGTCTGCACTCCCCATGCCTTCTGCTCCTATGAAAAGATCAAGACGCAGCATCTGTGAGCTGAGGCAAACGCCCGTCATAGTGTCAGTCACGAACAACCAGAGCATAGTGAAACAAAAGACTCTTGCTGTTGCTCACTCTCCATGTTTGACTGTGTCACACGACAGCTTTTTATGGTCTGTTTCACTCCATTTCAAATATCACAGCATTGTACAATGACCTCTGAATTGTTTGCTTACAGCCTTTGACTAGACCTCTGTTAGTCTGAAGAAACGAAGTATTTCAACACCATTTTCTTCTCAGTTTGCCTCCTAAGGAATTAGCTGCTCATTTCAGATCCTGTAACATTTTAAGACTCCACCTTGATCATTACCTGTTTGAAGCAGCAACTAAGGTTTCAACTGAAACTCAGAACAACATTGTAACTCTGTCAAAGTCTATGCTATTCCTTTGTATCTTGTCTACTATGTATGAAATACTTCAGTGCCTGAATTCTCACTGTAAATGTGAATCAGCATTCTGAATGCCATGGACCAAGTCCCAAGGCTATTAACAATTACTGTGACAGTTTTAGGAACCAGAATCACAGTGTCTTTCTACTGCTCCTCTGTTAAACAACCTTTACAAAAAACTATTCTAGCTATTACTTAGTATTATATTTGTTATTAAATAATTTATGATGGTATCTGTTAGAATTGCTTGCACTTTCACTTACTCATGTTGTATCTAGGAGTCTTAACAGTCAGACATTAATCTGGCTTCTTAATATTCATGAATTCAAGTTTCCTTTTTGCAAAAAGAGGTAGGAAGGCAATAAAAGGGCCCAGGTGATAAGTCAAAGTTACGTAGCAAGAAAGAATGATTTGGGACCAGAAACTAAAGTAACCTGAATCACAGGCGTAGAACTCCAAAACCATTCACTGATCAGCATTAACTCTACCGATACATGGTTGTGATGCACAGTCACAAAATATCTTCTAGGGTGCTTTATTTTTATCTTTTTTTAAAATTTTGTTTTGAATGATGGAATGGCACCTTTGAAAAAACTAAAGGAGGTTCTAGAGGGTTATTACAACTAACACATTGAATAAATGAATTTAAGGCTGAACAAATTTATTTTTTTTTCCTGCTTAAGAGAAAAGAACCTTTCTTCAGGGTCCATTTGTCATTTTCTGTAGATGTACTTCAGGACAGCTCTGTCGTTATCCTTTGTCCAGTCTCTAGATTTATGGGCAGAAAATATGCTTATAGAAAACTATGCACATCTCAGCATGCACTGGTAATACTTCTGTTAGGGTAGGTCCTTGTGTCAAATCCCTCTGACCTCAGCATTACTGTAATTCTGCAGCATTGAGGCTTTACCTCACAGCATTATACATGTATTGGTGTACTTTACACAGCCAAATACTCGTGTACATCACTGAAGAAATAAAAGTATAAGGAAAGAACTGAAATTCCAGAAGTTGAAGGATTGCCAAAGTATTTCAATTACCTGACAATATCCTATGTTTGGATTCCTAAAAGCATAAGCTGTCAAGACTCTCCTTAGAGCAGCAATACCCATCTCATTCTGGAACGCAGGGTGTTCTGGAAGGGAGCGGTGCAGATCCCTCTCTATCTCTTCTGTAGCAAGATTATACTTCCCCATCGATTTCTCCACTAGGTCCTCATAATAGCCAGGATGAGTGGCCATTTCATTAATGGCGCCTGGGAGTGGGAAAACAGTATTAAAACCAGAACAAAAAGGCAAGGGTTAGCAGATACAGCATCCGAACATTATGATCTTCTGCTACCCTTTCATCTTGAATGTCACCGACAAGCACTTTGAAAGCAAATATGAAATGTTATTTTCATAAAGGTGATTTAAAAAAAAAAAAAGATGTGCTTAGGTGATTCAAGTGTCATCCCTTCTTGTCTTCTCCTCTGGACGCATTTTATAATGAGGCTAAAAAAAACCCCCAAAACCAAAAACAAAGCAAAGACGATAAAGCCTCGTTCAGCCAGAAAGAAACAGGAGGTATGAAGAACAAACCAGCTGTGCAGTCACATGCTATCATGAGCTCTCTCTGCAGCTGGCTGTGGGTTTGATTATCCTAAATAACTCAAAATATGCCTTTGAGAAAGCTACTCGCCCTGAGGAGCGAGTAAATTAATGCTTGGTTGCAGAAAGTATGATATCTCAGCCAACAGCAAGAGACAGGAACTCCTGAGCTCTATTCTTGCTTCTGAAAATGACTGTCATCTTGGGCAACGCACCTAGCCTGTCTTAGGGATGCTATCGCATGCTCACACAGTTTCTATGAGATTTCGCCGCTGACTTTAAAAGTTCCCCGGAAATGAAAATCTCAGCAACAAAGGAAATAAAGTGTCAGTAGCACAAAGTAATGCATGTAGAAAACACTAATTATATACACACCATGAAAATTGGTCCAAAGTAGCTATTAATTAGATATAGGACAGATCTGTGCATTCCTGTGTATATTCCCTGAAAACATTTGTTTAATGCCCAGCAGCAAAGAGAAGAGCATTATTAGGGAATCAAGTATTATTAGGGAAGAAACAGAAAACAACCAAGAATGCATCATTAGGTC
The DNA here is from genome assembly GCA_008921705.1 of Burhinus oedicnemus. NCBI lineage: Eukaryota > Metazoa > Chordata > Aves > Charadriiformes > Burhinidae > Burhinus > Burhinus oedicnemus. Next base: position 2,228,615 of record VFFE01007140.1, on the reverse strand, counting down.
ATCATACAAAGTCCTTGGTGTGCTCACATCCTAAATGGTGTGGACAGCTGTGGTAACTATCTCGGGGAGGGGAAGAGCTACAGAAGGCATACTGTAAGTGAAAGGTTATGAAGAAAGTCTGGGGTATAGACTGATTTCCATATAACTAATAATAAAATGAGTAAAATTCTTCAAATTTGAAAAAAAACCCAAGGAGAGACAGATCCAGAGAATCCTTGACGGCACAGAAGATGGACAGAAATACTTTCTCACCATTTCTCACATACTGGGGGCACCTAATAAGATGATAAAGTAACTTTTTTTTATTATTAAAAAAAAAAGGAAAAATAGTTGTTCCATGCAACATGCTTAAACTTTGGAATTCCTTGCAACAACTTCCTGTGAAGGCCAAAAGCTTAACTGGATTCAGAAATGACTAAACAAATGGAAAATAGGTCTGCTGGTGGCTGTTGAACACCTAGAAGCCCCTAGACATGCAGGCTTCTGGCAACAGAGTGTGCGTTCTGCTTTTTTACATTCTTCCCTAATTATTTGAGCCTGTTTGAGATAGGGTATTCACTGGTCTAAACAGAACTCTTGTCTAAACCAGTCTGGCTCCTGCTAAGAATCACAGCCTTACTTACTCCAAATATTTTTAGATGCTTATTATCTTCACCTTTAAACCTTTGAAATCCTTTCTTCCCTCATGCTTTTGCTTATATCCCACACTCACATTTAAATGAATACCTACCTGAAAACAGCAGCCAAAGTTCCCCTCTCATGCCTTCTGGAATGCCCTTCAGCACAAGGTCTCTGGTTTTTTCTGTACGATACATACAGACCCCTTGGCCATATTCAGCAAAGTGAATCTTCCAGGCCTGTTCCTTCAAAAACTCTTTAGCCTACAAGCGAAGAAAGGCAGGCGTAAAATGCAGCTTCTCTTTCTAACTCCACCCCACTGAAATGCTAAATGTGGAAAAGCCTGAAACATCCTAACTTTCCAAGTGAGCGAGAAGAAACTTGGCTACAGTCCAATTGTCTTTTTAATGGTCTGACCTCCTCCCTTTTCTTAGTTTCTATTCCAGTAGAACTTGCTGTTAAAAGAGTATTGTTGAAGCAGTTGTACTTAACAGCATGCATACAGCCTCTCCTTGATTTACATCCAACTTTGCTTTTTAGTGTAGCGAAGTTGTTTCTATTAGTAAAACAACAGCATGTCCAACACCTTATTTCTGTGGAAAATACTTCCTCTTAACTGTCTGTGGCACAATGAAACTATCAGAAATATGGATTTTAAAGAAAACATAATTTAACAACTTTTTCAGTCAGGTACAGCACTCCAAGGTGTATTTTACCAGCTTGGGGTTGAATTCCTCAGGTGACCTCCGCCGATACATCGTCATTAAAGCTTGAGTTGCTGTTGGAATGCCATTGTCATTCAGATTGAACTGTCGATCTCCCTCCGACTCAGAGCTGAGGCTTTTATGAGGGCTGGCAGAAATTAAACTGCTTGATCTTGTAAACACCTGTAGAAAGCAGTCATAAGCAATACACACATGGGGCCGAGCCAGAGTCTGGACTTCTTACTTCATTTTACTTCAAAATTTATAAAGGCTAACAGCTAACAGAAACTGAGCAAATTGGATCACCCAGGTACATTCACAGGCTGAACATATGACAGCAGAAATTAAACCAGGATAGAATAATGAAATTGTTTGCAGTTTCTCAATAGCTCCCACCCCGCAAAGTAATCAAACCCTATAATCAGAATTACTAAGGTAGTGTTAACTTTAAGTAGCCCCAGGCAATCGAACCAGCTCCCTAGGTCTCCTGTCAACATCACAGGACTCTTGACTCCCCAGGTAGCTCCTTGACTGTCCAGAATGTAAGATTTTATGTATAACATATATGTGTGTCTGTACACCATACACACACGTATTCATATCTGTATATATGTTTATACAGACATACACAAAATAAATTTTGTTCCCCTCACTTAAAATGTTCTATAGAAAATTCAACACTACCAGATTGTGATTTGGAAGAAATACATTTTGAAGAAAAAGGATTTTCTGACTTCTCAAACAGCTTTGAAAATTTATCAGAGTAAGATCTCATATAGCAGTTCACACCAAGCACCTGAAATCAAAATTAGTCGTCATGCATGTCTACATATGTAGTCCTATTACTAAATGTAATAATACTGCTTGCAATTATTAGTTTGTGTTTATGATTCAGTAGGTAGAATATGTAGATCCATTTAGGGCAAAAGGCAAGAAAGTTTCAGCATTGTACCGATATGCATATGTGCTCTGGTATACAACTACAATACCACACTAATTATACCTCACCATCAACAAAGCAAGTAAAAAGCTGACTTTTAAGATTTACATAGCAAACAGGTTAGGGCTGCCCAGCGCAATACTAAGGTATGGCTTAGTACAAACTTGGAATGTGAGATCTACCTACATAAAACCAAAGTGATACACCACAAAAGCCTGTTCTGCTTTGAGATCCGAACTGCTAAACTTTGCTGGGTTTAAACAGATCTGATGAAGTTGTGACATGAAGCACCTAAATTTCATACATAAAACCTAGCAATTCAGCAGAAGCCTTGATATTTGAAGTGCCTGAGAAAAGTTTAACTAACTATATCTTTTAAGAACCATTTACTTTGCATAGGTAAATAGAGAGGTGCTTCGGAATAAGGCCATCTGATGTCCAGGAGAAGGTCTGTTTGGTTTTTGGTTTTGTTTTTTTTTTCCCCGTAAGTTCAACTGTTCCAAAGTTTGCTAGCAGTGCACATGCAAACTTGCTCAGGTCAGACACTGTTTTCTGAAGAATCAAAGGATGAGATTTAGCAGCTAAAGTCTTGAATAAGAAGAGTTTCATATCAAGTGATAATTTCTTCAAATTATTAAAGTTTCACAATTACATTTTGACCTGGACAAGTTGATAGCTATTACACAGTATTATTCAATTAACCTGTTAGTAAATGATGACACTTTCCACCAAGATACACTGCAATTTCAGAATGTGGCAGCAGGAGTTAAGAGTAGCTCTTGCACAGCAATGGTGATTTCTCTTAGGTCTAACATGAAAAAAATAAATGTCCTAATCGTAACATTTTAACTGTGCAGTTTAAGGAAGCTGAAGGCATTAACACAAAAAAAACAGCATTTCTGGGTACAAAGGTTTAGCTTTACAAAAACTTAAAGGTTTTTCCTGGCTTTTCTCTCCCCACACCAGTTAAAATCCCCTTCTTAAGTAAACAATTCATGTTCCTCCACATACCTCATCATCTGAGCTGATATAACTTCCAGAAATATTTTTTTCCAAGTATATTTTTGAAGTGGTTTGTTGCAGAAAGTCTGAGATTCTCTGTACAAGAAAGTCTCTGTCTTTCAAGTTGGCAAAGAGGAATGTCATTCTGTTTTTTGTGCTGATTGATAACGGGCTGGGCAACACACTGGAGCTGTCTGCCTTTTCCACTATCGTCACCTACGGAGAAACAGTAGCTACAGATTAAGGTCTTTAATTAATCAAGTTGCTTGGTCTAAGAAACCAACTTAATACAATAAATCCATGCCCCTTCCCCCCTTATATCGAATCACTATGAATATCCCTCTGCAGGAAAACAGGATTTGGATATAAGGACTTATAAGTCTGAAAGATTAAGACTGTCATCCCCCAAACAACTGGCTTCAGTACATTCTCCAGCAAAACTCTGTTGCACTGCTTAGTTTATTTTCCTCAGGCTTTATTTTAAAAGAATCAGTACAACAAATTTTTTTTCTGTGGGATGCAGATCTATGGGCTCTTTTGTAGGACCTCTGAATCCCTCTCCTGCTCTCCAACACCAGTACAAGGCTGAATCAACAAAGACTTTTGCTTAGTTTTTATTGCCAATATACATGAATAAGCCATTTTTGGGATAACACTCCTGTTCTACTACATTATAGTTGCATACTGTGATAACAACTGTGTTATTACAACTGTATTTTCACAGTACACAGAAACCTGCAACAAATGTCTTACACAAAGGAAAACATTTAACTCTGTGAGGTGAAGGTTTCTGTTTGGCCTTCAAGTGTTAGTGAAACGGTCACTAATCTAACTGAACCCCAACCTGTAAACAGTACTCACACCACAATCTACTGAGTGCAGGGCACCAGTTCCCTGAGCTTTTGGTAAAGCACGTTAATACAAAGAAATCTCAGGAATAAGTCATGCACTGTGGATGAATTATAGAACAGCTGTGTGTTCTAAACAATACCAACTCTTAGCCTTAAAAACAAACCAATCAATCAAGTTTGTGCAGTTCACACATTGAATAAAAGACAAATCACAATTCTAAGTACTTTTAACCACTGCTTTTATGACTTTAAACCATGTCCTAGGTAATGCAAACTGACTTAACTGCTTTCAGAATAGAAGAGGGCACATTTCAGCTTACTAGGACCTTTTACTTTTGCTTTTTTTTTTTTAACCCTTTTTAAAACAGACATCAATGGGAAGACATTACTGCTATAATATTAATATCTCTCTAGCTAAAAGGACAGGATAACCACTTTTCACACAACATTTCTTTGAAGATGTATTTAAAGACTGCAATACACAGTTCAGGTGTGGTTCACTTCTCTATCCTTCCAACTTCTTTTTATTTTTCTGTTAACTACAAATCTACTAGTTACTCATTAACTTAAAGGACCTTCACTAACAGCATATAGAAATGAGCTAAAAAGCGTTCCTACGTCATTTTTCTGTTCCACTTAAAACTGTTTGACTGTAATCTGCACAAAAGACAGATGAGTTCTAGAGGCACAGGACAGACATTATAGCAAGCATGCTCTGCTATAATGAGAGCCAATATCCACTTATTTCCCGCTCAAGTAGAGATACACACGTATCTGATGTGCTGATCTTGGAGACTGCACCTACTGGGTGCAGTGGGCAGTGCAGTCAGCCACTGAAAATCATCTTTTCCGATCATCGTTTCTGAATCAATGCTTTGTTACTGTCTCATCTGTCAAAACACCTCCAGGGTATCACAGAATACTAGAATTAGGTTAGGGTCTGACCCAAAGCCTTCATTAAACAGAAGGCTTCCCTTTAGTTATTAAGGGTACTGATCAGTTGTTCTGAGGACTGGCACTACCCAGTATGTTGCTGTACTCCTCGCCGGTGCTGAGACTTAACCTGCTCACACAAAAGCACTTATTATTTCAGCTATTTCTTTCTCTTAAAGCTTTAGAGCTGCTTTGAATCCCATGCTGCTGCGGCTGCGGTTATCAAAAGCAGTTGCTGAATCTGCATCCAGGAAAAGAGGTCCTGTTAAATGCAGACTTTGTTCTCCTCCTTCACCACTCTACCTGGAGGACCGCTGTTCCCTTGGAGTTCCAGACAAACAGTGCAGCCATAATCGAATGTCTCTTCTCAAATAACCAAAGTCATTGCAACACACTGTGGAGAAGCTGCACTTCAAAGTTTCCAAACAAATACCATTTGTTTTTACTCCTAATGATTTGTGGGGGAAAACAGTGCCTTGAAGTATTCCATGGTTCTTCAGTCAAGCCAAACTGTCCTTGGTTATATCAGCTTTGCTACTATTTCCAAGACGTCACGAATTTTTCCATTAACCCACAAATCGTCAATCATTAAAAACCTCCCCAACATAATTTTTTTTTTAATGCATCAAACAAATTCTTTTTACTGAACATCTGCTTTAAGCTGACAGTTTTAAAAAGGGAAGCACACCAATTTGTAAAATGCTGACAAGTATTTTCCATATAAAGGAATAAATGATTGCAACTCAAGATTGAAGAGACAATTCAAATCTTCAGGATTATGAATCTTTTTACATCTGACAAAAGCAAATCTTATCTGACAGATTCTTTAATAGAAGTTCCACTCATCAATCTAGGAAGTTTTGTTGTCCGTCTGCCCCTATGAAGCACAAAAATGGGACTCTATATCAGAATATAAATTATGGGAGAGAAAGGACTCATGAGGGTTTTAAAACTGACAGAGAAAACTCCCTGTGAATTTTAGTAGTAGGAACTTTGAACTAAGATAAACAGTCATTAAATATTACTTAGAACACATCAGAATAGTATGATCAAGAGATTAAAGGGACAAAGAGAGGTTTTTCTCCAATAATGAAAAAAACATCAAAGCTAGGTTGCAACTTCCAGTACGATAGTGCTTTATTATTTGCCCTATAAATTTACAAATACAATTATTTACCTCTCGAAGAGGGATAATAAGGCTGCACAAGTTCTCTTCTTTACTAGTAAAGCAAATGTAGTTTGTAGAAACAAACATCTGACCCAAAATATGCATTTTGTTGAATGGAGTCCAGAGAGTACAGTCTGTGTGTCCATCTAATTTCTCATCCTTGGGAAGTCGGAACAATGCCCGGTATCTCTCACTCTTTGCTCTGGCATCAAGATCCCTTAAAAAAAAAAACCCACAGAAAGCTTTTCTTGTTTTAAGAAATACATAATAAATTTTAAGATATATTTTATACAAATAATTGCAAGTTACCTACAACATGCAACTCAGTTAAGCAATGAGTGTACAGCAAAACAGTGGAAATAGTTTGTATATGGGGGATGTATAGTCTCTGCTGCTGGAAGATTCTAAAACTACATAAAAAAAAAAATTCTGCTACGAATGACTTAGATACATCGATCCTGACTTCTTAGAGGGGACAGACTGGGTGATCTTTTCACATTCAGCCCTACTTTCTGAGAATATATACAGTGAATATATTTATTATTAAGTAACATCTGACCCCATGTAATACTAAGCCTCAAAGAAGCGTTTTTGGTGTATTTATGTCGTGGTTTGGGCTAGATTGGCCAATCTGGGGGAACAACAGATGCTCTCTCTCTCTGCTGCTCCGCTCCTGTTTTACCTCAAACCAGGACAATTTATTAACATGATGGAATCCTTAGGGCTAGAGTTTAAGAAGTTCAAGACTTAGTCTTGATAACGCATTCAGTGCAAAACACTGAATAATTAGAAAGACAAACCTAAGTGATATAATGCATGTCAGACATTACTAAGTAATGAGAAATATAAACAAGCACTGGTTACAATTCTGTATGGTTCACTAACATGATCAACATCTAAAATAATAAAAAAACCCCCAAGAAACTATCAAATTTCAGTACGATATCTATAAAAGAAGCACAATTATTTTCCAGATAATTTTTCGTCCTTTAGACTTTTCTGTCATTTTTTGTATCTCTCTTACCTAAAATAAGTTCTAGATAGAATTTATCATCTGGAGTCCTTTTTTCAATTCCAGTTATAGCACCAACTATGAATATTAGGCACATTTCTTAATAACACTTAAATAGCTTTATTACTTTCCCCCGGTAACATAAAAGGCCCTTGCAACAGATATCTCTCAAAACTGGCTGTGTTAGGTATGTTAAGGACCTTCTGAACAAACGAGAATTTGGCTCAAATACATTTCTTTTATTTTTGCAACATGTTCATATTTGCATGTTTTCCCTTTCGTATTTCAATGGGAGACCAAGTAATTCTATTTAACTAATTATTCACATTTTACCACTGCTGGAATCAATCGTTCCTTTTGGAGTAGCAGTAAATGGCAGCAACATCAGGAAATTTTTCGACAAAATGCTGAAAGTAAAAGGACTGAGGAGAAACAAATGACTAAGCCAGTGCTACCTACCGTTTTAGTGCAGATACTTTTTTGGGGGATTTCTTTTTCAGTTTGGGTAATGACCTGTCTTGTTCAAATCCTTCATTGTCCAAAAGCTGTCGCATAGCTATATTGGCAAGCTGTTCCATCAGTTTAAATGTCTCACTGATATTAAGGAATACTGAGAAGAAATGTTCACTTGACCTTGTGCTCACTTTGATCATATCAGGGAAGAGCAATGTAGCATTCTTCTCAAGTTGAGTGATATCAACCCAGCGGATAACTAACTTCGCTGAACAGAAGGCAAACAAAAAGAAAGATTCAGTACAAAAAGTAGCCTATTCAAAAGCTTTAATCTTCCTCTTCCTATAAAATATATTTAGCTGAAATTTTCTTGCACCTTAAAAAGCTGGGAGGACAGCATAAATAGACCCAGCTTGTACAAACTATGATCACCTGACAAACAGCAGATAAAAGAGTTTAAATATCATTTACTACAGAACACCACACAAAAGCATTACAAGCTAGGTGGGCTAATATAATTTATCAATGCCACAACACTTGCTCAGACTCTAACGTCCTCTTTTCCTATGGAAGCAAAGAAATATAGTCTAAACACATCAGAGAGGCTTGCATTATTTTTATACATTAAAAAGTTTCAAATATTACAGTAATGACAGATCCTTGGCTTTTCTTCCAACACCACTACAGGTTAGGATATTGTCCTTAAAACAGGGATGAAATCTACATTTATTTTTGTAAAAAAAAAAAAAAAATCCAGTCATTCACTAGGCTACATCTACACAACTAAATAGAAAGACCTTGGACTGATACCTTGTCCATAACCAAGTACTGCAGACTCGCTCACCTCCACACTGCTTAGAATTAACTCCCTCTAGTGAAGACTGGTTGCATCCACACTATGTAGTTCTTGATCCTAGGTCTCCTCTGAGCCCTTTGTGACGCTCTGGTGTTGTACAAGAGTAAATGTGGCATTTGAGATGGCAAAGTCTGCCAGAGTAGGACTGGAAGATTATATAACAGCAGAAGGAGCCAAAACTGGTATGATCTTCTCCCTATTCCCTTTTGGGCACAGTCCCTGAAGTGAACCATGCCTCTAAACGATGCCCAGGTACTGTTTTACAGAGAACTACTTTGAGAAATACAAAACAAACAAGGGAGCAAGCACACAGTCAAGCAGCCTGGCAATTGGGGAATTGCTCCCTGTTCCTCTTTTCCTCAGCAGTGTCTTTTCACCCCCAGCGATTCACCAGCTGAACAGTAACAAATTACAGAAGATTTCCTAACAATTCTTAGATGCACAGACCACCGTTCCACTGTAAAACATACCTTCCCTGCCCATGAGGAAAGAGTAAAAGCAAAGATGATTAATGCTGAGATACACCCAGCCTTGACGGGGAACCTTCCCCTTCCAGTAACTGCAGGAGTAGTAGTTCACTAATTTCTCTTCTTCCGGCATTCCAAATAGCTTGTGAAATTTCACTATGGCTTCCTTAAATTTTTCTGTATCGTCATCCTCCTTGATGCCATTGATTTTGTTGTATTCAGCGATGATGCCCTAGTAGGGAGTGAAAGAAGTACATAGCATGTTAGTTGCCATGGGGTATCAGATATCCTTATTACTACTGCTGTCTGGGCCAGAGGCCGCAACAGTTACTGCAATGTCAAGAAAGTCTTTTGCTTATCTCTTGTTCTTCTGCTCATTCTTTTGCTTATATAGTTATTTACTTTATTCAAGGCTGTCTTTCTGATGACCTTGCTCCCTACCATACCTATGTCAAAAGCAACTAAACACCAGCCACTTCCCAGTACCCTGTTTTAAATTAACCAGCCTATCTCAAGTACTCCTAACAACTCTGTAAAGCACCTATGATTTGTAGTATTTTCCCGTTCTCTGTAAATATGCTCCCTGAGGAGACAGGGATAGAATTTCACCCGAAAACTTCCTTCTAAAAGGAAGGAAAAAAGTAAAGGAAAAAAGGATCTGCTATTCATTAGGGAAAATATCAAACGACTTTCATGACCCCTCTTAGTGGACCTTGAGCAAAACAGACGAGCAAGAAGAAAAAAAGAAATACCTCCTATTAGATTAACTGGCAAGATGGAAAAACAATTCACACTTTCAGATGCAGAAGACCTTCTTCAAATTTGAAGTGGTAGCAGTCTTGTGAAAAGCTGCTTTTTGATACCTCAAAGACTATGGATCCTTCTGTTCTATACTGAAGTTCTCGTCTATTCACTTATTTTCCCAATCTCTTTCATAAATCTTCTCTATTGCCTTCTGTATTAAAGTTATAAAAAGGAAAGTGACTTCTTGCCCTCAAATTGCTCCATATTTACATGGAAAGCAGAGCATGAGACAGCAAACCATCATTCACATTTAATATTTGTCCAACTCTGATTTTTAAAGTAACAATTTCCTTAAAGGATTATGTTTCACAAGACAGATGTCTTCTCACATAAGGTGTTTCCATGATCATCTATAGCCCTCATACCTGATTCACTAGTAAAACATGACCAACTAGGGGATTCTTAAGACAGTTGACTTACTACATGACCGTTAAAAGAGGAATGAGACAAAGCTAATGCTTAGAATATACACAAAGTTAAGTACAGTAATTTTCCTTGCTACTTAGAATCTGGTTTTCCTTCAAAAAGATTGAGCAGCCTAGGGACTACCAGGTCAAATTTGTTTAGAATTCACGTCAGTTTTCCTTCCACAGTCACGTTTATCATTAATCACATTTATAATATATTTAACTACCTGTATTTTTCCTCTGACAAATGTATTTATGTCATTCTCATTTTCAAAGATTGAAAGAGTTTGCAACAAATTCTGTTCAAGCCATTCCCAGTGTTCAGTGATTTCCTTCCTTGAGCAACCTGTATATAAAAAATAAAACAACACAAAAAGTCACAAAATAAATAATTCACCAATGTCAATGTCCTCTTAATCATAAACAAAAGACTAATAAAACTTGCCAGTAACTGGAGATGCAATATTTCACCAGGTGCTGTGTCCCTGGAAATTCCAAAACTTTCTCCCATAGTCTTTAATTTCATAATAAATAGATAGCAATCTTCAAGATTATTCTGTGAGAAGCACAAGCTACTTATGTCAGTATCAGGAGCAAAAAACCCCTACATTTAGAATTCTAACCACAATAATGACACCGAGCTGCCCAATGTCACATTAAAGAGTTAGCAAAGGTATTACCTGCATCTGTTAGGAATGGCCAAAAAACCCCAACCATTGTATATTCTATCATTGGTTCCTAATTCTTCACCATTATATACATCTATAAATTAACAGTTGATAATAACTTCTTCAGCTTCACTACAGGCACAAATTGTCACATGTCTACGTATGTGTTTCCATGCTTTGTAGAACTCAATGCAACCATCTTGAATACATACCAATCAATCATTTTCTTTATTGTTCAGCACCAAATGATGGGGAAAAATGTTCTTTCTACAGTATACAATCAGAGCTTTACACAATTCCAATGAAAGCAACAGAACTCAACATTCTGTGCAACTTTCAGGGGAATGTCACAATTCTAGTTGCAGTATGGATACATAAATCATGTTGCAGAATAGCCTGAATATGTAACTAGTATTTCAGAACCACAAGTGATCGCCACTGCTGCTTCTCCTTAAAACTACTGCATGCAACCAGACCTTCCTGGAACTCAGGAGGTAGTCTGAAGACTAATTCATTTCTTCTTGGCTTTTACACTGCTGTAAAAAGCAATGATGAAATACACGAGCTATGTATATAAAACTAGACTGTCAACAACAAAAATCACTCATCTCTTGAAAAGCAGTGACAAGCAGTGCAGACACTATCATGATGAACTGTTTCTTAAAGCTGTCTATTTCTTGTTTGCGGTTCATAAATTATTTTTCATCACTTCTTATGAAAGAGCTTTGGTTGATTATTCTCAACCTGTAACAACCCGTATCACTGTTTCCATTTCTTTTTGTCTCCACTGTCTTACTGTTTACTCTCCCAGTCTCATCTACAGGAGATCATGCAGTCAGGCCAAAACCCACACCCCAGTTCTCATCAATTTATCATCACAGTCTAGATCTTTCTCTTTGCTTCGTTCACTCAGGATTAAAAACCACTTCTGCTGCAATGTTTTAAACTACAGGTCTATTTTAACTCTGCTACTGGCAAGTCTTTGCCTATCCTAGCATATTGGAAGCATTCACCATTTTGCCATCATTGGCGTTTTAGGTAAATTAAGCAGCATCTCTAACTCAGGGAAGGGGAAGAAAAAAAAAAAAAGTAACAGTTAAACCACTGCACTTTGGAATACAGAGCCCTCAAGACTGCCAGGAAATAAAAGGGAAAACAGCTTCAGTGCATACAGTAGGCTACTAATCACTCCTTCCCCTCCTCCAAATGGTATGCTCAGATTATGGTGTGCTCCATGGCTGAAATGGTATAGGGCTCGCCAGCATCCCTGGTACACTGAGCTATTCTCCTCAGTCTTCAGGAAGGAAACTAGTAAGTGTGTTAATCAGAAGTTGGATAACTAAGGGAGGTCTAGACCAGAAGAGGTGGATGGAGGAAGGATGCACAGTGCTGGAGGGAGGATGAGAAGGGGCAATTGCCTGGCAGGTGGGATGGAGTAACAGCACGAGCAACATGGGAACTTCTCTGGGTGTCAGGGTTAGGTTTCTAGCATCTGGGTTGGTTTGTCTAAGGTAAGAGGTGAAGGTACAGAGGGAATGTGAAAGAGTTCAGGACTGAGAAGAAAATTAGTACATCATATAAACATGCTTTCAAACACACTTGGAAGTATAATCTCAGTATTGTTTCAGTCTGTGACTGAGGAATAGGAATGGCTTAACTTGAGACAGCTGATGAGGCTGTCGTGTCTGGTCTTCTTTTCCAAATAGGTACTTACCTGAGATGCTTATTAGTCAACCTGAACTGCTGCCGTTAACAGAAAGCACTGGAATAGAACCTGTAACACTTCAGGGAGCCTAAAATTGTTCTTGCCATTAATGGCAGGTTCAGGAGTGGACTGGCAAAACTTCAATTTGTGCAGAGAGGAAGAAGAAAATAGTTATGGCTGGTAAACTTAACAGCACTCTAACTAAAACTTGTAGCTTTGTTAAGCAAAGCACATGGGCTTTTCTGAAAACCTTTTCCAAGGCATGTAATAAAATTTCGAATTTGGTGCTTTAAAATAATCCACAATTCATTTTTTTCACATGTGAAATACCGACTCAGAAACTTCTATGGAAATACAATTACTGTTACCACAAAAACCCTACAGCAATGGTTCTATACCTGAAAAACACAAAAAGCCATAGTAAGAATGACTGATTTTATAGGTGGAGAAGGATCTAAAAAAAGCTGTTCATTTCCAAACAGAGTTTACACATAACATCACTTTTCCCCCTAAATTGAGCACTAGCAGACTGCGGAGGGACACTGACACAGAAGAGCTATTACAATATGCAAGGCTGATCACGTACAACATTTTGGATTTCTACAGCATTACAAAATTAATATGCTTAAAACTGTTCTTGAAAAGTTATCAATAAAATATTTCCAGTATAATTCAACAGACAGAAATCTAACCCGTGACATGTTCAACACAACACTGCACTGGAGAAAGTGCTGTTAACAAGCCTCCTTTACAGAGCTGTAAAGCCTCAGATCTACCAGTTAGCTCTCTCATACAGCCCAGATCAGTGGAGTTAATACCCAAGAAAATTCATGTCCAAAATGAATTATAAACAAATCTGGGATCTAAATAAAACTTACACAGTCATTTTAGAGCAAATAAAACCCCTTGGATTATTTTTTACCCTCAGAATAGTCTTGTACAGAACAAGACCAAATGTCATGCAGCATGAATGAACCAGGAAACAATGACGCTTCTTCCAGTCACTCTGGATAGCTACTTACTGAAGACTGAGTTTATTGCTTTATGGAAGGCAGAGGAGAATATGACAAATTTCTGTAAAAATGAGAGATTACAAGCACTAAACAACCAGGGAACAGGGAAAGACAGCTGTACAGTGCAGGACAAACCAGAGTTGCATAGCTAAACGCAGCCAAATCCCTTAGTAACCTGTGTAATGGTAACAACCCTTCATCAGTTCAGAAGGAATTGCTTTAGTTGCAAATTCATAAAATAACCACAGTGCAGAGCCTTAGGCAACACTGGGCTGCTCAGCTTCAAGGTTGTGTAGATAAATAATTTTCTCTCTGTAAAATTTTACCTCCCTCTAAGAGCTACACTATGCCCATCAGGTGACGAGACTAAGCTTGTGCAGTCATATAATGTAACAAAAATAACTAAGCCAATCAATCAGCTAGATATTAGGAGACTAAAAAGTCAAGAAACACTCCACAAAATGGAAGCACAGATATACACATTAACTACTTCGAGCAATTTCAATTAGGGTTAAGATTCATAATTGAAGAGCATGTTTATTAAAACTAGGTTAAATGTAAACAGAGTACCGTATTTCTACGTATAACCTGCAATATCTGTCACAAAAGAGACACAAAGCCCTCACAGTTCTGCAGCATCATAAATTTCTACACATATGGCCGTAACTCATCTGCCTTCAATTTTGTGCCCCTGGTTATCTGAGGACCCACACTGCAGGTATAAAATTACAGTAATTTTCCATAGGTGTCATGCAAAAAACCTGCAAATGCACTTACAGAAAAGTCACATGGCCAATTTCCAAAGTCTTAAAAATTAATTTCTGAATATCTGCACAACACGAGTGTCTTTGAAGAAACACTATTTTGTTGAGAGCTTTGTGATACGTTATTTTCTTTGGAAAGGAGTCTGCAAACAGCAAGAAAATTCGTGCCCTCAGTTGCTTCCTTTCAAGTTTACGGGACAGAGATGCTTACTAATTGCTGCGCACTGACATTTGGATGAAGGGAAGAAGAGATTGTGTGTGCACTTGCAACTACCTCTGCTTGTGCACAAGTAGTGTAAATAAACATACTGGCAAGTACTTTTACCCTCTTCCTCAGGACAGAGATCCATGGAAAGGTGACATGCAAAGTCCCATTACTTATGGTCACAGCAGAGTAGGTGACAGTACAAAGCAAGCAGTTAAATGAAGATTTGGAAACGACCTTCATAATATTGACAATTTCATTAATATCCATTTTTACTATTAGCTGTCACTAAAGGCAAATTATGTTATATGAATTTTAAAATCTTCAGTGAGTTGGTAGTAGTAGGTGTAGAGGGAAAAACGCCTGTTTAAATCAATGCCTTCTTTTAGGTCTGATACCATCGAAAGTAGTAAGAAATACTTGTGCTAAGATGAGCTATTAAAAAACTTCCTATTGGATTCAGAACATGACACAGCTTTGATATCACCTTTGTCAGACACACAAATCATACGCTCATAAGAATTGAGCCTGCTTTGAACTGCTATTATTAGATCTATGGCAAACCTTCATCCATTCCTCCTCTCACCTTCCCAAGAGAGAAGATTTGTTTGGAGGAAAAGTCATCCAAATAATCTAAATGTCAAATTCTATTTGGGAAAATGGGCACAGATGAGAGGGCACTGGTAGGCCAGACGAAGTCTACAGCTTCATTAACTAGTATTTTTGAATGTCAGGCAGCATTGGGTGTTCTGGAAATTACCAGTCTATTAAAGAGATGACAGGCATGTATGCACTTCTCATTTGTCCTCTTTTTCAATTTTCTTTCAAATGAACAGAGTTCTGGCTGCTGCCTAAAACAGTGTTTGAAACTTTAGAGCTAGAGGAGTTGCATTCAAAAGTTTCCATTTGCTAAGATTGAAAAGCAGTGCTATCAAACTGAGGATCTGACCTTATAAGCTTGGCAAATCAAAGTTAAACAACCTCGACCTTCTGCATTCAGCTTCAGACACTATTTTCAGAGTCGGCAAACAGAACCAGAGACTAACCACATATTGCTTTATCCTACTTGCAATAGGAACCTGACCACAGAAATAAGCATTTAGTATTTACAGGATCTGACGCATGCAAAAATCCTATTTAATGCACCAAAATACCAACTTCATTGACTTCACCAACTGCTATAATGACAGAAGAAACAGTCTTACAGTTAGGTCTGTCAAATGAGCCTTAAAGACCAAAACTCTCAAGAGTTGTTGCATCTATGTAAGAACACACACTTCTGCATTTAACTCTAACCTAGCCACCACCTTGCTGAATTTCTAAGTACTAAGAAGTGCTGTCGGAGTGAGCCATGGGCATGGAGAAGATGATGCAAGGAGGAAGGATTGACAGTAGACTGCTTGTCTGGGAACATCTTCGGGAGACGAAGCGTGGGAAATAACAGAGGCTTCTGTCCCTGCTCCATGGCCATCTCTGGTTTTACTCAGTCATTGTGCATAACACAAACACACGTGCTGGCATTCAAGGTCTGAGTATTAGAAGTTCCAGAGCTTCTTAATTTAACCACTAGAGCACGTTTTCATCCTGACCCATTTATTTGTCCTGAAGTGACTGTGCTCAGCAGGCAGGATGCTCTATTAGTTATGTGACACAGTATCCAGGAAGAACAAAAATCCACATGTCAGTATGTTTGTCCTTACCACAGGCAATAGTCCAATAGACCAAGGAGTCTGGTGCTTGGTAGAGGATTCGATATGGTGCCACTCGGGCACTGGAGTCCAGCACGACATCAAGAGTACCCACAAGGAGACCTACGGAACAGGAAATTCTGATGAATACACAGTGACTGATCATCCAAGATCCCACAGGAGGGGGCTCAGCAGCTCCCCTCCTTCCATTTCACCCTCCACAGCAAAAGGCAGACCTATGTATTCATCCCCACACTTGTTGCCTCATGTCGTAAAGAGGGAAATTGACTCAACAGGGAAAAATCTTTAGTTCAACAAGACTTCAACTCTTAAATACACATTGATTCTAGCATAAAGGCAGACGAATTGAAGCAAAGCAGAAGGTAGGTGTTTTGTAAAACCATGTTTAAAAGTTATTTAGTTCTTTCCTGTGTTTCATACACTGTTGAAGCCCAGGGGGGTGGGAATATCAACAAAACACCAACAAAAAAACCCCCCACCACAACACCAACAAAACCCCCGAGCCAGTACACCCTAGAAGGGTTCAAAACTCAGCTAGGAAAAACTAAGACTTTCAGCAAAAATAATTATGCTACTTAATGGTCTGATTCTTTAGGGTAGAAAGGATCAAAATGCCTAACAGTCAAGCTGTTTTTCAGGGGAAGGGATACTGATGAAAGACAAAGCCATACTGTTTTCCTGAAGTAGCTTTGAAAATTCTTTGCTACTGAGGGGGCCATCAACAGTTGCATACCAAATGTTACCAATATTTCCTAACTACATTTCCACAAATTCTAGATCCTCTTTTAATACGAAATTACACATGAAACAAAACTCTAACCCCCTCAAACCATCTCCCACAAGAAGCCCTGTTTATTTTCAAAAGATGCAAAAGTTTTCCCCCTTTTCACCTCCACAAGGAATTTTCATCTCCCCTGCAGAGATGTCAGATTTAAATTCTTATGTTGAAGTTCTCAGCAAATTCACATATTGAAAATGATGTGATGAATGATGGATGAACTCTCAAAGATTTTTTTTTCCCTGAAAATATTTATTGGAGAAGAATACCCTGTTTTTTTACACAGCTGAAATAAACTGCATGCACCAAAAAAACATTCTAAAACACTCCTGTTAAAATCTTCTTCTGCTTTCAAGTGGCCGTTTTCATCATTTACTGTCATAGTTTTATTAGTTCCTCATTGTCATAACCGGTACAGAAGACTACTCCCCTTGCTGTTCTTCTTTCAGATTTGCTTTTATGCATCACAATGATATAAAAGCACTACCTATTTTCCATCTTAGTGAATCCCTTAAATCCAAACTGAAACTGTTATTTGCAAGTACTCCACATACTTTTTATTCCCCCATTCTACATTTTTTATTTGTATTTTGTTTTATACAGATCTTCACAGGCCAGATCACATGTAATCTCTTTCTGCCCGATGCAGTAATATCCACCACTTTTTAATCCAAGAATTCTGAAATACACAAGAAACAAGTCTGAACACAATATCAGGTCGTTAGTATGCAGTGTTAGAGAGCTACCTGCTGATTATAGGATATGAACACAAAATATTAACGTAAAATATCCCAATGTTCATTAGTGTAACTAGCTCTAGTTGTTCCTATTGCCACCTTAAACCCTCATCTCTCATGCGTTTTTATTACCGGTGTACACTGACAAGCTGCCTCTGGTTAGTTCTCCCCCAGCCCTCCCAGATACACCCTGATTCCTTTCAAATTCAGGTAGCTGAAGCAGGTTGTAATGTTCCCTTAAATTTTTTTTTTCCTGTTAAAGGTACTCTCCATTCTAGCTTCACAAAACCAGTATGGCCCCTGGTCCAGAAAGCATGTTTGCTTCAACCATGGGCAAAGATCCTCAAATGCTTAAAGCTGCTCGTTAGCTCAAGAGTATTGCTCAACTGGAGCGCAGACCAAGCCAGACACTACACTGCATTAATCACCTGGGTTTGCTGCAAACATGTAGCAGGGCTTACGCCAAAGATTCCTCATGCTTTGCAGCTTCCCTTGTCTACTGACAGTACTAAATAAGCAATAAGCATGATGTAATATCTAAATAAAGTTGTATGCCGGCCAAATGTAATCTTCTCTGAGGTACAGATACACTGTTAAATCCCTGTAATCTTTAAAAATATGCTTGTTTCTTTCCTCCTGCTGTATTTCCAAATCTGTTGGTGTGTGGGTGGTCCTGCCAACCAATTCTGCCACTAGTTCTAGGAGTGTGCTGCAGCTGTAAGAACTGGGATACACAGGTAAGGTCAGGGAGCCAGAACAAACCTACCCCCTTGTGCAGCAACATCAAGCTAAGAGGAGCTTCCCATCCTACCACCTCCTCCCTAAGATACGGCACATAGGAGAGGAACACCCCCTGTCCCACCAAACAGGAACAATGTAAGATAGAGCAGTGTACTCAATAAATGTGGAGAGCACTACTTAAAAAAAAAAAAAAAAGGAAAAAAAAAAAAGAAAAAAAGAACAACAAAAGAGACTAGCCAGCACTAAAACAAGAGTAGGGAGGTAGGTAAGGAAAAAAAAAAAAGAAAGAATACTTTCCACTGGTGCAGTTAAGTAGGAGTTGCCCAGTGCCTTTTCAGCAACAGAAACAGGTTGTAGAAATATCCATGCAGTGAGGTTAAAGGAAGAAAATTCACAGAACTCCAGAAGACCCCATGGTAATTCAAAATCTAGCTTACCAAGACAATTGTAAAATACAATCAGTAAAATTTACTTATATCATGAAGTAGCTGTTTTGATAGATCATAGAATGGTTTAGGTTGGAAGGGACCTTAAAGATCACCCAGTCCACCCCCTCTGCCATGGGCAAGGACACCTCCCACTAGATTGCTCAAAGCCCCATCCAACCTGACCTTGAACACTCCCAGGGATGGGGCATCCACAGCTTCCTTGGGCAACCTCTTCCACTGCCTCACCACCCTCACAGTGAAAAATTTCTTCCCGAGATCTAATCTAAATCTACCCTCTTCCAGTTTGAAGCCATTGCCCCTCATCCTATCACTACATGCCCTTGTAAAAAGTCCCTCTCCAGCTTTCTTGTAGGCCCCCTTCAGATACTGGAAGGCCGCAATAAGGTCTCCCTGGAGTCTTCTCCTCTCCAGGCTGAATAGCCCCAACTCTCTCAGCCTGCCCTCATAGCAGAGGTGCTCCAGCCCTCTGATCATCTTCATGACCCTCCTCTGGACCCGCTCCAACAGGTCCATGTCCTTCTTATGCTGGGGGCTCCAGAGCTGGATGCAGTACTGCAGGTGGGGTCTCACGTGAGCAGAGTAGAGGGACGGAATCACCTCCCTCGACTTGCTGGCCACGCTTCTTTTGATGCGGCCCAGGATACAGTTGGCCTTCCGGTCTGCGAGCGCACATTGTTGGCTCATGTTGAGCTTCTCATCTACCAACACACCCAAGTCCCTGTCCTCAGGGCTGCTCTCAATCCATTCTCCACCCAGCCTGTATTTGTGCTGATGATACGTATCATATTAAAAAAATAATTTATGTGTTATTGTATACATTAAAGGCAATTAATATTTATTCTTGCAATCACACAGCTACCCCAATTGCTGTCCTTTGGGAACTGTTCCACATTGCATTGTAGGTCAGTGTTGAGTGGGTTTTTTGTGGTTTTTGGGTTGTTTTTTTTTTTTTCCTCTTTTTTTGTAATGCAGACATGATGCAACCAGAATGAAATCACAGCAGTTCAAACTCACAATCTGAGGAATTTCCACATGCAGTGATCAAAATCAAAAAAAAACAGACAAACAAAACAAAACAAACCCAACAATTTATTTTAATACTGTTTATTAATTCTTCATACAGCAAGTACCTTTTGGGACATGATTAACAAATAAGTAACTGAAAATTTCTATAGAAACGGAACAGGCAAAGAATCCTATTCCTTAGATTAAACTGGTCCTTGGGCAAGAGCCAGTGAATTATCCAGGCATCAAATCACGTGACTACACCAATTGCAAAATTTTTTGCCATTATTCCATCAGGTTTCTGACTACATAGTGAAATAAGGGAAGGAATTCCCAATGGAAGGATACTAAATCTGCAAGCCCTTATTCAAGTGAGAAGTTTTCATGAGCAAAGGTTTAAAGCATGTGTTAAAGTCTGTGGGATTAGTGTCTGGCTAACTGATGACAGCCCCAATCCTGAAGGCACTCAAGCACGAGTAACCTTATATCAAGGAATAGTCCCATCAGCCACACGCGCCAAATGTCTAGAGCAAACAGATCTACATATGGGGGCTGGAGGGGAAAAAGGAGGGATAATGCCTTCATTTTGTTTGATACAACTTTTTGAATAAAGTCAGCTTCCTCTTTCGCACACTTGAATTCTAAAGCAAAGGTCCAGAAAATTGTTCAATATTTTATTTCTTTTCTGTAAACTACCGGTATTAGCAGAGGAAAAGTAGTGAAGTGTAGTATCTGAAACCAGGGAATACAAAGCCACAACTGGCTAGGGGGCCTGGGCAATTGCTCTTGCTTCATGTTACTGGAAGGCCATACAATGCACTAGAGGGTATTACTGGAAAGGGGTTTGGTTACCTGATACAATTTACGCTGAAGTAAGAAATCATACTACATTTTATTTATCTGACCACTGTGCCTCACAGTCGTAAGCCAGAGGGGAGCCTGTAAACATGGCACAAAGTATACAGGTTAGTAGTCTGTATTCATACATTAAATTATGATGTACTGTACTTGTATCCTTAGACTAGCAACCAATTTTCAAACTGCATTTTGCTAGAAGGCATGAAGCCTGACCTCCTGCATAACACAGATCACCTTTAAGCCAAATGATTTCTACCTGACGAAAGGATATTTTGCAGAAAGGTAGGTCATCTTGATTTGAAAACTAAGCCAATTGATTCAGCCAGTTGAGACTCTTCCAAGCACCACTGCACTCTGCTCTTTGGAGACCAGCATTCCAGATGGCTTACAGTCTAACCCAATCACAAATTGCCCACAAGCAGTAACGAAATCAAGAGATGACCTGCAGTAGAATCAACCTGGTACTTTGTAAGTTACCACCATTGAAAACACACACACTTTAGAGTCTGTGGACTCAAATATTCGTAATAAGTCACAATGTTTTCAGCTGTTTGGATATCTGTGACACAGATCTTTGCCGCAGGAACATTTCTGCCTCTTTCTTGTCTTTCTTTTAAAATATAACTAGTGATTATTTTTTTATCTTCATAAGAATTTGCAAGTTTCTTTGCAAAACACTAGTTACTGGTGTTTTTAAAGGAAAAGCAAGTTTATGCACCTTACACATGAACAACCTTTTTTATTACAAAAGGATTTTCTTACAGTAGGCCTCTTCCACATAAAGCCACACTTTGATTTAAATAAAACATATACAAAGATCAAGTAGTCTTTATCACCTTAGTACAGTCCCCCGACAGCAATCTTATGTTTGTGAGCCTGCAGTGTTTCACCTGCAAAAATACACAGGTTCTCAAACTAAATTGGATTACATATTCAAGAGTGAAGACCTGGATTATATATTACCTGTAGCGCACCTTATTAAAACACCAAAGCCAATTTATTTCCTGTTTGTGAATGAGAATAAACAATGACACTTAAGACCTTAAAAATCACCAGCAGCCATGCAAACACAATCCAAAAGCTCGGGACAGTATCAGACAGCGACGCTTCCCATTCAGACTCGAGGTGCTTTCAGCACACACTGGTGACCCATGATACATCCATTCCTCAGTGTCACAAGCAACTTGCATCAAACCTTGCCTAGAGCTAGAAGGAGGTCACTCCGCACTTGGTGCCACTGTTGTGCCCAATATTGCCACCCAGGGACACCCTCCCCTCCTTCAGTTTGCCGGGTGACAAGCATGTGTTAGTTATTCACCTGGCTCTTGGGAGCCGAACCCTGCCCTGCCACATCCTTCTCCCAGCTCTACACTAATATAATCTACATCCTGACGGTATCTCAAGACACCTTCTGTTAGGAGATTTTTATCTTAAAAATGCCTAAACAAACAGCATACATCTTTTTAGCATGTAGAGCAAATACAGAAGCATACCCTCCCCAAAAGAGCTAAGATTTAATACAGGTCAGACTGTTACTCTTGGAGCCATGCTCATGAGCTATCACTCAAATAGTCCCATGGATGTGTAAGCAGCCTATTTGTGTATGAGCTCAACACCACAACTAGGAAAACTTGCAATGTCACATGTGTCATTAGCAAGAATTTTTCAAAACAGGCATCGTGACATTCCAACACTGAATGAAACACATACAGCTTAAACGGTTCACAATATTTAAAGTGTGCTGATGACCCCTTCTTCTCTTTCCACTAAAGATGGACACATAACGAGTTCCGATCATAAACGTGAAACATCCAACGGACCTATTTGTATTGTAGATGTCAGCTGATTTCTGAGAAACCCTTAATAAATAGGGTTGACTTAAGTCATATTTGCACCCTGAGCATTCAGTTTTATATTGATTTCATGGATAATGAATAAACGCTTCCTAAAGTTTAAGCGTTACTTCCTGGACTATAAAAACAATAACTTATAACAACACATAGCTAAAACGTACAGTACAAACTATTGTTTTTCCTAGTAACTATAATGAACCATTACTCCATTCCATTCTTTCTCAAGGCAGCTCATGTGTTTATGTGATTAGTGCTCTCATTTGTTATTACAGGATGAGGTCATCCAATTGCTTGTCTGTCAAAACTCAACCTAGAGCATCTGAACTCCATGGGTAATACTA
This sequence comes from Burhinus oedicnemus, assembly GCA_008921705.1. Classification (NCBI taxonomy): domain Eukaryota; kingdom Metazoa; phylum Chordata; class Aves; order Charadriiformes; family Burhinidae; genus Burhinus; species Burhinus oedicnemus. The sequence continues at coordinate 2,205,574 of VFFE01007140.1, read as the reverse complement.
TGGACTAATCCTTTTAAAGGGGAGGGTCAATTCTATTTAATTTAATTTCATGGGAGAGCCTAAATGAACAGTAAATATTATACACCATTCAAAAATAATTACAATGCTAAAGTTCCAGCCCTGGTAATAGTATCCACAAAAGTATGAAAATAATCTCTTCATTGTGAACACCCTTGGAACTTTATGAAGGGTTATACAACAAGGTTATAAAACCCTTTATGAAGGGTTTTGTTTTATACGTGTTCATTCATATAAATGAAAGCAAAATAACCTCTACATACTTATAACTGTCTTCCCATGTGGGTTATACAGCATTGGTTGATATGGACATGTACTGCAGTATCAAGAAAAACAAATTCTTCCTCTGAAATTAAGGCTTAAGATTTATTAAATCTTCCCCAATGCCTGTCTTGTTGCTCTCTCTTTCTACCAACGCAGTTTTATAGAGCACTGATTTGCCCAGCCACCATTTCCTTTGTATATGAGTTTTCAAACATGTTCAATGAAACTGACTTTGAGGAAGTACAGTCACTCTACTGACATTTAGCAAGACAAGCAGCAAAACCAGTACTCGCTTTATCTATCTTCAAGCTGATGAATAAAAATGAGAGAAGACTGAAATCCTAACCACTAATCTTTAAAAAAAAAAAAGCTCAGGAAGGGCAAATGTGATGACCTGGCTTGACTACTGGAGGATAAACCAGTAACAAAGGATAAAGCTTTCATCCTCCCTTCAAGTTTAACAATTGTGACTGAATTAGATTATCTTCCAAATATCTTAAGAGTGATCAGCAATTGAACATCTACCACAGTACTTCTCAAGGTGTCCAAATAACTCATGACCATCCCTGTAAAAACCTGCATCTTAACTCAAACCTAAATCTGACTGGGTTTAGACTTTCAGCTTTTAGACCTTTTTGTAACTTCAGTCTGCTGAGCTGAAGGGCCCGAATCACTGTAAAATGTAATCACATTTGTCAGTGTTACCTACTAAGCAACATTTAAAATATTTCAGGGGTGTAAAACTCCGTTGTTTCTCTTCAACAGAGAGGAAACCAGAATGTGCATTACAATCTATGTCTACCACTACATATAGATACATACACACACAGCAAAAGAATTGCCTTTATTTCCACTGAGGCCCAGTTTGCAGATGAAGTGTCCAGGCGCAGAAACTCACACAATAACACATCCAAACAATAAGTTCCCAGAAACAAACCCACTAGACTTGACCTGAAAAAAACCCCTAGCAGAAGTAGGAAAAGGCTCAGTAGAGAGATGAGCACTGACAGGACATGATAGACAGCTACAGGTATGTGAACACTTACAACACAGAGGAAATTGATATTTGGACAAAACCCCAAACAAATAATCTCTCACACTTGAAGAAATATATTCTATACTACTTGTCAATCACACCAGACTATATGAAACGATGGAGAAACAGCGAGAAGAAGATGGAGTTAGAATCATAGAATCATTTAGGTTGGAAAAGACCTTTAAGATCATCTAGTCCAACCAGTGACCCTACTCTACCAGGTCTGCCACTAAACCATGTCTCTAAGCACCACATCTACACGACTTTTAAACACAGCTAGGGATGGTGACTCAACCACCTCCCTGGGCAGCCTCTTCCAACGGTTGATAACTCTTTCAGGGAAAAATTTTTTTCCTCATGTCCAGCCTAAACTTCCCCTGGCACAACTTGAGGCCATTTCCTCTTGTCCTATCGCTAGTTACCTGGGAGAAGAGACCAGCTCCCATTTCACTACAACCTCCTTTCAGGTAGTTGTAGAGAGCAATAGGGTCTCCCCTCAGCCTTCTCTTCTCCAGACTATCCTAATTCCTCCTAAACAATCCTAATTCCTTCAGTCACTCCTCATAAGACATGTTCTCCAGACCCCTCACCAGCTTTGTTGCCCTTCTCTGCACACGATCCAGCACCTCAATGTCCCTCCTATACTGTGGTGCCCAAAACTGAACACAGGACTCAAGGTGCAGCCTCACCAGCGCTGAGTACAGGGGCACCATCACTTCCCTACTCCTGCTGCCACACTATTCTTGATACAGGCCAAGATGCCGTTGGCCACCTTGGCTACCTGGGCGCACTGCTGGCTCATGTTCAGCCGGCTGTCCACCAGGACCCCCAGATCCTTTTCTGCCAGGCAGCTTTCCAGCCACTGCTCCCCAAGCCTGCAGCGTTGCCTGGGGTTGTTGTGACCGAAGTGCAGGACCCGGCACTTGGCCTTGTTAAACCTCATGCAGTTGGCTTCAGCTCATCGATCCAGTCTGTCCAGATCTCTCTGCAGAGACTTCCTACCCTCAAGCAGGTCAACACTCCCGCTTAATTTGGTGTCATCTGCAAACTTACTGAGGGCGTATTCAACCCCCTCGTGTAGATCATCAATAAAGATATTAAACAAGGCTGGCCCCAAAACTGAGCCCTGAGGAACACCGCTTGAGACCTGTCACCAGCTGGATTTAACTCCATTCACCACAACTCTCTGGGCTCGGCCATCCAGCCAGTTTTTAATCCAGCAAAGAGTACGCCTGTCCAAGGCATGGGCTGCCAGCTTCTCTAGCAGAATGCTGTGGGAGACTGTGTCAAAGGACTTACTAAAATCCAAGTAGACAACATCCACAGCCTTTCCTTCATCCACCAGGTGAGTCACCTGGTCGTAAAAGGAGATCAGGTTGGTCAAACAGGACATGCCTTCCATGAACCTGTGCTGGCTGGGCCTGATCCCCTGGTTGTCCTTCACACGCCGCGTGAGTGCGCTGAGGATGAACACGTTCCATGACTTTTCCTGGCACTCAGGTCAGGCTGACAGGCCTACAGTTGCCCGGATCCTCCTTCCGGCCCTTCTTGTAGATGGGTGTCACATTGGCAAGCCTCCAGTCATCTGGGACCTCCCCTGTTGACCAAGACTGCTGGTAAATGATGGACAGTGGCTTGGCAAACTCCTCTGCCAGCTCCCTCAGCACTCTTGGGTAGATTCCATCCGGCCCCATCAACGTGTGACTGTCCAGTTAGTGTAGCAGGTCACTAACTGCTTCCTCCTGGATTATGGTGGGTTTATTCTGCTCTTCATCCCTGTCTTCCAGCTCAGGGGGCTGAATGCCCTGAGGATGACTGGTCTTACTATCAAAGACTGAGGCAAAGAAGGCATTAAGTACCTCAGCCTTCTCCTCATCCTTGTTTGACAGTCTTCCCCTCTGCATCCAATAAGGGGTGGAGATTCTCCCTGGCTCTCTTTTTGTTGTTAATGTATTTGTAAAAACCTTTTTTGTTATCTCTTACGACAGCGGCCAGATTAAGTTCTAGCTGTTCTTTCACCTTTCTGATGTTTTATTCTGCATGACCTAACTAGATCCTTATACTTTCCTTGAGTTGCCTGCCCCTTCTTCCAAAGGTGGTAAATTCTCCTTTTTTCCCCTGAATCCCAGCAAAAGCTCCCTGTTCAGCCAGGCCAGTCATCTTCCCCGCCGATTCGTCTTACAACACATGGGGAAAGCCTGCTCCTGCTCCTCTAAGACTTCCTTCTTGAAGAATGTCCAGTCTTCCTGGACAAATGCCTTCAAGGTATGATATAAACACTTACTCATAAGTTTGTAAAAAAACAAACACACACACACCCCCCAACAAACAAAAAAAACCCCAAAACCCACACACTCAGGAAAAGCATGATCAAGTACCACTGACCAAAACATCAGGGAAGTCACTGAATTCCACTCAAAATGAATTCTTTTTAAGTATCCCATTCTCTCAAAGTAGTGTAAGCAAATTAAATAGATTTCACCCAAGGGCAAAGTTTAAATCAACTACATCTACACCAACATAAGATTCAGATAAACTATGTAAGATTAAAGAACAAATCAAGTAAGTATGAGCAATTGAAGAAAACAAAACAAAGACCAACCACCACTGCTAAGCTAAGAAAAACAATTGTAAATTGAATCTAGCCAACAAAAATCAATAGTACAAATTGAGAACTGGTGTGCAGAGTAAATTCAGCTTGAACTAAGGAACAGTCCTGAAGCACAACGTGATCAAATGCAAGCTAAATCTGAAAAGAAGCAAGGCTTTCAGAAAAAAAATCATTCAAATTCTAACTGTTCTGACTGAATACCCACAGATAGATCAGATTTCAATAAGCTATCAGAGGAGGCACTTTACCAGTGACAGGAATGACGCTGAACAGAAAATTCCAAAAACTCTGGCTAGTAAAATACTGGAAAGCTCAGAGGGGAAGCACAAGACAGGACTGTCAGGAAAGAACCAAAAACACATTAAGAACTTAAAAGCTGAAACTAAGACTGCTGATGTAGTAGGAATTCATACACCATCTGGAAACTTCAGGAAAAAAAAGAAAAATCGGAAATCGGGCCTAGAAAATACTTACAACCTTTCTTTTGAAAAGAAAACAAATAGAAGGATTTTGAAGAAGTCCTCCAGAACCTAAGCCCACCTCAGCACCAGATTTAACGGCAAAATGCAAATGTAGATTACTGAATATCAACATCGATCAAACATCAGAAGCACGAGTAGCGATCAAAGAGCTAACGAAAACCAAGATTTGAGTCACATGCTTACAGCCCTTTATACACTTTGTATTGTTGCACTTTAGCAAAGTCAGTGGCAGGAGCAACTCCTGTCTATTACAGGAAAAAGCCACACACAGTGTGATACTATGAAGGATTAAAAATTAGAGGTCACAAATCGTAGTGAAGAACAGAGAAAGCTGAATGGATTCTGTCTATACTAAATATTTACAAGAACAACAATCATATGAGAATACATATGTTTTAATCAACTTTTGAAAGCATTTGCAAGTATATACCAGCATACCTTGTGGAACCTTTTTAATTCTACAGAACTCTAACTGAAACTGTCAAGGGCCCAAACCTCTGAAATATGATACGCTCTTACAAGGACGCATAACTGGACAGTGGAGTGATGGAAATATGGAAACTGATGTGAAGAAGTGCTGCTTTCTCTGTACCTTTTAGTGTAGGACCAGAGAGTAATACCAAAAACCCTGTAAGCAATACAAACCCTGGTATAATGCAGAAAATTACTAAGAGGCCTGGACATTTATTGCTTACTCTATTGCAATCCTGTGTGACACTTCCAACAGGGTTTCATACAAACAGAGATCTCAGGAGTAATAGCAGGTCATCCTTGAATTCCATGTGTCAAGCAATAACAATATATCAGAAGGCAAAAACGGCAAATGACAGCTCAGCTCCAAGGTCTCGATGGGTCACACTACTCAAAGTGTAGAAGACAAAGTAACATCAAGGAAAGTCTTTGACCAAGAAGCATTACAGTACAGAAATGAGAGCTACACTAAGGAACATCTCAGGCACTGTATCTGTGCAAACAGTGCATTGCCTGTAAGACCCGGAGATCAAGAGCAGCATTGGGCAGGAAATGAGACACCTTCCAATTAAGCACCCGTGAAAGCATCTGGGAATTCAACAGAAAGACTGGTGAGTCAATCCGGAGAATCAAACAGCAGTTCAATCCTAGACATCTGCATGTCCTCTTGAAGTGGAAATCTGCTAGTGTGAAGAAGCAAACACACCCACAGCAGATCCTAATGGGAGGCTCAGCAGCAAGACAGAGCAGAGCGGAAGAGTCTAGTTTTCACCCCATGAGCCAAAATGAACATGGAAAGCTGATCGATAGGCTGACCACTCGTGTCAGTTATGCTAATTGCACGCATTTTGATAAATGCTGTATTTCAAGTATCAGAAAGCACATGCTTTCTACTCGAGTGTACCAAGTTTGACATGCAAAATCCTAACCACTTGAGTCAACAAGAACAGAAAGCGTCAAGTTTGTTAAAGCACGTACCATCCTTTCATCAGGCAGATGATATACTGGCCAAAAGCTTTTCTAAACCTTAAGTATAAACAAGGTTTTCAAGTAACCTCTTCCTCAACCCTCTGAATTGAGAGGCTGAGAGCAAGATAGAATCTTATCTCCAAATCTGAGCTACTAATTGTGTTGTCCAGCAAGGCTGCAGAAAAGTGTTCTGAGTTAGAACACTGTCACAGTATTAAAAATTATACTAATTTGACATTGAAGGCTTGCATCAGTCAGCCGAGCTCAGAACCTCTCCTTTCTGCCTTTCCAATGGGGAAATTACATGACACCCCCTTCTGCAAAAATATCTGGGGAGAAAGATAGTACTTCATCATTTTCTTTTATCACCAGAAGTCAGCAAATTTCCATCTGCATTTGAATCATCTTTGGCAACATCTCATGGACTTACAAACTCGTACTGAATCTCTCACACATGCACTGTCCCAGCTGTAAGCATAAATAACCTAGCTGTGAAATAATTCACTCCCAAAAACAGTTCTTGCAAACTAAGAACAATTTATTTGCCTCAGGATTCAAAGAGATCCTACAATAACAATTTAAACAAAATTACTTAAATTTCATCTCCACACACAAAAGTACATATGCAAAAGGAGCGCAGCAGTCACAAGCTAATCGTACCACACCCTCAGTCTCTCTTCCTGTAAGCTCTACATGAACGCATCACTCTGCCGTCAACTATTAGTTGCACTAATTTCTTCCAATATTATTTCCAAATAAAGCATTACTACAGTGTAGCAGAAAGCAGTTAGAGACTTTTTTTAACCTATTTGCTGCATCAGAATGCAAGATATACTCAGTAACCCAAAACCATGAGTCTTCTAGTTACCTATAAACTTTTGACATGTTCAAGATCCTTACATCCATGGAAGTAATATGGTCATACAGGGTGCAATGCCCAAATGATGGGAGAGATCTGGGTTCATGTTCTCTCCAAATGCCTCTGCTTCAGCTGACGCAGGTTGCCGTGTAACACACTGGATCCCTCTGGAGAAGGAAGTATATTTCATACAGGCCAAACTACCAGGCTACCCAGGGAAGGGAGCTGACAAGCAGGAAGCAGAACAGGTATGAAGGAGAGAGGGTTAAAAATATCCAGCACCCTGGAGAAAACTAATAATAAGAAAGGAAAGACTTCTTCCCATTGGTGAAAAGGAAGATGAAACTCTTGAGTGAGGGTCACACAGAAGCAAAATACAGGCATGGCATTATGTGTAAGGCATGAAACAATTTCATTATAGAGAAAGCTCACCAAACATCAAATACTTTTAAAGCAGAAAAGCATATTTTTTGGCTTTGTCCTGGAAGATAATGTGAGTCTGCAGAACAGCTATGAAAATCTAATTTAGAATCCAATATACAAGTCCTTCCCATTTTTCTTTTGTTAAAAAGGAAAACAAAACCCAAACAACCCTTCAACTAAGGCATGCTTACAAAGAAAAGTTGCATTGACGTGACTGGTGCTGACATAGACACAATCATTTGAAAGAGTCTAGGCCTTGATTCAGTATAAAAGTGGATCCATACTGCCGAGTAGAAAAGCTCTTACCTCTTAAGTAAACTGTTAATCAGATGCATTTTGTTAGCAGAGATGACTTCTAGGGACTCACTAATTAGGCACTACCCTAACACATAACAAGAAGATCATCATGCTTCTAACTTGTTACAATCCAGTATTAAAATAAGTGCAGAAAGTGTCTCCAGTCTCCAAACAAGTATTTCAATGAGGGCTTTCTCTGTTCAACCAAGTTACATAAAGAGGAGAGAATCAGTGCAAAAGGGCTGATTTTTCACCCCCTCCCCCAAAGTGACTGATACTCCTTTTCCTGCAAAGCGTTGCTACACTCAAGAGTGGTTCCAGGAGAACAGGTAACACAAGTACTGCTCTTCTGCTTCAACATAAAGCCACCGAGAATTACTTTCACCCACCCCCAAGGCCATATAAACTACTTGTTTTAGACTGAGACGTAGCAAGAGACCTAAAAGATCCGTTTTTCTGGACTTGCTCTGGTGATGGTAACCTCCGTCCACAGGATGGTAATGAGTGATGGAAGACAGGTAACATGCAGACCCTGGTAGCCACTTGGAGGGTGATCATCAGCCTTCAGCCACATTTTCACAGCCACAGCATCCAGCCGCAGTGCTGCCTGAAGAAGTCTGTCCCCAGCCTTTCCCCCTCCTTCCCGCTCACCCACAGCAAAGGACTCTATCTCTTCCTTCAGCCATGCCTACACAACTGTATTGCAGTGCGGCCCCAACAAAAGTTCTCTGAAGTTTGACATGTTCGCAGACAGAGAGAAGGGCATTACATTTAACCCTGATCAGTTTGCTGACTGGTTAGTTTCACAGCAAACCTGGATTTGAGGGCAATGCCAGAGAATCAATGCTTCTCATTGTCCCACCACTGCTTAAGTTACATAGTGAAGCCATCTCATGTCATCAAGCCCACAGTCTCATCAATTTGAAAGTCAATTGTCATTCTACAATTTAAGACAAATGACTTCAAGAGTCAATAATGAGGGAGTACAACTCAGCAGAAGTTAGATCACAAAAAAGGTCACAGCTGCATTTACATCCTCTCTTGCATATATAAATTCAGACCACTCCCATCACAAGAATCTTGCATACAATATTTCTAATCAATTTCAAGGACACATAGTCTGGTTTTCCACAAAGCAACCAGGCCAAATTTTACACCACATTCATGGGTGACTAACTTTTCAGATTACATCTGAGCAGATGGGCAATACAGAAAGGGCAATTAAGGAAAAAAACCCAAACAAAAAAAACGTCAAAAGGTTCTTTTTTTCCTTGTTTCTTTACTTTCAACCAGATAACCTCCACCTCTGTCACAAGAGCTGTATCACTATTATCTACAGAACTTCCACAGGGTCATCCTAAATGCTATCATTATTGCAAATTATGTACCCTGTTGACAATTGCAGCAGGTTTATTTATTCTGAACCCTCAGGATCAGCTAGGTGCCTCAAAACCTTGCTTTTAAACAGTATTACCCACGAAGAACAATCCATTGACTTCCTTCACCTGCCTTGGCCCTTAATGGGCAGACCACAGCTGTTAGAACCACCAGTGTAAAATTCCAGTATTTCCATGAAAAACAAATAATTAAAATTCCACTTATTACTGTGTCTACCAAGCTGGGAGCATCCTGGATGCTCTACATCCCTTCCTTTCTTCTTCTCCCACCTTTTGTTGACCACTGTGTCAAAATCCCATGTGCTAAAATGGCAAGGTCTCGCATACAGCCCTTTAAATACTGCCAGTACTAATAACTTTCTGCATGCTAGTAATGGGTGTTTGTTTAGTTACGGTTCTGGCAACATACTGAAAAAAGCTACAACTTTTTTCCAGCCCTTCCCCATACAAACAAACAAAATCCCTAGAAATTGTTTAGCTACTTGTTGCTATTACCTCAATGCCACAGCAGGTGCAATTCCAGGCAAAGCACAGACGCTAATAGAAGCTACACGGAAAGCATTTTTCAAAATACAAATAGAATTTTTGCATGCTAAATCATATTCACTATACAGACTACATTCACATACTAAAATAATGGATACCATGCACAAAAACTTAAATTCCAAAGGGGAAAAAAATGCAGAAACAAAGTCAGAGCTATTTCTATATTCTGAACTCCTACCAAATGCTGCTGGCTTATCTGACCTTCACAAAAAAAGGAGAGCACATTTATGAATCCTGCTCCCACTCAAGGACTAAATCTTCAGAAGTGATCCCTCCATCTGTTCAGTGGTATCATCAATCAGCCTGTTATACATACAACTGCAAGAAAGCTTAGATATACATGCACTGTGCAAACAGGTTGAAGAGGAAAGCCCAAATTCTCAAAATGTTTCCCCAATAACTGAGAAATGTTTGAAAAATTGACTGGGCATCTCAAGCGATCTCTATTTCAAAGCTAAAAAAAGTCAGAAAGGTACAAGAATGCCTTGTCAGATCACCTACAGTAAGACAGAAGAAATCCTTAGGAGGCCGGGTGTAATCCATGAGAGTCTGCAAAGAATTTCTCAGTAAATACAGCAGGGATGAACTTCTGAGGCAAAACATGCTTTTTATGGGTTTGCCAACACTGTCCATAATTCAAAAGATTAAAAAAATTTTTAAAAAAAAATCTACAGCCAATGTGGAGTGGCTGCTGGTCACTTTTCATGCAAGAACGAGGTGGTTCATCAACATAAAGCACTGAAGACGACCAAAGATCTCAAGAGTCTACATGAAAACACATTTTACAGGGGTGCATTAGTTTAGATTATAGATTGCTCACAAGTCCATACAGCATTCAAAGGCTGAAGAAACACTTAATCTCCTGGTAAATATGCACAGGACCTTGAACCAAACACAGATGTAGTCTGTATGTTTATTTTGATGAGCTTGAAGAGCTAGTTGCAATTCAAGTAGGTAAGGAAGAAACCACAGCGTTTCAGAGAACGAGTTTGACTATTTCCTGCCAATTCAAGAAGGACCGGTAGCAACACCATCAGGTTCTGTATCTCTAATTTCATAGAAATGCATATATGTTGCTTAAAAATGATGAAAGGTCTCGACAAATGTATATGCACAGTATTATAGAGACCGAGACGCGTACGACCCAAACATCTACAAAAGCATCTCCAGTTGCCAGCAGTCGAAAACAAAGCATTCAGGGAACATACTTTACAAGGACATCCCGAAGAATACGGAGAAGCTAGAGCAAATCTGTTCTCATGGCACGCGTTTGTGAATTACAGTTTGGTCTTATTTGAAACCACAGGCGTTAGAGGCTGAAAAACAAAACCCTCCGAGACCCTGGGAAAGTCACACCCTTGCGCGAAGGCACGGGGCACCGGATCACAGAGCTCCGCAGCGCTTAAATCCTCAGGGAAACCTCAGCCTAATTCCACACGGCCGAGCACCTGAACGCCCAACAAGGCCCCCGCGGCCCCCGCCGCCTTGCAGCGGCGTGCGAGGCGGCACCAGCCGCCACCTCCGGCCGCGGCGGGGAGGCCGGGCTCCCCCCGCACCGCCCGGGGAGGTGGCGAGGTGCGGGGAGGGGAGGGTCCCCTGCAGCCCTCCCCCCCCGGCGCCATCGCCTCACGGCAACTGGGCCCCCCGAGGGCCGCTGTCCCGCGGGGACCCACCGTCACCTTGGGGGTGCCGCCGAGGGAGAGGGCGCGAAAGGCGGCCCCGCCCCGCCCTCCCCGGGACCCCGGCCGCCGCCGCCCTTACCCGCCAGTCCCCCGCCGCCGCCATCGCCTCCGTGCCCCTTCCTCCTCTGGAGGATGAAGTAGGGGTTGGCCCGCTCCGTCACCCACAGGGCGTTCGCCAGCAGCACCTCCTCGGGGTTCACCCACATGCTCCCAGCGCAGACAAAGGCCGGCCCGACCGGCCGGCTGCCTGCGGGGCGCGGTGACTCACATACGCACCGTCCGCATCAGACGCCGCCACCATGCCCGGCCGCCGCGGCGGACGGCGCAGCCCGGCGGGCACCGGCGGGCGCAGGGAGGGAGGGGCGGCAGCCGCATGCCCCCGCGGCTCCCGCCGCCTACCCGCCCACCACCGGGCGCGGAGGGGCGGCCGCAGCGGCCAGGGGCGGCGGCGGCGGCGGCGGCGGCCCCGGCAGCAGACGCCGCAGCGCCGAGGGCAGCAGTGGCATCAGCGGCCGGCGGCGGCAGCGCCGCCCCACAGCTTGCCTTGCCGGGCCGGGCCGGGCCGGGCCGGGCTGGGCTCCCCGCACAAAGCCGGCGGCAGCCGCCGGGCACCCGCACCCCGCGCGCCGCGGCTCGCGCTGCCGGGAGGGGCGGGGCTGCTGGGGTTGGGGGGGGCTCCGCGCGGCCCGCACCTGCGCGCACGGTGGGGCGGGGCCGCCGCGCGCCGGGGAGGGGGGCGGAGCCGTCGCCTCAGCGGGGCCGTCGGAGCGGCCGGTCCCGCCTGCGGGTGGCGGAGGCCGCGTCGCCGTCCGTGGGTGTCGAAAGGAAGAGAGGGCTCCGGCCTCGGCCGTGAAGGAAGCCATCCACGCACACGCAGGAGGCGGCGGGGCTGCCCTCTTGCCGCAGCCCCTTCTCTGCCGTGCCCCGCGCTGCCTTTGAGGTTCACCTCTGCTGCTGAAGGGCCGCGTGGTGCCTGCTGCCCGAGGTTGGGGGGGATTTCTGAGGGCATGAAAAGACCTAAAATACACAGGTATATTTAGGCGGTATGCCAAGCACACTGGGAGGGTATAGTAGTACGTATAGGTAATGTGTTTTCTACCCTCGCAGCTCCAAACGCTATTTTGGTTTACAAGTTTGACTTGCTGGCCTCCCTTCAGTCAGAAAAGCGTGCCTCTCTGGTCAGACACCTTTGGTTTATTAAGGATGTTGGGGAGCGTAAATTGAACCCCAAAGAAAATATTAAGGCTGTGTTCAAAGCACAAACGTCTCGTACGCAGGCCGTAGCTTTACAGTAGAGCGTGGCCTTTCATCTCCTGGTGCCGGCGTGGAGCTGGATACCCACCCGGGGCTCATCATGTGGAGATGGACACGCGGTCACAGGAGAAATGACTCTTCGTCTGAGGTTGCGGTCATGCGGCTGTTACTGTGTAGGTAAAAAGTTCAGGAAAGGGAAGTGACCATCTCTGATGAACACTTAAAAAATTGATAGCGCTGCTGTCGGTCCCACTGCACCATGCGGAATATTTGTCATTGTCACTAAGGCACTACTAAGACCGTGATCTAAATGGGAATGCAGGAGAGCTTCTTCACACTTCCAAATTTATCGCAGATTCAGATTATTTTGAATTTTCATACTGTTGAAATGACCTCACCCTTTTAACTGGAAGATTTTTTTTTAGGGGTAGTATTTTTAAAGAAAAATTCTGAACAAGCAAATTGGTTATAGCTTTGCGAAGAAATTTCAGGATTTTTTTTTTAAACTGGCTCTAGTTAAAACCTTAATGCCAGTCTTGAAGTTAAATTCTAGCCTGGCTAAGAGTAGTGGCAAAAATTCCTAGTAGCTTCCTTTAGTAAAGGCAGGATGTCACACACACACACACATGAGGCTCATCAATGCTCCTGTATTGTCATAGGAGTACTGATGGCGTTACATACTAGTGATGTCATCACTGCCAACAACCTGCAGTAAAACTACTAAAGCCACACCAACATTTTTGGAAAGAGTAACCAAATGATATTCTGCTGCAGTCAGAGCCGGTGATGTAGTTCATTTTCTTTGTGCACAGTTCAGTTGACCTCAAGAAGGAAAAGAGCATTATCCTCCTGCTTCCCATTCCTAACTTACCTTTCAACAGTGGGGACAGACAGTTATGCATGCAAAACTGTAAGCGCTGAAAACAGCTGCCAGGCCTTATTAGTGCCAATTAGTCAGTTTTGGATACAAGTAGGGTGACATATATTAATGGCATAATGAACAGCAAAAGCATAATTTCTAACATCCTTCCTATTTATTTTCCATTAAGCATTCTAGAACATGAATAAAACTGCAAAGAAATAAAATACCATCACTCAAGTAAATGGCGTTTAAAATGAGGTTATATTGTGTCTGTTTGTTGCTGTTGTAGACAGTATCAAGGCATTTTTAAATGGAAACCTGATCTGCTTTCACAGTAATGAAAATAGGTGTTGTGCTATCATGGCTGACCTTTTTGTTGAAATCAATGCAAATATTTTCTCCTGTATGCCCGTCGCATATTTTTATCCCTCATGTAAAATGCTTGTCTATGCGTATTCTTTCATATCTTAGTGCTCCATTAAAAAGTTTATTTTTCATCATGTAGTTTGGCAACAAAATAAAGAACTTCTGGCTAGTCCCGTGAGTTACAGGCATTTAAAGAATCTTAGATGCAAATAAAGGAATAATTGCCCCAGCTTGTTTTGTAATATTTTGTTGAAAAAACTTACTAGGTTGAACCTCAGTGTGGTTTTAACACTGAATGGAACTGTGTAAAGATCTCTATGCCATTGATTTAAAACTTCAATATATGCCATTCAATTTTGAAAAAACAGTTAAAGACACGAGGAGCAGATACCAATACAAATGAAGGAATTATTTCTTATAATGCTATATTATAAACCTCTCAGGGAAGAAAATAAACATGATTGTAGAAGGGCAACCATTCTGTGCAATGTCATCAGACTAACAGACAGTAACAGCACTCAAGCAAGAAAAAGGTGAAATAACGTAGACGTTTTACCATTTATTCCCTGGAAGACCTTCTTACAATGGACCTCCTTTTTAGATGCAGCCAACTAGCATTTTCTAGTGGTTCAGGACAGTCATTCAGTTGACTAGGAGCAAAGATAAAATATCAGGATGTCAAAAATTATCTCTGAGAAATGCACACATTGTTCAGGTTGGAACAACAGCCATATAGGTCCTACATGAGGACTTATCTGAGCATGGAGAAGCATCTAGGCATCATTATCTAGAAGCTTAGAACCTTCAACTGCTGTAAATGAACACCTTATTTGTATATGGAGAGGTGGGTGTTTAGATTTTTTGAGAAGTGTTTTATTTTATAAATAGTACTAAAGCTTTAAAAGACTGGAGGACATTGCTTTAGGTGTGATGTGGGATGAAACAGAAAGTGGAGAAAAAAAAGTATCTGAGATTTCTTAGTGTGTGGTCAACTCAAGTGCCACAAGCCTTAGTGTTTATATGCCCATAACAACACCCTGTATTGAAGAAACTCTAAGCGTTCAAAAATGATGTCACCTTTATCATGCTCCTGCAAGTACATATTATGAGCACTTCTACAGGTGAACAATCTGAATCATACAAAGTAATTCTTGCTTTGGGTCGTCTGGCAAGTCTGCGAGTAACAGTAATCAAATCACAGCATCTGCTACCTGCAATTCCCTGCTCCCCATCTGTGACCGCAGTATCCTTCAAAGGCCGGACCAAGGTTAGTCACTCTCAAGCCCTTTGTCATCCCAGAATAATTTTATACTCCTTGGGTCTAGTCTCAAAAGCCATTAATGGATTGATTGCATACATGACTTCTATTTGTGTCGAGTGCCTGCTGTAAGATGCATGTTTTGTATGAAGATTCAACTCATGTCAAGTCTTCACTCCAAATTGGAACACGACCTGCCTGATAGGAAAGAGTTAATTTCTGTAGGATTGAGGCAGCTATTCAGTACCAGGCCACCAGAAATATCATTTACTATCCCAGGAGGACAGTGTCAAAACGCCTCTCAAGGGAACCCAGAAACAAAGTATTTCAAGGTCAAGGAGAGAGAAGGAATCAGAAGGAATCCCAAACAAGCCCCACGAGTTTGCAACAAAAGGTGGGGGCACGTTTACCAGCATGACAGCAATTTGAGAGTTAGTGTGCCCTGACTGCATAGGCGAGGTAAGCATCTGCACCCCATTAAAAGGGTGCTGACAGAAGATTTCTGGATTTGCTGCTTTGCAGAAGAACAAATCTCATATTTTTTTTTAGAATTTTCCTTTCTGTAACCTTTCTTGCCTGTCTTGTATGCCATAAATGAAAACGTTTATTGGCTTGTGCATTAATTTAACTCGAGTTAAAGGTGATTTCAAAATAACGGGCGAGCAGCAGGGCATTCTGTTCCTATCGACATGGTGATTCTTGGAAGGGAAATGTCCGGCATTTCTTCCGGGTACCTACAGAGCAGCAGGGTGGATCTTCACTGAGCTCTAGCGGGTTGTTTTGGAGCGTGGCACACCAGAGGTGGAACAGAAGAGCAGTGTTAACTTTGAATGTTCTCAGGCCCGCAGCAAGGCAGCAGGGAGAGCACCTGACCCTCTGGCAGGAGCTTTCGACAGCGACTTTCTAATTTATCCATATTCAACAAGAGGCTTTTACTGAAGCTACCTACCTAGCAGAAGGTCTCTTGCAGCTGAATTCTGTTATGTTTGCATATCTGACAGAAAACATCAACTTTAAATATCCGGTTGCCTGCTTCTCTTCCCAGACCATTTTCATTGCCTGGGAAGACTGTCAAACGCAGCCTAAACCAACTAACTGCAAGCTTTCAGTCTGCATGAGGAGCCTATGTTTCCAAGGAAGGTTAAATAAAACAGTTTCATATTCTGCGATGCATTTTTTGCACTTCCCTATAATTCTGACAGCTCTTCTTGTATATGCCACGTCCTACTTTCTCTCTCATGGTGAATGACAGTTTTTTAGGCCAGTCCTTTGTAAGATTCTGCCAGTCTCTCATGGCAAAGGGACAACTTGTTGCAGATTGATGAAAAGTTCCCTACTTTCTGGCAAGACATTACATTTAATGGCCCTTAGGTGTCATAATGACTACTTTACTCTTTATAATGCATTGTTGGTGTACCAGGCTCTTTATGGGTGAGGCAGCTGCCTGCCCACAACCCACACATCCGTTGGTGGCCTACCTTGCTTCACAAGGTGTGTCAGATAAGGCTCACAGTTTACAGCTGTCCTGTCACCGCAATACTATCCTTCGAACTCTGATAATAAGGCGTCAGAGTTGATCACAGTATTTTAACAGAGCTTTACGGATTTTAGTTTTGTTTTGACAGAAGCAAGGTGCTTGCTGCTTTGGAGACACTCTGTCTCAATCATCCTTTTCTGATACAGCACTGCACTGGGAACACATTGAGCACTTTATCCAAAATCTTCATGCAGGAAGAGCTTTCTAAAGCAGCCACCCATATTTTGGATATAACTGGCACTCTTTGCCTTATATCTGGTTTATGGACATAAGCACTGGGCAGTAGTAGAATGATCTGGGTCCTGCTATAGCAGTGACCTTACATCAGTATTTATTATCTTGCCAATCCCTGTGTCATTTGGAAACATCATCATGAAAGATCCTTTAGCACAGTATTGATCATGTAGAATATGAAAATTATGTACGGAGTGCTACAAACCATCCCGCTCACTATTATCCCCTTGTTCTGAAATCTCTCTGTGGATTCTTTTTATACCCAGCTGTTATGACCAAGTTAATTCCATGTATGATCCATCTTTACAATTAAAATTGCTTTGGCAAAATCCAGACACGTGATACCAACACTACTATCTCTATTGACCAAAGCTTTTACCCTGCCAAAAAAAAGAAACAAGCTTTGTTTGACAGGACCTACTTCCATGCGACCATATTGATGCAGTCGATACTGTTCAAGTTAAAATAACATTTATATTCTCATCTGGTAACTACTTGTTAATATTGTACCAGATCATTTTGTTATTATAACAAAGTTCAGTAATAGACTAACTAGTCCATAGATTGTTAGGTCTAACTAACTAATTCAAAAAACTGGTTCTTTTTAAATGTGGGAACTTCATCAGTATAAGGATGAGCATATCAAAATTTCAACATCTGCTATCTTCCAGTGGAATGAAAATAGAAAAAGATTAAGAATTGAAGCTCCAAAGAAGTTATTAACATTTCCTACAACAAAACAAATCTGACATAATCATAAAACTGAGAAGAAAAACAACAGCCCTTTTGAAAATGCCTCAGGAGGTTGCACACTGCTGAGCTAATGTTACTATCATAAATGGAAAACCAATAAACATTTGACAGCAGCTGATATTTTAAATGCAACAGTGCCCTGAAAAATGCACTTGTTGCCATACTTCAACAAGATCCTAGGAAGAAAAAAAGAGAGGTATACATCTTGGTAACGGCACGATCTGCCCTTTTCTCTCAGATTCAGTGATCCAACTTCATCTTGCACCTTCCTGTGAGCACCTTCAGGAGCCACCAGCAGTCAGACAGATGAGAAGTCACTGAACCAGTTCAGCAAACAGCTTCATTGGCACTGCTTCTCCTGCATGACAGCAGTGAGAAAGTTTGAAGAAAAACACTGGCAAGGAATGAGGTTTCTTTTAAAGATTTTGATGGTTTCATTACACGCTCTTGTAATTAATAACTTGAACCAGTTGGAGATGGTAGATTTCTTGAGGGACAACAGAAGTTATGTTGGATAACAAAGAAATGCTGGACTTAATTTGGCTGAGTGTTAATACTCTGTAATTACTTACCCCAGAACCTCTTCATTACTTATGTATGGCTAAGTACCTGAATTTAAATACATTATTAAGTATCATAAGACTTAATTAATTTGCTCATTCATAAACTGGTTAGGTTTGTTTATCCTTAAATTCAGAATAAATTTTGTTTACTCTCCGATGTCATTCCTTGCTTTTCTACGTATTGGTTTTGTTATCTGTGTTACGCTAATACAGAGCTCACATCTGATTTGAGATTATTTAGAGAAGCAACATTCCATTGGAGATGGTGGCTGAACCTACATTCGACCTATGGAAACACAGGGAAAAGCCGAGGTACTGGTCTGTCCATTTATTCATTTGTGTATGGAATGATTTACAGAGTTAGTTTAATTTGCGGTTAGTTTACTCTGGTGCTTTCCTCACTGTTGATCTGGGGTCTCCAGCAACGTTTCTGGTTGCTGAAACCACAAACCTGAAAACTGGCTCAGAGATCGCCAAAGCATAACTGGGGAGGGAGACATCACGAAGCAAAACTCAGAATTTTCCCCCTTGGTTTGGCTTACAAACTCAGAGTTAATAAAAAAGAATCACAGTAATGTATTATAATAATTGCAATTCCTCTGTTTGGTTGTGATGACCTTTACCCTTTACCAAGGAATTCGATGTGATTGTGGAGGGAGTCAACAAGGATGTTGATTTGGCAAGTGCTGGCATAGAGACAGTAGCATAATTTGTGGGTGTGGATGTGTCTGCTCAGAGAGAGTGTATAAATGTGGGTGGGGTTTGGTTTTGTGTTTTTGGGTTGGTTTTTTTTTTGTTTTATAAAGAAGTGATTAATATAAATTTGTGCTCTGGGTTCTACTAAAGTCTCTTGTTGAACAGGCTGTTCAGAAAATGAATTATCTTTGATACTTCTGATGCAGTGCCACATGTATGATAGTCCTTCGAATATGGTTCAAACAGGGAACAGAATTTTTAGATTGAACTCCTTGATGATCTTACCAGGGCCCTTTTTAAAAAAAG
This sequence comes from Burhinus oedicnemus, assembly GCA_008921705.1. Lineage (NCBI taxonomy): Eukaryota > Metazoa > Chordata > Aves > Charadriiformes > Burhinidae > Burhinus > Burhinus oedicnemus. Next base: position 2,186,690 of record VFFE01007140.1, on the reverse strand, counting down.
AGTTGGGATAAATAGGGTATAGTTGAATAATCTCTACCTTAAGTATTTCACAAATTATTGTGCAGTGTATTTTTGTTTCATTTTTTTATTTTTATCTGTTTCTTTTTAAGTGCCTCTGAGATGTTCTCTACTTACTTATAAAATATAAGAATATCTACTTACTTATAAAAGATAAGAATATGCAGCATACACCAAATATATTTGTCATACAACTCTAGTGCAATCAGTGAAGATAAAGCAAGATTCCTCCTTGATATATGTTACTAATGCTTAATAGTTTATTATGTGGCAGCTGGTATCTGAATTGGTACTTAGAAATTTCTGTTATATATCTTAAAGGAAACAGATGGTTCCTGAAATGCTGATAAAATATGCTTAATTTGACATCTAAATGACATGTAATAAACTGTTTACCAGTTACTTGCCTGCTTACTGAAAATAACATAGGCACACCAAGATGAGTTAAGATATCGAAATCTGAAGAGCTGACTTTCTTTGAAAACATCCCATCGGTTCCAGTTGAACACATTAAAATCCCCCGTAAATAATGTCATTGTGCCTGGTGCAACCCAGGAGGCCAGGTTTGCCATAGCATTTGATTCACATAACTTTGCAAAACCAAATACATTAATTGGTTTGTGCTAATTTCCTGAATGATCTGTGTAAAGAAACACTGACCTGGATAACACTGAGATATTTTTTCAGTTTCTTAGAGTGCTGTGGCCTACATGTAATCATGGGCTTACAAGACTACGTTGTGTGTTTAGCTTTCTGAAACCTCAAAGAAGAAGAAAGCATGCAAGTTTTTATTGTTATTATTATTACTGGTTTTGTAGATCAGAAAAGAAAACCTACATTTCCATGTTCATCAAAAAGTGTGGCCAAAGGGGCATGTGTGTGGCAGGCTTTGAAGTGCATGCCTATTACTTTGTGTTGAGGTGGTACTCAGTGTATGACAAGGTGATGCCAATGGGACTCGTAATAAATCTTTAATTCTTAGGAAATTTGGAAGAAGATATTTGGGTGGAGGGAGATAAGAAGTCTTTGATTACCACAGGAAGAGAAAAGGTATGAAACAATTTTGTGAAGAAGCATGGAAGGCCCACTCAAAACAAACAAATGAGAAAACCCAACTGCCCCTCATCCTTGACTTGAAGCTCAGACCTACTCCATCTCCATTCGATGACTGGATTTAACTTACCTCCCTCCAAGGTGGTAGCTGAGAGGAAATGAGTTGGAATATGCCAAGCCACAGGCATGCTGCTTCATCGGCTTAGCACCCGCGGCTGGCTCCTGAGCGATCTGGAGTGGCAGTGCTCACTGCAGGGGGCTGTTACCATGCTTCCATGAATGGTAGGGAGGGGATCTAGTCATGACTCACCCTTCAGCCTTTTTGTTTAATCTGGTCATTCTCACCTCTCTAGTCCCAGCCTGTAGAATTTGGTATTTCTTGGTTAGGATCCTCTTTACTTTCTACCAACCATCTCTTCTCGCTGTAGGCAGGAAGAGAGTGGCAGTTTAGTTTGTTATTACAATACATCCATAGTGAAGAGCTCAAATAAGGGTGCCTATCCAAATGAATGTAGAAACCAACACAGCTGATGCAATTTCTGCACAGCTCCCTGCTGGCCAAGGAACGCATTACCAGCGTGCCACGTTTCATTGTGCAAGTTATGGAAAAAATACAGAATTTGATTGTTTGAAAATAAAAATGCAAAACCAGTAGTATATTGCAGAATACAACAACTCACACCCCCCTTCCCCTAGAAAAAATTGCTGTTGTGGGCTGGGTGATTACTTCATGTGTTTGCTTGTGATTATGTCTTGTGCTAGTGGGTCCTATGGAAGGAGCTGCTCTATACTCCCCGTGCTGATGGAGCTGTATGGGAAGAATTTGGACTGTGGGAACAAGGGACCAGTAGGTGCTAATAAGAACAAGCTGACCCTCGGGCATACTTAAAAATGATTCTTCAGTCATTTATAACAGTTTCCCTCCCATCCCACTGCGTAGGAAAAGCTATCTACAGTAAATCAAATCTTGCAGTTGACTACCTGTATTAGCAGTAGCTTTCTGTAGAAAAGCATGGTTCGTATCACTTTCAGGTGGATATTCCCAGTGGTGCAGACCTCAAAAACTGAGAAGGTGAATTTCTTCAAATTTTTCTCTTTTGCTTGCAAACATCTGCTGAGGGCAGTCATGGAAAATATCAGCTGTCAAAGAAATCTGTTGAGAAAGTCACACGTATCTGACAAGTCATGAACATGCAGAGCTATGGCAATTGGATTACAACCTGAAGTACAACGTGGACTACACCAAGAGCTTTCAGTACAATTAATATTTTATTTTACTGTTCATTTGATTTGCAATTCACATGGACTATTACGTCCAGGATGGTCTTGACAACAGCATTTGTAGTGATTTGTGTAGTTTTGTTAAATGTCCTATAGTAATACTGACATCTTTTTACTCTTCTCTGCTCACTTATCCTGATGTAGCAGAACAGGTATGTAAAAGTTGATCTGCATCAGAAATGAAACGTCTGTCTGTTAAGCATGTCAGAAGTTCTAAAATTGTTTTTGTTCCAAAAACCCAGTACATTTTTACAATAGTTAGAGTGACACATCAGAGATATTAGAAATCAATAGTCATGAAGAAGTATCTCTGTATGAAGAGCTTTACTTCTATTTTTTTGGGGAGGGTGGGTG
>VFFE01007140.1:2072707-2183961 GCA_008921705.1 Burhinus oedicnemus | reverse complement strand
GGTGGGGGGTGGGTAGAAATTTGTGTTAGGGTTTTGTTTCTAGAGAAAGGCTTTAGGACATAGAGAAATTAAATCTGCCTGCAGCAGAGAGGATCATGCCTGTGCTTTCTATCACACATACCCAAATCTGTTCTTAACCCTTTCAGAAATCTACTACAGATGATAGGTACTCTCAGCTGAACTGCCACCCTGCTTGCCACTGCAAGTTAAGCTGTATCTGTAGAAACTTATATATTGATTTAAATTTTAATTTTACACATTACACTTTTTTTTTGGGGGGGGGTGGGGGGGAGGGGGAGGACGACCCACAAATAGCCCTGCTTGTGATAAGGATTTTAGGCTCATGCAAATTGTAACAACTTACGCAAAGGAAAAAACCAACACTGAAATAGTGTGAACATTTGTAAAATATATAGATATACATTTTATTAATCTATATGCATGTATTTATATATAATGCATAAAATGCATTTTTCAATAATAAAGGGTGACAGTCAACATCTAGAGAAGCATTTGGTAATTTCATTTTTCAAGGAATTAATCAGTATACATACTATGGTCATTCACATGACAGCACTTCCAACAGTCCTGAATTGCAACACTTTGGAGAAACTTGCAGTTTTAGATGTCTCAGAAAACAGACAAACAGGAAGCTCGAAGTTCAGATGAAATAAGTAAAGAATTGGGAGACTTCCAAGCCGTGTATGCTACTGATGTAAAAGAGGTGCCTCCAAGGTAAAATTAAAGCTCTCATTTTAAGGTAATATCCAATTAAAAGACTAATATCTATCGTTTTGTTCTGCTTATAACCAGCACAGCTTTAGTCTTTGCTACCTTACCCTGCCACCCCAGGAAAAACCAGCTCCCACTATTGTTTCCCATGATGGAGAAGGCCCGCTGATGCAGCCCAGCTGCTGGATGGTAAAAGCTACAGGGAGCTTGTCTTCATTTGGGTTCCTTTGTTAATTAAGCCACAGTAAGTCACAAACAATTTTAGCAGCGCAGACAAAAGCGGCTCTTTGGCAGGCTCCTGGCTGCTGCTCCATCCCACTCCTCCTGGCTGCCCACCAAGCAGCTGCTGAGAATCTGGGACCAGGGTTTCTGTCTCCACACAAAATGCCTACTTTAACTGGCTGCAGTGCTAGCCTGGGCGCTTGGCCAGCTTCTCCACCGGTCTCCTTACCATGACACAGCCAGACTCTGGGACCAGAGGCGTTCCAAGCTAGAGGTAGCCTAGCCTAAGTGGCTGTAAGCTGCATGGCAACCTAGGTGGCCAGGTTAATTTGGCTCAGTACTTGCCTGCTTTCCGGGCGTCCATAAAGGTCCTAATGTCTTCCCACAGTTCCCCCTGAGGCAAAGACAAGCTTTCCCTTATTTGTGGCATTGGCTCAAAACATAGGAGTATAAAGCACCAGGATACCTACTCCCATACGCATACGCAGAGACAACGAAAGCACTGTTAAACCCAACAAAAATGTGCTTGATGGAGGCTCATACCCTGTCTGGATGCAAGTATGCAAAATATTTGGGATCACTGGTGACACCCTCATAAGTCATTGCTTGATAACATCAGAGTTTGGGACAAAACTGTGCCTTTGAGCCATTCCCCTAATCTCTGTCAGGGGCTAAGAGAGGAAGATGCATCGTTCTTTAACCCATTCTTGGCTATTGTCAAATGAAAGTGAAAGAAAGGCAGGAGAGAAACGGAAGAAGGAGAATACAGAAGGAAATGCTTTAAGGTTGAAGGAAAAAGAAGAGAAAAAGATACATAAATAAAGAAATAAAAAGCAGAGAAAGAGAAAAGCAACTAATAGTAGTGTATGGAAGAAGAGGTGGAGAAGAACTGAAAGACAAGAAGAAAGAAATAGAAGTAAGGACTGAGGCAGCACATCAAACTGTCACAGCGTTTTAACATTGGCAGATTCTTTCATTGCCTTGGTACCGGCTTTCTTGCATCACAGGAGAATTCAGTCAACAAAAACATCATGGCAATTCATGCCAAGGTGTATGCAAAGCCAACTCTGCCGGATCCTCCCAAGTGCTACCAGAGGGATGTGCTCTGTGCTTTGCAGTGCTCGTGTTCTGCTCAAACTGTCTCCTTTTCTAGCACCTCTAGGCAACTCCCTGTTGTCAGGGGTGGTTTCTTTCCGGCTGGGGCTTTCAAGCTCAGTTGAAGGCAAATCTCTTGGTACTTTGGCTAGTGGTTGCGTAGGCCCACAGCATCCTAGGAGTGCCGCTGTCTTCTCTGTCACTGCATTATTTTCCACTTCTGCACCATGATTGGATGTGTGCGCACAAGAACAGGAACAAAAAGGAATTAAAGCTCTTCACTTAACTCATGAACTTGTTTTTTAGTCTGCAATGTGTGCATCATCCCTCTAAACGAAGGCACAGAAGCAAACCAGCTACCCATAGCATCTCGAACAACCAGATTTCCCCCCACAAAATTAAAAACATGTAAATGAAGGCATTGTCTCATTTTTATGGGTCCATGTACTCTTACTTCCACATCAGTATGCACTGCACAGCCTGGCCTCACTTTGCCTTCCTAGACAACTAGAAGATGCTGAAACAGCATGCAGAAGTGTCAAAAATCCTCTGCCCAGTTCAGGAGTGGTTTCTCCACATGCCAGGCTGTGGGGCTTGTACCCTGTCGAAACCTGAGGCTGTTTGCAGGCAGCTGCCTCCATGCCGAGGATTAGTGCCTGTAAGATGGAGCTTGCAATTAATGTGAGCCTAACCCAGGAGCTGCACTCCCCAGATCAATAAGTCTAGGTCTGGCACCACCAGCCCACCCAGCGGTATCCATCTGATCCTCATAGGATCATATTGCCATCAAATTAGCCAGAGCTCAGTAATAATGCCAGCCCCGTGCTGGCGCCAAAGGACAAAATATTTGATCCAGCCCCGAGCCTGTCACAAAGTCAGTCAGTCACAGGTTTTGGACAAGATTTGAAGAATCAGATGTTCCAAATGATCTGATCCAGTACAGAGCCCTAAGCTACAAGACCCATATTGTTGAACTGTATCCCCAAAGACAGCATTTACTTGCGGTTATTTTAGGTGATGAGTGGGGATTCTGAAAATTGCCTGTGGAGTCACAGGTGCGACAAACTTCACCTGTACATCACCTTTTCATATAGGGGCTGGAGGTAATGTGGAAAGGAATGGTAAGTAATAAGAAAAATTGTAATTTATCATAGAAAATCATAAACCAATGTGCTTGTTCTTAGACAAGGTTACTGTCGATGCCAATACAGCCACTGAAATCAGTGCCTCTGACACTAGCTGGCTGCTCAGCTGCCTGTTAAGCAGGGTTAGGCTCACTCTGCCACAGGAGCATTAAATTGCCTACTTTCAGCATACAACTGCAAGAAAAAAACCCCAACCAAAAACAAAACAAAAAAACCCCAAACAGCTTCTGATGAGAGATCACTTCACAGGAAGAAAGCCTTACCCCCGTTAATCCTGCTGCTTAGCATCAGCCCGGTTTGAGCAGCATAATCATTTGCCCATTACAGAGAAAAGAATAAGAGACATGCTACTGGCTAAGGGAAAAACAAACCAACCCACCAAGAATGGTAACGCCAATGTGATCTGGAGAATGTAAATAATTCCGAAGTTGAAGGTGGAGTCATTCGATTAAAGTGGGAAAGGAAAATAGATTGGATGAGGGCTTAAGTATAACTGAACATGGTGATGAGGCACCAGAAGGACAAAGAATTAAAGGAACCAGTGCAGAAATGGTTTCATATCAGGAGAGACAAAAGTATCGCTGGAAAGAAAAGAGGAAAACAGTTAACAAACCAAAGAAGACAGAGAATAAATAAAAGATGACAACAACAACGAAAAAGGAAGGAAATAAAACATGCCAGTATCTAAGACTGATAGTGGAAGAATATACTTAACAGACCATCAAGAAAAGTCATAGTCTCACAGCTAGTAACTACATCAATGTGCACACCATAGCTGTCTTACTGAAATTAATTATTCTTGAAATCTCTACTATCTTGCTGTGTAAAGAAAAAATTAAAAAAGAGATGTATTGAGTGAATCTTTAAAAATAATTTGTCAAGAAATACACATTGAAAGTAGTGTTATGTGCTCCATTAAAACACAAAAAAGGCTGTTCTGTGTTCTTTTTTTCTACACAGCATCCGGGAAGCAGAGTTGTTAGTGGCATATAACCACAACAGGAAACCACTTTCACCACTTTCATTAATTTTTCCAGGTATGACTAAGTATGAAATTGTACAGGTAGAGCACCAAAAGCGTTACTTAGTCTTCAGCTATGTTGAGTAGCTAAGCATACTTTTGAAAATATAACATCTTTTTTGGAAACACTGTCCCATAAAATATCAGCTATGAATTATACAGGGCAGTCCATAAACATACCAACCTACAAAAAGATAAAACTCCTAAGTAATTTATAATCTATCCTAAACCAATTTCAAGGCTGAATCAAATTTAAGTACAAAACATTAAGATTTTCTGTTAACAACAGCCCATAGCCTTTTAACAAGTAAACGTTTTTACCAGTTAGAAACTCTGAAATAACTCTCTCTACTATTCTAAAGGTCCCCCGCTGATAAACTCCATTAGTTTCTCTGTAGGATTAATTTATTATGTATTATTATGTATATCGTATGCATATGCATTATTAACAGCTTTGTAAACCTGTGCTAATGACTTTGCTATTGTCCCCTTCCAGAAGCTGCTAAACATGAATGAAATACCTGGTGATCTGTGGATTTTTTTCCCCCCAAAGAGGTTATGCCATCCTTTAGCTAGAAGAGGCGGATAACCTGCAGGAGGTCCTGTCCCCATCTTCTATGCGCTGGGAGTGAAAGGGCAAGTGATGTCCCCAGGAGGGCGGTGACACTGCCGGTGCTGCACACTGAGGAACCCTGGAATCCACGGAGGGGCCGGGAGGCCGCAGCACACTGACCTTTGCACGCTCGCCGGTAGGGATGGAAGGTTGGCCTCTGCGCTCCCAGTTGCTGGGACTTGCGCGGCTGGCTCAGTCTATTCCCCTGCAATAAAAAAGAAGGCATCGTTTCGATGCACGTTTTAAAATAAAACCAAAAAACTATAATAAAAGAAAAAAATACATTAAAAAAAAATAATCACAAACATGACTGATGCACAACCCCTAGATTCAGTTTTGTTTCTAAAGCATCTTTATCTTGTCTGTGCCTCCAGTCCTCAGAGATGTTGGTGGTACTGCTTATATCTCAGCCTGTGTAATGAGCCTGGTGTTTGGGCAGGGAGGCAGACAACCCTCCTCTTCCCCACTCGGAAGCATTCATGTGCAGCAACTATCTCAAAAGTCCACAGCTCATAGCTCTTTACAACTCGGCAACTGCAGGGAACAGAATATTAGGGTTGAAAATATGGCTTCCACATAAAGATCAAAGTCGGTGTCATTGCATATATCAGCTTTGTGGTGTGGGATGGAGGCTCAGGCATTCAGTCTCCAAAATTTTACAAGTAATTTAGGAGAAACAGCTATTCTGTATCTCAGAACTCAGTTTTCCCAGCAGCTTATCTACGCACAGAAGTGAGATTTCTGTAGCCATGAAAACCAGTTGTGGGAAATCAAGGAAGTTAGACAACTTTGGGTGGAAAAGTATTGAAGGTAATCTGACACAACAACTTCAGAAAAGAAAAGATTGAATCAATTTTACATAAAATAATCATTAGTTACAGTCCTAACATATTTCAAAATGCATGTGTGTGTATATATATGTAGAGCGAGAGAGAGGAAAAACCTCAGAAGTCAATTTGTTGAAATCAGAGAGAAGCAGCCAGGAATACTTTTCGTTCTCTGTACAGCTTCATGACTTATTTTATTTGTGGTTTGCTCTGAAAAGATGAAGTGTAATTGCTCTCAAGGCAAGCACAGACACAGAGCTTTTCCAGAGACTGGAAAGTCATGTGTGTCTTAATCAGACATTGATTTTTATTTTTTTTCTTCCCTAGAAAAGCAAGGGGAAAAAAAAAAAAAGGAAGCAAACTCTTGAGACAGAAGGAAATTGCTCTAGAAGATGAAAGCAGGCTCACACAAATGCGTACGCAGATAAATTTTGAGTAATCAAAGGTCCTGTTGTTGCATGCATGTTTCAGCAAAGCAGTCACAGGCTTTCTTGCCTGTTTACATTTTTATAGTGTTTTCTTCTCATTCTGATTGTTTTTGTAAAAACTAATGATGTAGTCAAAGATACCTTTTGGAGCCAACCCTGCCAGTTTCAACAGTTTAGCTGTCTGTAACAGTAAATGCACTATTGGTTGAACACGGCTTTGCCACTTGCTTTAGATCCCAGCCCTCTGCTTGTGCCGGCAAAAGTATCTGACACCCTTGGTTCAAATCAGTGAGAGCGTTAAGTGTCCCCAAAAACATAAAAGGAACTTCTCACATCTTCAGACATCAACCAGGGCAAGAACAGCACTGAAGGGATCCATGAATTACAGGAAATTGCCAACGAGGGTGGTGGTAATAGGTGGTCATCAACAAGGTAAATTGTGTTTAAACTTAGAGTTGTCTTTCGCTTGGCTCAGAGGATGCAGAAACGTCCCTTCCTAATGCAGAAGGACCTCAAGAGCGTTCTTCTGTGCAGGCCCTCATCAGGATAACAAGAGGATAACATAGTCAGTCCACGACATTTAACATATACAAAGAACAGGAGGTGCAGTCACAGGTGGTGAATGTGCAAAATAGTTACACACCTGTTTCCTCCAGCTTTCCTGAAAAAAAAAAAACCACCCCAAACCACCACCACCACCAAAAAAAAACAACAAAAAAACCCACAAACCCAAACGCAGCTGATTTGTAGAGAAGCATTTACCCCCAGGTAGTCTTGATAATAGAGTGCCACTACTAGTTTCAAAAAATAGGAAAAAAACCAGTGCTAAAGAAAAATTGTTCTGACCTAGTGAGGTTTTCATGAGCTGGCTGCCAGCTCTAAGTCAGTCTCAGCATTTCCCATGTGCTCCTTAGCAGCTGAGTATCAAGGTAACTGGATAAAGAGCAGGAGAAAAATAGGCGGGGAAGAAAAAAAAAAACCCTAAAAAAAATTTTTAAAAAAATCAATGAGATCTGGGTAATCTGTTCAAAGAACAGAACTCCAATGTAATGAATAACCTGTGTAATCATTCCAAAATAACTCCATGTTCAGACACATTTATTTAAGAATAATTTTGCTTTCATCAAGCATAAATCTGAAAGTGGATTATACTGATCTGGATTAAGGGACTTCTTTTTTTCCACCAGAATAAAATGATGCTCCAAGGAATCATTCAGCTGCCAATGTCTCAGTATAAATCCATAACCCACCTTAGTTTAGACGTGCAGACCTGTGCTTTGCTGAAGGACAAAATCAGAAATGATTGCTGTTATAAATATTTTCAAATGATATTTTAGCAGCTGCATCTTAGTTAATGAACATGGCAGCAAGGATAATTTGGAGGCTTGGGGATCTTCCATCTATTGCCAATTATCACCTAATTCAACAGACCCAGACCAGGGTGAAAGTGGGGTGACACCACAGGGAAGGCAACAGCAGCTTTCACCTGGTGCAAGTCAACACATCAACAGACTTTTGCTGATGTATTTCAGATGTGTCTCCAGACTATCGGGATCTATACTTAATGACTTGGTATTTTGTTTCCAAGTGCCCCAACTTGGCCAGTCTCCCTTTATGCTGATGGCCTGGGTAGCCAGGGGTGCCCACGTTTGTTTCCAGGTGTTCACCCACACGTTCAGCTGAAAGGTGGTCTGGGAATAGCCAGAATAGCAAGGCCCATGATGGAGGAGATTTTCTTTCCCCCTGCCTCGCTCCGCTTTATTATCTGTGCCCCTGAAATATTAATTTGATAGAGCTGCACTGCCTGCTTAACCAATCACATCCTTCAAACCTGTTTGAGGGATGACAGATGGGGTCACAGTGCAGGAGAAGACTGATACATGGCGAGAGCATATTACCACACCAAGATGGCGTAAAAAAATTATTCTTTGATTATTGAGAAGGAAGAGGCCTCTCCTAGCATAGCTAAACACACCCCGTTACCTGCTGCGCCTCCATTGTCCTCCGTGCAAGAGGAAGGACTGCCAAATCAGGGAAACGTTATTGCTAATTTGCATTTATTCAGCTTATAAAAATGCATCTACTAAAGCTCAGAGGTCATGGAAGAACACTTGTTTATAAGTCCCTTGGCAAAAATATTTTCTTTTTCATAGCGTACGTTTCAGTGGCAAGCAGCATCAGTGAAAGATTTAAACAGTTCATCTCCCTTTGAACGTTTAAAACCTCTTTCCAATAATTACATTCATTCAGATACCAGCCAGGTCACTTCCACGGGCTTTCCTGTACTGCTCGATCCGGATCCCCAGCGTTGCCTTTGCTCCAGCGGATCTGGATTTCAGAGTGCATCAAGCAATCCACCCACCCCCATATCTCTGCACCCTTTTTGTGAAGCAGATAGCTGCTCTCTCGCCTCTCTTTAATCTCCAACAGCAGCTAGGCCTGGATAGGAGCTGGAAAAGGGGAGGGCTCACCCCACTTCTCATGCAAATACACCTTTCTATGGCACTGCAAACAAGGGATGCAGATTTAAAATCCCAGAACAGGGTCAACCAAGCTCTGCCACCTTCCCTCACTGGGGCACACAAAGCTTTTTGCGGTGCACCGGGAGGCAGGTGCTTTTGGAGAGGAGTCAGGCTTCCTCTGCAAGAAATGGACACCTTTACCTGGCAAAGGAGGGACCCAGGAGATCAAGTTGCCCATCCTCAGTGTTTTGCACACCCTGCAGCTGAGCATCAGCCTTGGAGGCAGCGCTGGTTCATCCATGATGTGCAACAAGCTGACAAGAAGGTAGCTCCTCCATGCGTCAGTGACCTTAAATTTAAAAGGAGTAAGGCAGTGAGCTCGGGAGGAGCAAGAAGCTCCCATGGTGGGGGCAGAGGATGCCTCTGCAGAGCCATCGGCTCAAGGGACGGACTGGCACTTGCAGCCCAGGTGTTGTGGCCTTGCTGGGACACCCCTGCAGCACCACGGGGTGGCAAATGTCACCTCCTCCCTGAGGGGTGCATCCCAGCCCTTCCACCCGCTGGCTCGGACAGACAATGCCGTGTGTCCGTCTTTAAAGGGTGAGCACTGGGAGTGATGCCGGGGTGTCAGCAGCTCTCCTACCAGCATCTGCTTGGCTGGATGCAGAGGCACATCCACGCCACGGAGGCACCAGGGCCTCGCACAGGGTGATCCCAATCCAGCACTGTTTCTTTTATGTGGTTTCACCCTCACGGGCCCGCCAGTGATGTGCGGGGGGGGAAGGTGATGACTTCTGAGTTGGAAAAGCTATTTGCAGCATGTGCCTGCAGAAGGCATCCTGCTGCGCTGCATCAAGCGTGATGAGGTCTGGCAGGGAGTCGCATCTCCTTCCTCTTTTGAAGGAAAGCTCCTCAGAAATATCAGGTTAAAAGCTTCCCCCCTCCCTTCCTTGCCATTAATGGCAATTTTGTTTAGCTGTTCACCCTAGGCAGACATCTTTTCATGTAACTTAACATACTCACTTCCTGAAAATAAGCCGTAGAAAAGCTCATTTACTTGACAGGGTGACTCCAGGACCGTATGCAGGGGCAGTGTCCCCATTCATACTTTTGTTGCTACGGTCCTGACTCCCAGTATAACTAGCCTGGGCACTGTACTGGTGATGAGCTCACGGGGGGATGTGATGGGACTGCCAAAGCTGCAGTAAAATGTCACTCCAACCCCCAGCACACAAAGCAGACCGGCTACTGGACAGGGTCTCAGTGTCACCACCGTTGTCCTTGCCGTTTCCAACAGCTTGGTTATGTCTGAGCATCCTTCCTCTTCTCCCTTTGACCGCCTGAGCAGCAGCCTTTGGTTGAGCTGCTGCGTAAGAAATCAGCAACCAGGAGCAAAGACTTTTCCAGAATTAATACAGGAACAGGTTCAGCCAGCAAAGTGTTCGCTATCTGGCAGTAGCTGTCAGGCACCAGTGCCCCATCTGCTTGCTGTCGATTCATTCCCATGTCTTCTCCGGGTAAGGTATTTCAACTCCTCTCCTCGGGGTCTCTGTCCATACCACATGTGGACTGCGAGCCATTCAGTGGCTCAAGGGACACGTGGCTGTCGCAAGGTGCTGCTGCAGCGTTGCAGCCCCTGCGCTAGCACCACGTTACCTTTTAGAGCGATTAGTTTCATCTTATTTATTTCCAAGGCTCTTGAAGGAGCTGTTGCCAGATGCTCTTTCAGGCATGCCCTCAGCTCTTGCAGCAGACAGACAGACAGACATTTCTGACACCGGGGCGTTCTCTCCTGCCTCCATCAGCACCTCTGGCCAAGCTCAGAGACTGCCTGCTTGCCTGCAGGCACCATGCTGACACGGCACACCAGTGCTGGAGGGAGACTTTAACTGGATCAATCTTTGTAAAGCAGGTCTGCCCCCTTGGTCAAGGGGGCTTCCCACCCACCTGTGCCTGGCCCGCGCCCAGGGCTGGGGACGGGCACTGCGGCGGCTCTTCCACCATGTCCCAGAGCCTGGCCTCTGGTTGTCCACAGACCATCTCAGACCTTTTCCTACTCCTGTGGGAGACCACAGTACCGCATTGCCTCCAAGGAACAAAGATTTGCTTCATCTTCAGTCCTGTCCAAGTTTTTAATTTCTTCCTCATTCTTCTTGCTAGAAGGGACGTGCCACCCTTCCAGCCGGACAGTGTCTCTAGCCCTTTGCTACCTAATCACTGTGTTAATCACGTACCTTCCTGGTGAGGATAGGGAAAGCTGCTTCTGCATGACCTCTAACATTTTTTTCTTTAAATACAAAGTCCCTACAATAATATATATATATATATTTTTTTTTTTAAAGCTCAGTTATATATATATTTAAGATCAGGAGTGTAGCTGGAGGTAGCTGGAATCATGAAACTTCATTGTTAATCAGCCAATGACTTTGGCTGGGCTGACATTTTCCAGGCTATTTTTAGAGTATGACTCAGACACTGCGCTACGGAGCCTGCAAAATCCCTGTGGGCTGATACCGGAGCCTCATTCAAAGCTGTGCTGAAGCATCACGCGAGAGGGAAAGGGAGTGAAAGCGGCCAAAGGCTTTTGTTCACCCACCTTTGGGGGTCTCTTTAGAAAAGCAAGTAAACACGGGAAACAAGGTATTATGGCAATGCAGTGGGATATTAGGAACTGGAAGGGAAATCCTCTTACCCGGCTCTCACAGGAACACTTCCATCACGAATTATTGAGCTGGTGGAAACAAAACCGAGTCTTGCAAGTGCCCGCTCCTAGATGCGCAGCTGAAAACACAGAAGAGAAATTTTGAGGGTTTTTTCACAGCCAGTCCTATGGGTAATTGAAGCCCTTGCCTCCCCGCCTGTATCAAAGTCCATTGCTCAAGTCTCAGCTCTCACCTGGTTTCCCTACCAGTTGTCACGAAGAGAAGACCCACAGACCCAGTTAGAGACTCATTTTGGTAGGGTCCAAGGGTACCAGAGTTGTTGGGGTTGGGGGGGAAGGCTTTTGTGAACTGCCTTGTTCTCATACATAACTTTGTTATGCATCATTTCAGAGAGGACTGATGGGGTTATCCTTGGAGGCTAGATTTTGCACGTGTTTAAATCCCTGCGTGGTCTCTCAGACCTGCCTGTTGAAGCAGCACATCACTGGAGGAGCAGCTATTCCTGCGAGCTGGGTTTCTCTTAAGCATGATGCAACATGAGCTCCCATTGATCAGCCTTAACGCAAGTCAAAAGTAGTCAAAGCTTTGCAAGAATCAAATCCTAGTCCCTGCAGTCCTTGGGTTTTATTTTTTTCTTTCTGATAGCAGAAAGTATACTTGGTCTGAAGTGCAATGGAAACTCTGGCTGCGTACTGGAAAGAAATCATCTAAGCAGTTATCTATCGCTCGGCACGAATGCCCTCAAGTATGTATCTGACCTGAGTGCAAGCAGGCAGCGAGGTATCTCCGCACCCAGTCTAGCCATGGGTAGCCAGGAAACTCCGCAGGGGCGGCGAGGCCAGGAGCCCACCCCCCAGCTCCTGAAGAGCCTGACCCTCTCTGTAGTCTGAAAAAGGGAGAAATAAAAGCTATTGTAGTGGCATCCACAGTGCTAAGCTGTTACAAGGCACACAGAAACGATGCTTAGGAAAAGGTCGAGCTGTCTCCTTCCTATTGCCCGTCCCCCAGCTCTCACGCTCCCTCGGCCTGCTTGTATCCATCATCTGGGTTTGCTGGGCTAGCTATTACAGCAATGTATTAACTAGGGCTTGAAATTAAGAAAAACGCTTTCAACTATAGCTCTGTAACACACTGTAATTAAAACGATCATTTACTTAGTGCCATGGTGCTCCTGATTACCCCCTGACTGCAAAGGGGTGTCACCGGTACAACCCCTGGCAGCTGCCAAGCCATTGCAGCCACCCTGCCACATCCTGGGGGCAGAGGCGCCGGCAGGAGAGGGGCTGTCAAAAACACGGTCCCTCCTGCCGCTTTCCCAGCCTGCACGGCCACGCACGGCACCTTCCACGCTACCTTGTGCCGTCCCAGTCTCTAGTGCCTGCTCCCCTGCTTGCTTCGAGACGCCCGTCTGTTGTTTTTCCCCCCCTAGCAGAAGCAGGGGGTTCCTTCCTTTCTTACTTTATTTCTTGGACATCTTCCAATCTTACTGCGTGCACGAGACCCCCTAGCAGCGCTGGGCTGGGAGGGACCTGGCGGAGCCCATAGCAGGGGCAGCCTGCCTCCGAAGTCAGCGGTGCTACATGGATTTCTATCGGCCGAGGGCCTGGCACTCAGCCTTCCCGAGGAGATGTTACGAGCCACTCTGTATCGAGACATAAAACATTCATGGCATGGGTAACCAGGCACTGCAGTAATGCACGTGGATGGCGGAAAGCGTTTCACCTGGGCCCCACTGGCCAACAAGCGAGCGGTAGAAAGCTTAAACCTAAGGAGCTTGTGTTTTGGTTTGTTTCCATCCTATAATTATTTTAATTCTAGTTAGCACAACTACAAGCGTTACTTGTGGCACCATCATCTTAAGCCGCAGCAAATCCCACAGATCAATAGGATGTTGCATTATGGTATTTCCTTTCATTGCTTTTAGGTTTCATATCTTTCATACCTTTATCTCAGGCGGGAGTAAATAACTACATGGTTGTTTTCTGCAATGGCGTTTTACACATCCCTTAAGCTTCCTGTACAAACCAAGCAACACACAATTTGATATCCATCATTAATGGGGGTAGAAAGTGCTTTGTATCCTACAAAATTTATGACTCTCTGGGTGCTTCTTATGGCAGATAGGAGTTTTTCCAAGGACTGACTAGAAGTGCCCAAAGCACTGCAGACACAGGACTGAACATCCGCTAACGCGAACCCTGGTGTGATTTCCAGCGCCCCCAAGCAGGCAGCCCAGCAGGCAGCCATGGCTCCCCTGCCCACGGCGGCTCCCGAAGACGGGCTGCAAGAGGCACAGCCCTCCGTATACAGCGAGCTACTCCCCTTGCTAACGTGCATCGCCAACGCGGGTTTTGCATTGCATCCCTGTAGGGCCAACTTCCCCGCCATCACGTTGCCCGGGAACCTGGGCTTGCGATGCTCTGAGCGTGCCGGCAAGGCACGCTGACAGCAGCCCACTCCTGACTCCCAAAGGGTTCTCAAACACAGCTGAGAGTGGGTAGGGATTTACTGGGTGGAAATAATGCAGATGGAAAACATCAGACTGGATGGGCGTGTGCGTCAGGCACCGACTACCTCTGTGTATCCAGCGGGGTCACGGAGTGAGGGGCCACCGCTGCCAAGCGCCTTGGTGACACAGTCCCAACCCTGCCACGGTGGGGCATTTAGACACCATTGCTCTGTGGCAGAGAGGGTCACTTAGCAGCAGTAGGAGAGCAGGAAAAGCATTTTTCTCCACCTTTCCATTCTCCATCTTCCCGAGTATCGGGAGATGGGCAGCATGTTGTTGCCAGGCAGGCAGGAACAGTGTCTGCATACGTAGATGAGGCCCTGCCGTGTTCTCCGGCCACGTGCAGAGCCGTGCCTCTCCTGCGCTGATCTGCCCGAAAAGAAAAATGGGCTTCAGGCATAGCTAATATGGCTGTGTTTATTCTTTTATGCTGCAGCCATATCTATATCCATAGTGAAGGTGGGTGATAACCATCGCTGGCTGCTGGGCCTGAATTTCTGTAGGTACAAACTGCAGAGAGATTATGGACTCCCCATAGCCAAAGAGCAAAGCTTTTCTGTGGAGAAAAAAAAAAAACAACCCAAAACCCACCAAAAACCCAAACCAAAAACCACCCACCACATTTCAAGCTCATTCATATACACCCCAAACACAGAGAACCACCTTCTCCTCTGCCTTTTTTTGTGACCAGCAAGAACCAGGCCAGAGCTGCTTGAGCACAGCCGACACAGAAAGGTGTTGCTGCAGAAAATAGCTCCTCCTGTGTGATCGGAATAAGAACGGCTGAAAACTTGCACTAAAGAATAGAAGAAAAAGACAAATACACTGCAAAATACATCAGAGCAACCACACTGCCTTTTACTGGCAATTTGCTGCTAGCTTCTGGCCGGCATCCCTCAGAGGGACACGACAGAGAGGACTCCTGCCCTGCTCCTTCATGTACTGCCCGACACGCTTTTGAGGGATTGCGCCCTGCAAAGGAAAAGGGGCTGGGAAAGGCATTGGGAGGCCCGTACAGTGCCTGATGCCCTGTTGGACTGGTTTGGATGATGCTCATGTTTATCTGGTTTCCCAGATGTGGGCATCATCAGCAGGAGGCCTGACTGATGGGGGACATTATCCCACAGGCTGGGACACGGGGAGGAAGATGAACCCTTCTGCATGGCAGCCCCAGACTTCAAGCATCCCCAAGGGCGGGTAGTGACCCACGGCAGCTATTCAGGGCTCAGCCCCGACCACCAGCCGGGGCATATTCCCTGCTGAAGCCATTGCACACACATAAATACTGCCGGGGTGTAAAGAAACAAGGAGGCTGTGCCTGCTGATATGCCCAGGACCTGCATGGAGGAGGTGGCTCTCCCCTTCCAGCTTCAATGGGCGCATGCCCCGTACAGATCTGAAGCAGCCCCAGCAGCAGAGACCGAGGGACGCCACCTTTACATGCCCTGTCTTGGAGGACCAGCATCTGCTGCACCCATCAGCCCTGCCAGAAAGGGAGAAGTGTGTCCCCGAACCACAGTGGCCATGTCCCCGGTGATGCTGCTGGGCTCTTTGGTAAGAGCTCTCTGTCACAGCCTCCTTGCTCCATGGTGCATGGAAAGAGGGACTTGCCTTCCCCCAGTGTCATGGTGGGGGGGGTCACTGATGCCTGGGGACTTCCCTCCCTGCCCTGGGGCAGCACTGAGGCCACCGGCTGAGCCTCCTGGCTTTCACGGCTGTTGCTCCCTGGTGCCAAGTGCTCCCTCCACACGGACTCCAGCCCCTGGGTCAGGCTGGGGCTGTGTGGTGGTGCAGACCTCCCCCCTGGGGCTGCGCTGCAACGTCAACACCAGCCAGCGTTGCTCTTGCTTTAGTTACGAGGGCGATGAGCCCAACATTGCTCTTGTTTCAGTTGCAAATGCAATGAGCTGGGACAGTCTGGCACCTTCTGGCCTTGTCTACTGGGGCAGAGAGTCAAGGCAAACTGGTACCTTCTTGTCCTGGTGCGAGTACCATGGTTTGGGACAATCAGGCACTCCCTAACCTCCCCTGGAATTCCTGCTGCCTGGGAAGCGTACCCGAGACCTCTCCTGCCCGGATCACAAGCCCACTCTGAAAGCTGCCAAGTTGATGTGACAAGAATTGTGGCCACAATGGAAAAGCACCGACCAAAGTCAATCATCTTGTCACCCTATAAATATCAGTCCTAAAGTGAGGCCTTTTGGAGCTCTCCGAGATGGCAGCAGGCTGCTATCCCATATTTTATGACGTCATTCAGACCGTCTACTGATGGAAGCTGATGAAGGGATAAGAGTTGGGAGTTTCAGACTGTCCGCTGACAGAAGATGATGAAGGGAAGAGAGGGAGTATAGTTCAATTTCGATCATTGCATACCAAAATTTACTATAATCTGCAGAAAAGGAAACATCTTAATCATCGGTTAACCTCTATATCGATTTGTGTGTGTGCTATTTGATTTAGGAAACTCTGTCGTAAGTCTCACGTGAACCTTGCCATTTTAGAATCTTTAACCAAGTCGCTGTATTGATTATAGCAAATTTTGTTAAGTCACTCTGATAACTGGCTGATAATTAAGCCTTGTTAAAAATCATACAACCTAATCCTGTGTTAATAAATCTTAAACTGCTGCTACCTTAAAGTTGGGCAGGATCTTAAATTAACACTCAGGACAGGCTGGGTCCCCTGGTGCCACTCCTCTGCGGCACAGGGCAGAAGCCGGGCAGTTTTCTGGGATGCGGCACTTGCTAGCCTGGGTGCCATAAAGCCGCCACCGTTCAGTTACATTTTCTAAGCTCCTTTCCTCATTTTCTTTTCATAACCGCCCCGTGAGCGCACACACCCAGAAACGCTCTAGAGTCCCTTGCATACACACAGCCAAACTCTTGCCTGAGATGGGCCCGTGGCTCTGCTACGACTGCGGGCTCGACCCACCGTCGCCTGGGCTTTCGGCACCTGCCCTTACCCAAACCACTGCCCCGACCTACAACTCCGCAGCCTCTCTTCCCTCCCCAGTCAGTTCACGTGCAACAGCATCGCCTCTCTGCCATTTGCACGTCCTGCCCCCTTCTTTCCACCCCCTTTCTTCTGCTTTGCAAGTTGGGCTACATCGGAACAGGCAGTGCATAGACCAGATTTTTCTCAATATCCTGCTCCATTGTAGCTATTTTAAAGAGGCCTTTCTTTAAGGCATAACTCGTTTACAGCTATTTCCATGCGATAATTTGTTGCCACATGATAAGCTCAAAGTCAGGTCAACCCAAAGAATTACAGCAGTAATGGAGAAAAGGCAGGGAAGGAGGGGAAATGCTCCTGAGCATCAAGACTTCCTCAGAAGTGAGCAATAAAGGGAATACAAGCCTGCAACCTCACTTAATAAGAGTCGGGAATAAAGCCATCAACGCCTGTGGGGTTGTAAGAGCAAACTGCGTCTGACCCAGAGACTCCAGGCGGAAATCATACAAGGGAAGGGAAATTTAGGGGACTCCATCTATTGTCACATCTTACTCCTGTGGGAAACAAAGGCACCCAGCAGGTCTGCAAGCAGCTCGTAGGTCTGGCTCCTGCTGCCTGCTCCTCTGTCAAACTCAAAACATCCTGTCCCGTGGGTCTCTCCTACTGAGATGCTGCCCCAGCCCCAGCCCAAGCTACTGGCCTTCTCCTTTGGTCACCAGTGTCCCTCCAGCAAGAAAGTCCCAAAGAGCACCTCTTGCACAGCCCTGCTGAGCTTGTGCTCTCACAGCTCACACCAGTGGTCCAAGATTGTCAATTCCCAGCTCCAATGGTTTCCATAAAAACAATAAATCCCAAACAAACACCTCTTCCTTAACACACACATCCCATGCACAACACTGAATCCTCCCTCCAGCCAGCTGAGCCCTCAAGATCTTTATAAAAACCAAAGCATTTTAACATGTTGCTTTCAAAAGCTTTTTTTTTTTTTTTAAAAAAAAAAAAGAGGGTCAACAGTGTCACCGTCTTCTGAAGGGGATAAAACAGAAGTATGGTTGCTGTTTGAGCTTTAAATGCTTTAATACAAGCTCTCAATACGGTCCTTGGAATAACTGCAGTTTCTGCAACCCCTGTTTGGTGTCAGGGGACCACAGCCCTTTGAAAAGGGGGAGCAAAGTTAGAGAGAAAGGAGCAACAAGGATGACCATGTTTACAGTAAAGTATTTAAAGCAAAAGAAAAGCATCTGACTCCCTAGCTATCAGCAAGCATTACATAAACCAGAAGGCAGGAGTAATCTCCGTTTCCATTCAAATGAGAAAATAAACAAGACAGATGATGTTTCCTAACACCAGCAAGAGTAACAGTATTTAGGAATGTTTCTGGCATTACAATCAAGGGCAAACCAAAGCAAGCTGACACTCTTCTGCTAGAAAGTCAAAAATCATATTTACACGCCACATGCAGTTTGTATTTAATGTGTATTTAATTTGTGTGGAGTCAGACTTCACGTCTCTGACATAGTCGAATGCATTTCCAAATTGTTCCATTTAATATCTCAGACGTCTGAGGAGCGAGATTCAGTAGTATGGATTTGCTCCTGCGCCGGCATCTCAAGGGAGATGATCTCACCACTGCGTGAGATTATCACCTTCAGCGCAGGAGAGAGAGAGAGAGAGAAACTCGCATGGTCAGAGTGAAGCTACTTCGCCATTCATGGAGTCTGGCTGCCGACAAAACACACCTACAGTGCTCAAGCAATAATTCAATAATTCTCCCCCCCGCCGTTTCTACACCCTTTATCTGAGGACGCACTCAGGCGGTTCACTCAACGCTCCATCAGCGATTTGCCCAAATTAAGTCCATACTACACAAGGGTTGTCAGAGGTCCTATAGACCCCAAGTTGAGATGGGTTTGATGTCCTCAGGGCCATTTAACACCAATCTGCCTGTGAAAAGCAATGTTGTGGCTCTCGCCCCTGCCCACACAGCCCTCCCACATTGCCCACCTGTAGCAGGAGCGTCGATCCCAAGGGCATTTAAGACACCACCACTCCCGAGTGGACGTTTCTGCTGTGGGCTGCATCAGCCTGACCACCTACAGTGGTGGATGCCTCTATCTTAGTGAGCGGGAGGGCGTGGGGGAAAGCATCAGGCTTAGCAGAAACGGGAGTGAAACCCACCTGCCCCCTTACCGCCTGCTCGGCCCCACAGCCCCCCGCAGCCCCCCTCCGCAGGGGGAGCTGGGGAGGCACAGCTCAGCTCTGCGGCCGGCCCCGGGACCCCAGTTCAGAGAAAGGCTCCCTCCTCACCCTGGCAAGGAGCCGGCCACTGGGGAGTCCCCCACCGCAAGCTATTTTGGGGCAAAAAAATTTTGCCTTTTAATAAGGGTGCACAACAAACCCAGGCAAAGTGAAGGGCCCTGGGTGGGAATACACCACGTGCACTCAAGGAGCACTTTAGACCATGACCTTGGGCAGACCGCTCCAGCAAGGGACAACCAGCTTCAGGGAAAAAAACCCCCACATTTTCCTACCAGTCAAGTCCTTTCTTCACACCCTGAAGAGCAGCTCCCCAGCGTTGCCCTGAGCCCTTTTCTTCCAGCAAAAAGAAGGCAGAGCAAGCCCCTAAGGCACAGCGAGCAAAAGGAGAACAAGCGAGCAGCACTTTCCTCTCGTGGGCTCGGTGGGTTTGCTTTGTACCACCAGCCCCTCCAGGTACTGCAATTGCCTTCCCAGCCCGTGGGGCATCCCCCCTCCCACACACCTGGCTCAGCAGGAATGACCTAGGCTGGGCATTGCGAACGAGTCATCACACGCATCCAAGGAATTTTGGCAGCTGCGGGTATTTAGGACTTCACTGAGCAAAAGCAGATAGAGAAGGGTTTTTTTGCTCAGGACTAACGATCCTTTTCCAGAGCAGCTGCACAGCTGAAAGTCATCAGGGTCAATTTTCCCTAAGAAAATCCCCTTCTCTATTTGTCCTTTAGGACAATTATTTTAAAAACACCGCCCTCATCAAAACAGCGCTGTAAGTCGCACGCCTTTGTGCGCTTCTCCTCATCCAACTCTTTGGTATTTTCTGACCCTCACGCCCAAGCCAGGCTGAAAGGAAAACTGAACTCCTGCCTCCCCGAAGCTCCTCCGGAGCTGCCTGGGTGCGAACAACCTCCCCTGCTCCCGGGCAGCGCTGCTGGGAGAAGAGAGCGGCTGCCGAGCATCTCTGCAGGTGGATGCACATGGGGGCTGGGGGGGGAACGAAGTAATTCTCACCCTGAAGCTGCACCGTCAGCCTGTCTTGTACCTCCCGGGCATGAAACTCAGCCCGGGTAGGTGAGGACGTGGGCCTCGGTGATGAACGGTACAGAAGCAGACCTGGATTTCGGTTGAATTGTGTCCACTTGTAGGTGTCTGTGTACAAATGGGGGTTTCTCATGGTTGGGCTGGAACAGAACGTGAGATCCAGCACCCTACAACGGGCATCATGCTTCCATTTGGTGGTGGTTTTTTTTCCCCACCCAAAGCCCTTTCCCAGTTCAAGTGCAATTCCCCGTGCAGGGTGACTCTGGAAATTCAGGCCTGGGTTTGTTGCTCCACAGGCCGATTGGTAGCCAAAGCCATGCCAAAATAACCTGCTTTTAAACGGTGTAAGCGTGTGTGCACAAACAGAAGTTTGCTTTAAAAACACTCCTTTAGCTAAAGCGTAGCTACAATGTGCCGTCTCCTTCACCCGGGGGGTTGGGGCTGTGGTGGGGGCTGCAGCAGTGGCCTCCAGCCCTGCTCTTGTCCCTGTCCTGCCGCTCACCGGCTCCTAAAGCCACCGTCACCAGGTGTCCTTGCTGGGTTTCCCTTCATTTTCCCTCTCTAGGAACCGGGGTAGTGGTCCTGCTTCCCTCCGCCCCGTCTGCTGGCTACTGGGCCAGAGGGACGGGCCAGCAAGCACAAACCCAGCGGGCCTTACACTTTTCCCGAGCTTTCCTGCAAATACACCCTGGGGGACCTCTCCAGGTGGCCATCAAGGACTAATTGCAGCCCTTTCGTTGTGACCTCCGGCCCTCTCCCCGTCCCGCAAGGTGCTGTGCTGCCCCCCAAACCTTGAAGGGGCTCGGGTTTTTTTTTTTTGGGGGGGGGCCGGACACACAGAGCCCCCTGCGCTTCCTCACGCCTGCCGGGAAGGGCGGAGAGCTTTCCCCCACCCATAGGGCGCCCACGGAGGGGAGGGAAGCCCACGGGTGTCCGCGCAGGCCCGGGGCTGGGCGATGCATCGGCGAGGCGGGGGAGCCTCCTGCTGGAGAGCCGGGGCCAGGGGAAGGCGCGGGGTGCGGGCAGCTCCCCCCGCCCCACGAGCGGCAAAAGACCCTTTATCGCTCATTTTTTTCCGAAACGGCTTCCTTCTCGGCCATCTAGGCTGCGACCCTTCCTCGCCCTCCCTCCCCTCTGGCCCTCGCTGCTTTGCCTGCAGAAGCGGAGGCTCGGCAGAAAACATCAACTATCGCAACCGCTGTAAGAGAGAGCGGCTGGGCTGGCACCCCCGGGGGGGCACCCCCTGGCTGGGGGCACCCCTTGTGCTCTGCGTCCGTGCACGCAGGTGCCATCCCAAACCCACGGCAGATGGGAGCGTTTCCTGTCACGGCGCTGGGTAATACCTTGGCTGTGTCCCCGCCGTGGGGCTTGTCTCCATCCTTCCTTCCTGGTGTCGTGCTCTGGCCAGGACCCCCCCATACCGTGCAGTTGAGGACA
Source organism: Burhinus oedicnemus (assembly GCA_008921705.1). NCBI lineage: Eukaryota > Metazoa > Chordata > Aves > Charadriiformes > Burhinidae > Burhinus > Burhinus oedicnemus. The sequence goes on along the minus strand of VFFE01007140.1, from coordinate 2,162,558 downwards.
GAGCAGTGGGGGGCTGCAAAAAGGCAGCGAGGACATGCCGAGGCACGGGGCAGTGTCCCACAAGACACGACTGAGCGAGCTCGGCCCTTGCGGCTGGGAAGTGTTGACACCACAGGGATATAATAGGCTTCTGCAAAACCAGGAGCGACGTGGAGGGTGGGGGGACTGCCCTGATGTTACTCCTTTGCGGGCATCTGGTCTCAGTTGAGTCAGACGCAGGCTAGGTGGGCTGCTGCTCTGAGCCCGCGTGGCTGCCCCAAGCAGGGACAGAGGAACGACTTCATCTGAGCTATGGGCTCTGACAGACGAGCTCTGGGGCTCCGCCAACACATCTAAGGCGTTACCGCTCCCAGATGGCTGCTCTGTCCCTCTGCCAGGAGCTACCATGCTTCCTAGCTGGAGCAGGAGGAGGGACATCTGCCTGGGCTTTAGCCACCATGAGTCACTGCCGGCCTCCCCGTGCAAGCCTATCTTTGCTCTCAGGTGAGAGGATGGACCATAAAGCCAGGCTGCTGCGATGCAGATGTCCAGGAGGATGTCCAGCAGAGCAACGTGGTAGCCTGCAGCGGAGGCTGGCCCAGGCGCATGAGGCTGGTGACACTTTGCCCGCTTCTGCCGCTGCCAGGGCTTGCGGCAGCTTGTTTGCGTGGGGATCAAAAACTGAGGATTGAGTGTGTTGCAAAATTACACCCTCGCTTACTGAGCACTGATTTCCTATGGCTTATCTGTGATATATACACTAACCCATTAGATTTCTTTTGGGCCGCGAAGTCCTCTTATTCCCTCTGGGATGCCCCCAGACCTGATCTCCCTCTGTTACAGAACTGCAGTCTCGGAGTGTTTTTTCCAGAGTGGCTTCCCAAGACAGCACAAACGACTGCAGCCCCCCTTTGGGCACCCTCAGGCGTGCAGCACAAAGCTTGCCTTCTCTCCTAGGACGGTTTGGGTACCACGGGACAGAAGTGGCCCTGGGTCGTGCAAATCATTGCACAGTGCAAATCTGGATGAATTCCCTTTGAATCCCGAGTCCTCTCCATGGACTGTGAGGGGCCTGAGGGTCACCTCCTCGAATCACAGGAGTGACTACAATTTGCCTTACTCCTGGAGAAAAAAACCCACCAAAACAACAGAAAACCAGAGTATAGATCAGCACAGCTTTATTTATGGATTTTGCCCAGAAGTGAATCCCATACACAGTAGAGAGTGACGTAACCCAAGCCCTACAATATGTGCTTGCATCCTGGAATTAATTGCCTTACGCCCCTCGTTATTTATAGCCCCGCTGCCATTCCCAGCAGCTCCACGCTGCGTTACTTCTGCTGCGCTACCCGAGCGCGCTGCCTCCCGCCCCATCTGCGGCACCGGCGGCAGCTGTGTTGTGTGTGCCCGTCCCATCGCAGCTGCGCACAGCTGCCTGCCAAGGAAAACCCGCCCCGCTCCCCCTGGCCGGTTATTAATGAAGGCAGAGAACAAAGCAGCGGGCAGGGAGGGAGCTGTGTGGGGAGGAGTGAGACCAGATTCCTTGGCTAGCAATACCTAAAATCTCCCTGCGCAGGCAGCCCAGGGTTTGATTCGGTGCGGAGGGCTTCTGCCTTTGGAGCAGGGCTGGTAGGACAGGGAGCTCCAGGCTGTGCTGTGGCTTGGGAGGGGAAAAATAATTCCCAGCGTTGCTGATAAAGCCACGTTAAACCACATGTGGTTTGCCAGCTCGCTGCCCCTCCATCATGAACAGCAAGAGCAAATCCCAGCAGGAGGGTGGAAGCACGGGGATCTGGGGGCGCTGGAAGTGATCTAGTGCATGGCTGCTGCCTTCCTCGCTCGTGGGTGAAAATCTGAGTTAGGGCCCCAACCGATTTGGCACGTTGATGCCTCAAATGCACTGCTGTGGCTGGGAGAGAGAGGCATGCGTGCTGGTGGGACTGGCCAGCAAGCACAAAGCCTGGGCCAGGATGGGGGCTGGCTGGGCTCCTGCCACGGGGCTACGGCTCAAGCCAGGATTTGGCCCACCTTCAGGGATTTCTGTCTGCCGTCTTTCGCATCTACTGGAAAACTTTTAAGTCTTTTAAATTTCTCTTAGGCAGGATTTCTACTGTGCCTCGAACCTCTTGTAAGCAGCACACCTACGCTGGATGGCACGACAACCCCTGGGGCTCTCCCACGGGCCCCCGCTCACAGGGACGCAGAGTGGCAGCCGATCAGGCGAGGGAAGAGCAGCCGGACGACCCCTTGGAATGGTGGTGCCATTCCTACCGAGGCATGGCAGAGCCGTCACCTTTGAAAGCTATTTTAACACATCACGCCCAGCGTCTGGGGTGAGGCTGCAGCTTTCCCTTGGGGAAAAAGCTTTTGCCTCCACCCCAGCCGCTGCTTTCTGATCAAAAGAAGGTGAAGGACAGGGGGGACCAGGGCACTGACTGGGGTCGGAGCGGTGGCACAGAGGCCAGGCTTCTGGGCACGGGGACTCAGGTCCCTTCCCGCTGTAATTTCTGCCTCCCGTGAATGCCAAAGTCTGCAGCGGCGGAGTTCAGGAAGAAACAATCCGCAAGTGTCACGCGCCAGGAAATGCTAGTTTTACACAGTCTGTTAGAAAATATGTACGACACAGTAATCAGATTTGTTTTATTAAAAAACTTGCAATAAAATTCCTTGGAATTCACCATCTTAACTTTGAGAGTTGCAATATTTTACTAGTACATAATAACACAGTCTCACATATTTACATTATAATCCTCTATATAACAAAAATAGCCATGTTGTACTACTGAATAATGCTTCCAAATATTAGCCTCAACATTTCGGTGCTTCCCCCAGCTGAGTCACTGTCCGTGCTCTTCAGCATTTACAGTATATAACGAAGCAAGAAGGAAAAAAAAACCCACCATAAAGAAGTGTGTGCCTCATGATTTCAGGCAAATCCCTTTAAGATGGTAGTTCTCCGACTCCCACATTTTTCAAGAGAGATAAAGTGCATTGGAGGGGAAGATGTATACGTTATAAAATATCAGCAAAGAGTTAAAGTATATTTGCAATACTGTACAGAAAGTAACGCTAGAAAAAAAAGGCTCGCTTCACAAACTGCTACTGCACTGTTTTGGCAGCAAGTCACAGGTAGCGGGGCGGGGGGGGGAAAGCTAACTACAAGAAAAAGAACTGCCTATGCAAATGCCACTGTGTGATTTTGCCATGGTCTTTCGCTAGGTGTTTCACAAACCAAAGGGCAGCTCTCTGGAGAAAGGACTTTTTTTTTCTTTTTCGGACGTGTAGATGAAGGGTCGTTTCCCCAGTCAAAAGAAACACAAGGTGGTCGGTCAGCCTGCAGAAACCCACTGCCTTACCAGCAAACCAGCTCCCGTCAAAAATAGGCTCCCATCCTGAGGGAGCCGCAGCGCAAGCAGAGATGCAGGGCGCGAGTGTGACAACCCTGTCACCCCCCAGCTTGCCAGGGCTGGCAGCCCTGCCGGGCAGGGGCAGGGCTGAAGGCCTCCCAGTAAACCCACTTCTGCTGTCCCAGAGCAGGGCTCATCACCTCGGAGAATTTCACTGGGACAGACCATTGTCTCTGAACTGGAAGTTATTCCGGTAAGCTGTGCACTGATCCATATGGTATTTATTTCATCCGGTATTTTTCTTCCCTTTTTAACATTGGCATTTGCTGGTACGGATCTGCAGCGCGTGAGAAGAGACACGGCTGGAAAAAGCTCTGGAGCCATCACTGAAAACCAGGATACTTCTGCTCTGTTCATGAACTGTGTACAAATGGGACGCCACATTTTTTCGGTTTGCTTAGAAACTACTCTAAATAAAAATAACTCTCTTCTGGAAATGGATGGAATGTATATTTTGACAAGTACAAAACCTTTTTAAATGTTCACTAAATACAAGGAACATCTTGCTATAAAAATAACAGACCCTCCCACCCACTGTCCCCTCTTTACATTTCTAATTATAAAATGGTACAGTCATTTCAGGTTCCTAACACGAAACAAGAAGGATGGTATTACGTACACATACAAAACATTTAGATATTTGACATCTGAAATAACTGTATACATTCAGAGCAAACAAGCATCTTGATCTTGCTATTGTTTTTAACGCTATACAGGACTGAAGAATTAAGAAATAAACAAGAAAGGGAAAATGCTATTTCTTTTTTTTTTTTTCCTCTCCCTTTTTTTTTTTTTGCATCCACTCCAGAAAGAAATAACATCCACGGATTCACAACTAAAATAGTTGAGAGAGACAAGATTAATTTCAGATGGAAAATTCATCCTTTGGCTTTACATTCAAAATCCACATCATCTTTCATTCATCTTTCTTCTCTATTTCTCCCTTTGAAATACAGCTCCTGCTCAGAAGGTTTTTTTTTTTTTTCCTTGCGAAAGAAGTGCCAAGGAAGAGAAGGGGAGCGGAGCCGGTTTCCAGCCCGGCGGGGGAAGCTGTGCGGCAGAGGGCAGCCGTCTCCCTCGCTCGCCGTCCCAGCCCGCCGCTGCCATCTGCTACACAAACAAATCCAGGCTAAAAAGTCCATCTGGCGTTCCTCTTTCAACTGCGAAACTATCAATTAGTTCAGGTAACAGCTTGGTAAAATAAAAGAAGTGCTTGCGTTGGATCAATTGTCCCTATTTAAAAAGTCTGCTAAAACAACACCTCCACCCTCATTTTCCCTCTCCCCTAAAATATTTCACGTTGTTTTCCGCCGCTTGCGTTAACCAAGCCCATTCATTTCTGTCACGCTGGTTGCCCCATATACGCTCAACACATTTTGCAGCTGTAGAACAAATGAGTCGATGCTCAGCGTTCTTCAACGAAGCAGCAGCACCGGTCAGCTTGGCTGCCCTGCACCTGCCCAACCCCCTGGGCTACCTTTCATTAAACCCTGAAGCTGAACTTCGGCTGGCTCCTTCCCTCCGCGCGGCACCAGAGCCGTCCAGCCTGCTACAAGAGATGGCGTAGAACGCCAAGAGAGGAAGCGGCACAGCGTTGGATCCCACGATCCCCTTCCCCTGCAGCAAAGGCTCACGCTACAGCAAACAGGGAGAAGGGCTGGGGAGACACAGGCTGGGGTTCTCTGCCATTTCACTCCTGCGAAATGGCCGCATCCCAACAGCAAACCAAGCCCTCCCTCTTCTGTTTAGAGTCAGCTTGTCCTGGCCCCTGTTCCTAGCGGACTGGTAACTTTGGTCCTACAACAGGGACCTACAAGAACAACAAATGGTTAAAAGAAGTCCATTATTGCTAACAAATAGAAATCAATAAATGACTATTGGTTTTCTTGCTTTGCACAGCCTATAAATTCCTATTCCTGGCTTATTTCAAACTACATGCTTAGTCATGAGCTTTTCTACAGGCAGAGACCAGAAAGGAAGGAGCTTCTCACAAACAAAGCCTGGGAGATTCCCAGCTGCCGGGGCTGAAAGGCATTTCCCGCTGTTAGGCATAACCTCTGTCGTCATTTCAGTACAGACCAATTGTCACAACAAGGACCTGCAGTCCAGAAATTTATACATAAAGACTTGTGCCCCGATCTTTACCTTTTAACCACAGAATCCGCTCAAAGGGCTGTGGCATATATTCAAAGGAAAAAGTTTGTAAGGCAAAAAAAATCTGGAAAATCTATACAAGTCTGCACTCCAGGTTTAACAAGAACAGCAAATAAAACACACTTTATGGAAAATCTGTAACTGTGTTGTACTGATGACTAAAAGTACATAGAAGTGTTACGTGATCTGCAGATACCTGCCAGGGCAACCTGTCCATATGCAAAGTTCTTCTGAGCTAGGCATTTTTCAAATTGGACAAGCATTTCTTTTTATTTACCAAGGGGGAAAAGAGGGTGGGTTAACAGGTTTGACAACAAAAACTTTGGATCACAAAATGCATATTCTTTGAGAAAGATTAAATTCAGAGCTGGATCCGTCTCTGGTGCTTGGGTTCATTTCGTTAACAAAGTAAGAATGTATCCCAAACGAGTCATTCAACAAGAGACTGCCCTTCTTGCAATGACTTCCTCTGGATCTGATCCAGGAGTCACTGAAGTAGTGAGATCCGAGGGACCTCTTATCGTATGTGATTTCAATAATTTTTTTTTTTTTCAAATTGCCTCTATAAAGCCTTTTTCTTTAGTGCCACAATTTCCCTCGTATAAAAAGTCTAAAATTGGCAGCTGCTTCTGTTTTCACTACAATACAATTTCCATAGTCATATCAATGTACTTTTATATGCATACATGGCAATTTAATTCTATGGAACGCTTAAAGAATGAACTGCAGTGCTATGATTGTCCTGATCCTGGTTTTGAGGCTCTAAAGCAGTCAGAAAATAATAATAAAAAAACCCTAACCCCAAACCCTCAGCAAGTGCCAGATCTGTAACCCCACCAGAACGGGGCAGCCGTGGGGAAGGGACGCAGAGCTGGTGCCTTGCACATCTACCTGCAAACATCAGGTCGTCCGTGAGTGCAAAATTCTGCCCATGTAACTTTTTACGTGTTCTACCTATTGGAAAGACCTTTGGGAAAGGCAGTTTAGTGAAACCCATGAAAAACCAAAGGACACTCAGAGCGCGGTCTCTCTCTGTCCAAGCTCCATCCTGCAACCCAGCCTGAGCGAAGATGAGCGAATGCTTCTCCCGCCTACTACTCACTCACAGAAAAGAAGAGAAAAGAGCCTCAGATGACAGGACAGGAAGAGGACGGAGAGACACAAGATCAGCTTCATGACAAGAGCACCTTTCTCAGAGAGCTGCACCGTCCCCTGGCCACCAGCCCTGTGCAGGAGGTTCCCCCTCTGCCCCACTGCCGGCGCTGTGGGTGGGTGGTCACGGCGGGAGCCTGCGGAATTATGTGCATGAGCAAGCACTTGTTCGTCAGAGGGCACTAGAGGATTTTTTTTTTCCTGGCTGGATGCTAAAGGCTGCTTTCCCTTCTGAACAGGCAGTGCTGCGTCCCCAGCATCTGAATCCCACGTATTTAATGCCGGAGCCTAAGCTTAGTGGGCAGCAGCACCGAGGACTCGCACAATGCTCAGGATGGGACTAATCTTGCCCAAAGCTGCAAATTGGGAGGTTTAATTTTACCCTGTGAGGAATCTCAGTGGAGAGACTCGTGTAAGAAAAATGTGCCTGGGCATGCAGATCTGCAGAATTAAGGCTTTCATACGTGTTACAAACATACATCTGGGGGTCTTAATATTTATGAAGCACCTCAAATTTCCAAGGCATTTCACAGGTTATATATACAAAGAATATTGTCAGCCAGGTCCTGCTTTAGGAAAACATTTCTATTTGACACAGGGGCTTAATTATGCTCATAGAAGCCCTGTTGAAAACATGATTTTGGTGCAAGTCCAAAATTAGTCGTAAGTGCTTTTCTGAAGAAGGACGGAATAAAACATTTACTTTAGCGCTTTCCCAGGTTCTGGCTTCAGTGATGTGTAACCTGGCTTTGCACTTGTTATCGCTTAACAGTGCTCAGAGCTGTAGAACACCTGAGGACAGGGACGGAAAAACATCTTTCCTGAGCGAAACTGCAGGTAGAACTGGGTAAACAAAAGCAGAAAGACTCCTGACCCGGATTTGCTAGGATGCCTCTTTTGAAAGACCACAGTATGGTGATGCGTAAAAACGTTTCACCCAGCCTAGCACCCTGCCTCGGCCAGTGGCCACCTGTGGACCCCGAGGGACAACATCTAGTATGGGATACTTCAAAAAAGAGCATGCACAGTGTGATTCCTCTTCAAAATTCTTCACTAACTCCTAGAAATATGGGCAGGGTCTCAGTTACCATCTATGTGATGCCCCTTAGAGCACAGCTCCCTTTAATGATTTTGCCTGGAGTTTCACCTCCTGCCTTGCTTTTCCACAGACCTTGCTTGCTCTGCTGTGCTGTGGGTGACTCCGCTATGGCAACACATAATTGGTCAATCTATCCATTGAGATTAACTTAATTAAGTTTGTGAAATAAAACCAAGACTTTGCGACAGCTCCTCTGAAACCCAAACAGTTCGGCCATGAGTTTTTTGTCTGTGTGCTGGGCCGCGGTAGGTGGATGTTAAAGGATCACCGACAACTCGGACATCGTGTTCGTGATGTTCGTGTGACATGTAGCACCCAGGCTCCAGCGCTAGACAAGAAATTGTGCCAGTGTGTGTACTTTCCATAGGGAGACCTGACTGTGTATAAGCAGCTTCGCTCTTTCCCTTCCAGTCATCTGAGATCAATTTCATTCCTCTGTGAAGGGCCAGTATTTGGTGTAAGCACCACTTAAATCCCAGTTCAGCATTATTTCCAGAGCTTAAATGGAGCTGATGCAGTACCTTGTGCAAATTCTTTTGTGTAGGGGTGAACTTCAGCATCGGTTCCCTTGACGCTGTGGGCCTTTCCCATATCAGCGAGGAATAAAGAAGACATTAAAGAATAAGGAAAAAATGATTACAGAACCACAAATATTGGCAAGACTGACCTAGCTGTGCCCTCTGGAATGATCTCTAACTTTCTTTTTAAACCAAGCAGATTTCCAGCTGCCTGTATCCCTTTAATTAAAAAGAGATGTCCTTTCAAATGGCTTGTAAAAATGTAACAGTACATTTCCGGATCATGGTTTTGAAGGATGATTAGGCTGTGCTCCTTTGCCTCAAAGTTACCCGGCAATTTAGGGACTAAGAACATCAAAAAAATTAAGCTATGAAATGAACTGAGTTCTAACTGGACCAAAAAGCATGGACTATAATTTTTCCTTCTTCCTGTACTAAAGCAGCAAGTTGGCCAAAATTTTAGGGTTATTTCTAAACACATATGCTCCTGAATAAGATCTGACAAACTGAATTTTGGCTGGAAGTTGGTTTCCACATCTAACGAGAAAATCCACATGGAGATTAAGTGCAGCAAGAACCCTAACAGTTGCATTTTGAGATGCTGCCGTGACACTATCAAGTCAAAATGTTTGACCTCGCCATGAAATTTCGATGTAAGATGAATTGTTGATTCTATGGACTTACTCAGGAGGCAGTAATGTGATTCAAATCATCTGACTGTCAACAGAAAGCATTTACTCTTGTATAACAGTAAGCTAAAAATGCTTCTTCACAGTTGAATATTTTGACTGAAAAATGAAACCATACACTGAACAAGTAACGATAAGCTTCTCCCTGGAAAGCAGAGCTCAGGATGAACTAAATAATCATCACAGGTCATTATTATTTAGGTGTTTTGATTTATGTTAGTTCTGTTTATTTTCAAATTCCCTCTCATCTACCTAAAATATTTTGATATATATATCTATATACAAATTGCAAGTATTCCGTTAGGCTTGTGACAACGTTGACAGGGACTCTGGAGGACAACTAACCACCTGAACTCTGTGTGGATAACAAGCAGGCAAAAACTGCCCTCAAAACATCAGAAGTGAATTACACTAAGAAAAAAACCACAAACAAACCAGGAATTAAACATTTAAACCAGCTGCCTCCTGCTTCATCAGCAATTTCTGACACTGATACCAGCATCTCCAGACCCTTTCTATGGATATTCTTGTCAGCCACATAACGCACAGCTGTTAACAAGCAGCCTCTGGAAACCTTTCAGACACTCCTTTAGCCTACCAGTCAGATTTTGGTTTGTAAAAGTAAGAAATGACATGATGTTATACTAGATCATCTTTTCCAGCTACTGAATTGTGACTTGAAGGAAGGCCATTCATGTACTGACAACTGCTAATAGCATAAAATACAGCAAAGGACTACAAGGACGGAGTGAAGCTTTAAGCTGTTCTTTCTCTCTTTCACACTGTACCATACTCATCTATAACAGAGCTCTAAGTAAAAGTTGACATAACGCAGTTTTAACCCAAATCTCAGCAATCTCTGCTAATTCAGAGCTCTCTTACAAATAAAGGCCTTCAGAATACACCATTTCCAAGGTTCCCAGTTAATGAGTGCAGGCTTCACATTAATGCAGGGTGCTGGCGCACCATCCTTCTGAAGCCATGTGTACTTCCTGCAGAAACAACAAGGCAATGATAAATCCTGGAGTCAGATCGTGAAGTGACCAGTGAACAGGAATTCAGATTTCTGGATTGAACTCTTGAAAAAGCTGGGGTCAGTCAACAAAAACAGAGTGTCCATCCATAACAAACTATAAACAAACAAACATAACAAACATACGTCTTTTGAAAAAAAAAAGAAACAAACCCCCGATCGAACAAGTGTAGAAAACACCCAAGCTGTCATTTCAGTTGTGTTTATGAGCCACTGAAGAGTTACACGACTGCTCTCAAGCATGTGGGTAAACTGGAAGCCTTCATCTCCCATGTGAACAAAACAAACGTATGTAGATGATGAAACCGCATCCAGGCAGACACAACTGTTGCTATTGCTTTTCGTGACCATCTCAGAATGGAGTGTGCAGGAGTGACAGTGCTCTGGAGGCATGTGCATGACTGGTCCAAATCCTAGAAAGCTGACTCGGTCCCTCCCTGTGACCCTCCCCTGTAGTTTAGTGTTGGATCTCTGTTTGTTTTTCAAGACTTCACCTCTTCGCAGTCTTGATCAGTGGAAAGCTCCACATCAGACAGTCCAACCTCCATTGCCATAATCAATGAAATATCTGAATCACTGCTGACTGCTGGCTCCTGTTCATCTGTGAGGGTAGAAAAGACAGGAAAAGGGCATTATGGTCATGTCTTTCTGTCAATTTATTACTATTTTTTTAGTTCTGCAGATGGGACCCAGAAGTTTCTCCACCACAGGTTGTGCTTAGATTCCAAACTTTGCTCTTACTCAGTATCTGTCTAAAGCATTTAAAAAATATCAGAAAGTTCAAGCCATCAGTAGTGAGAAACACGATGACATGGAGCCCAGATGGGTAACGCTTTCTTCTCCTCCTAATCCTCCCAGGGCTCTCCATCCAGGCCCTTTATTTCCATGACCTTCCTCCCACCGCCTGAGCACTTTCCCCCCCATCCACTTTCACTTCCTTGACTGGCATCATGCTGCTCTCCCCACAAAGGCAGCAAGTTAAGGACAAAGTCACAGGCACCTGGCGGAGTGGGTTGGCCATCAGGAAAACATTTCTGACGGAAAAAAATCTGCCCAAACCCTCATTAGGTGACAGAATCTCTAAGAGGGTGGTAGGCTAATAATGTCTGCAAGGAGCAACACGAGTGTCATTAATTCTGCTCCAGGACTCAGGACCAGGCTACCTGCCTTCTCAGGTGCCTTCTCGCATCCTTTTCCAGTCTCTTTTCTATTCACTTTTTCCTCTGATTTGAAGATACCTTGCAGGTTCTTGATTCAGGCCGAAGGGATCTACCTTAATCCACCATGATCCCAAATACAGTAAGAGTCAGATTATTGACTTTTGCCAAACTGCAGATCCCATCAAAACTACACGCGTAGGAGTAACAACTTGTTTTTGTTTTGATCCCACAGCACTTACTACATGTGTATTTAGTAGCAGATAAAGCCGACAGATTTTAAAGGACTAAAAGCTAATTTTCTTTCAAGAACAATCAGGAGAAGCAAAGCACACTGGATCTCTGGGGAGATTTTCAAAGGCACAAAAATCCCATTGGTGGCTGAGTCCCTGAGAGAAAAAGTTGGCTGTTCATATTTTCAAGTGGTTTAATTACAATGACGATATTTATACTGTAACAATACAATGTATTTAAATCTGTGGCAGTTTTTCCTTTACATATTTTATTTTTCAGACAATAGAAGCAGAGCGTGATTGATGCTAAAAAGTCTAAAAGTTGAATATCTAAGAATTAATAAGTAAGAAACATTACAGAGCAGCCAGGAAAATAATAACTCCTCACAGTTTAATTATTCACTTGAAGCTAAGTGAGCACAATTAGCCTCCTTTCAAGAGCTGCATGATTTTTAAATCTGTTTCAGAGAAAAAACGTTTATTTACTTGTGCTGGGATTAGACCTCATGTTCTGTGGAGAACGCTTGAGCGGGGTCTGCATTATTCAAACTGAAAGAGTCAGTGCTTTCCTTTACAACCCTTCCCAATTTTCACCGTGGATTATTTTTATACTTTCTTGATTGCAAGATAAATAATTAATGCACACAACCTCTTTATATCTGCATATTTCTTTCCCCTATCAATATGACAGTGGTAAAACATTTCAAGGCATTGGTTCTGACTACAAATGTTTCCACTGGAGGTGGAGGACGTACTTACAAACCAAGTGATATCTCCTGCAGACTTCAGTGGGCTTCAATTACATTGAACCATTAGGTGAACTGCTAGATCCAAGAGTACAAAAGTGCATCACATACACCTCCGAGACCTAAAACGTCATCTGTAGTGGTAACAGCATCCTGAGCCAGAACGATGTAGTTCCAGACCACCGGATGATTTATCATTCCTCTATAACTAATAGGATTCTTCAAAACAATGAAAGTGATGCTTTAAATGTTGACCTAAAAGCAAATTTATATTTGCATGACAGAGTTCCTGAGGCTTAGCCACGTTAAACAGCTGCTTGGAGCACTCTTGAGAGAAAGGTAATTTTCATCTGAACTAGCTGTGCAGGAAAGAAGGACTGGCTGAATGGTGACAGCCACAAGCACGCTGAAGAGGCAGGCCGAGCTGCCAACACCAAATGTCAGAGCATCAAATGAGAAGCGTTTATAGTGCTGAAAAGTTATTTCAAGAACTGTTGTTTCTTCTAGGGTTGCACAGCAGAAAAAGATCTCAACTGAGTTCGAGACAGGCAGATAGAACAGAAGCAGGTTTACAGCTCACCTACCAACTGTCTAATCCATGCACCCGCTTTCCAAACCAGCAAACTTGAGTTTTACATTAAAAATCCTACACAATTATTCAAATTCTTGGATCTTAGTCTTTCCAAAGTGCAGGCTTTGCAGTTTTGTCTTCTTTGGGACTGAAGTGTAGGTCAATAGGAACAATGAACATAGGATCCTAAAAATGCCCATGCCTATGCCCTGGCATTGCTTGTCCAGTGCTGCAAAAGTGCCTGGAAACATGAATGCTCCACCTTCCTTGCTTGCTAAGAGTGCAGCAGTTCAAAATCCTCAAGCTACAGCCTGCCGCTTTAGCAGAGTGGGGAGAAAAACTCGGACATCACCATCCCCTACATCTTCCCTTTCAGGGAAAGGGTCAGCACTGACATTGCTTTGGAAGACGCAGAAAACACAAGGAAATTAATGCATCCCTCAGCATTACCTGCTTGCTTTTGTAAACAGGAGTCCTACTACTGACCCCAAGACGCGCAGGACAAAACTCTGGGAGGCTGCAGAAGTCGCACCAGATATGGATCAGCCGTAGGTAACTCTGGCTGCAAGGTCTACAAACTGCCTCTCCGTGGCTCCCACACACAACCAATACAGGCTTTCTAGACTGTGGGAGTTTTTGGGTTTGGTTTTTTTTTTTTTTTTTTTTTTTTTTGGCTGGCTGCTTAATAATGTGAGCCAGCACAGTTAGTGACATTTGTTAAAGGTAAGCAAGCCTCAACTAAACGGCAAGTGCCAGGAGCTTAGCCTGCATTTTGCATCCCTGGTTTTTAGATCCTATTTACAATAACAAAGCTTATACAATCACACAGCTGCTACAGAAGATGCCTGACTCCCTGTCAAGAACTTCTATAACCTTTTTGCAAGTTTTTTTGAAATTTGGTGTTTTTCTTAAAGCCTTGAAGACAGATGAGGATCTCAACTTTCAGTGAAGATCTCAGCTTTCACTTAAAAATAAATGAATCCTAAGAAGTAAAAAGGAAATAGAGTTTAAAAAACCATAGCCCTAATTTTTAGACAGATTTTATGTTGGAATATCTGACTTGTGATTTTAGACGTTTGAGATTGGCAATGCTGTCTAACAACGCACACTATAATACTTCCACCGTGCTTTATAGCACTTCACGCCACAGGCACAAAGCCTTTGGCTTAATGAAGCAAAAGGCACATCCCAAGCTGCTTTTCAGCCTGAGTGCCAGTGCCTACAGCAGCAACTGTAGACCTCACTGCCACATTCCTCTCGTGTCAGCGAAACGCAATACACCACAGCACGCTGCCTGCTTCCAGACAGACTTTTTCCATTCACTTATATTCCCTGACACACATTCGTTTGAGAGGTGCAATAAAATAAACTCCTTCTTTAGCCAATATTACTTTAAATTTAATTATGCTAATGCAGGAAGAATATCACCACATAGCTATGGAACTGCCCTACATAACCATGGTATAGCCCTTACTTGTTGCAAAGTTCATTAAGCGATGTTTATATTTGAGTATAATTGCAATCAAACAAGGATGAAAATATCTAATTACTCCTGTGCTTTAAAAACAGTAAGACCGCACACTAGTAATAGTTATCTACTGCTGCTGCTACTCCTAACACTTTGAGTAAGTCCGTAGCTGTTGTACGCTAATAAATATTCCAAAAGAGAAAGGTCAGACGATGGGTTTCTGAGAATTTGATACTGTTTGCAAGAGTCTTGGGAGGGACCTAAGCATTCAACAGTGAGTGAAAAGTGCATTTACAAAAACATTCATCTGCCATGTGTAGGTAAGCATATAGGCATGGGCACAAATTGAGATACACTTGTAATGACCCGCTCAAGGATGAGGAACAAGCTGATGTAACTGTGGTAGGTTCTGCACTCATGGAGGCCTCAGCCCGGGTCACCACTGTGCTCTTCCCAAGGAGGTCATGTCCAACACTATGCTCTGATGTTCCTCGGACGTGGGCAGTGCCATGGGGCTCTCCTAAAATTTCTTCTGCTTGCCCCAGAGGCTGAGGTTTAGCCCAAGCTCATGGAGCTGGAAAAGCTGCAGAACCCCATGACTGGGCTAAAAGGTCCACAAGCAATTTGCACCCAAGAAATCAAGAGAAAAATAAGAATATGCTAGAATTTTATACAGCAGAAGCTTCTCAGCATTGAATGCATGTAAGGCTTGTCTAAGACAACAGATTTTTTCCTTCTCTGGACCTTCAGGTAGCTCTCTGCTATTACACCCATTTGTGAGTAAGCAGAGAAGTATCGATCATTACATGTCAAATGAGAGCTGCCACCAAGTGTGTAATTCATCTACTGAAAGTGTAACTAAAGCCAGCAACCTCCTATTCTTGTGGATTAAAAACATGGGCCACAGCAATAAACTATTCAGTTGGGAGTCAGTCTCCCTTCCCTCATTTATTATCAGCTCTCTGTGAACTAATTCAGCATACTCAGTCCTGCTCCACACACAATTAAACTGTTGAACGGAGCTGTGCAGCTGCTAATGGTTTTCTTCATCTTATGACAGTCACAGGAATCAGAGGGTAAGAAAAAGCTGCTACCGTGCTACTGACTTGGGTGTAACCTATCTGCCTAGCTATAAAGTTGAGCGTTTAGCACAAGAAACAAGTCTTGTTTTGTGCAGATCTTCTGTTCCTGACGGTAGATGCTCAGCTTTGAGGAAAAATGAATAATCATTGATTTCTTCATCTAATGAAATGCTGTGAAAAATTTACCAGTTATTATCCCCATCCTTAGCTGTCAGAAATCATACAGCAGACAATGAGACTCTGTCTAAAACCTCATTTTGATAATAAATATACAGCAAAACTTGGACTTGATTTCACTATTCATTTCACATTCTCACTACGGTGAAATATGCCTTATTTCAGAACTCTTCATTTTCTGAAGATAGAACTAAGCCAAAATGTGAAATCCCTGGTGACAGGTATGCTCTCAGATCTAGACAAATATTGAAAATTTATGTGTTAGAATGAACCTTATTCCAGGCTGGGGCTCACTTATACTAAACAAACATTGCCCCAGTCAGATGTGTCTACAAGCATTTTGCTACAGAAGAAACCAGAAATGTGACCATCTCCTGGAGCTCCGAGGACCTGAGAAGAAAATATATCCAGGGTCATTAGAGGCATTGATATGGGACCTTTATCAAAATAGATTCTGTTCAGCACGAAGCCACGGCGAACTGCTGTGTTATTCAGATTTTGTTTCCAGTATCAGGACAACCAGAACACTGTTCATCACATTTGATTTATGACAGGGAGAGAGACATTTCTAGAGCCCTCTCTTTTTCTTTGTCTGCCCAAGAATCCACTTTACTATTACAGAATTTATTTCTCCCTCCCACTGCCACAGCGCCACTTTCCTGCTTGTAGTCTAAGAGGAAGGAGCACGGTCCTATGATGTTTGTAGCTCAAATGGCAACTCCTTCCACAACCACACCAATCAAATTTATTTTATCGCCAAGACCCTCCTCTTTAAAAAAACCCTACTGATTCTTAAAATTATTCTCAAATTAATCATCCAACACTTCTTATTGGACCATTTTATAAGTCTCAAATTCCTTCCACATCATCTTGACAATTGTAACGCTTTAGAACAGGCCATAACTGCATTAAGAAAACAACTGAAATAAAACACACACACGAAAAAAGCCTAATAAAATCTCTAATGCAAAAGAAGCAGTGGGAATATGTTCGAGGAGAAAGGGTTATAAAAAACCTGTTAGTAACGTGGTCCTTTTGTACACTGTGGCTAATAAAATGGATGAAGAAGTCTGGCTGGCTACAATTGAGAACAAAGTACTGGGGAAATATTTTATTGCTGTTCCCTAGCATCAGAGAGAGACTTAGCTGAGCAGCAAGGGGAAAAAGTACTGGAGCATGGTAACTGCTTTTAGCAGAAAAGGTTACAGTCTTTTGCAGAAATATCAAGCCAGAGCTGTGTGAATGTCCTAACGGCAACAGGGCTTCATCCAGAGGATAAGGCAGACGATGTCTGAAACACATTACAAAGAATACCCAAACATCAGCACACTAGGAAGAACTGAATGCCATGACCTGGCAAGATTCAGTCAAGACAACATTTCAAAAATGTGTTTAACTGGATAAAACCCCTAAGCAGTTGAGAGACTTGATAGATGGGCCTGGATATGACATAAGAGACTAGAATCCCTCCCAAAGCAAACTTGTTATTTTCTTCTTACTGAATGAAAAGGCAACAAAGTTTCTTCCCTTAATCTTTCTCTAGGATATGTGTTTTGGGAGAACACACAGCATCTCTTAATGGGAAAAAGCCAAAGACATAGTCCCCTGTCCTCAAACATCCTGCTGTATGAAGAGGTTAACATCGTCAGCATCATTCTAGACATGAGCTGCAGAGATGGAGAGTCTTCAAGGCATTCACTGATTCTGGGTGCCCAGTTAAGACACCATAAACCTGATTTTTCAGTTACAGCATTAACCTGCACATTGTATGCCCCAAGCATATCTTCTACTAACTTCAGCTACAGCTCTAAGTACTCAGCACTTCTGGAAATCATATCCCAGTACCCCAAGTCAAGCATCAAAAAACAAAGGGGAAATCATTAGTAATAGCACCAGTTTTCTGAAGCCTAAATTTGGAACATTTTGTCCTTAAACAATACCTTTAATACCAGTTACCTGAGAAGACATTTTTTGTTTTGGCAAGACAAATAAACTCATTTTCATAAATAGCATAGAAAGTGTCAGCACCCAAATGCTCTATCCAAAAAAAGGAAAAAAAAATCTGTCCAAATAAGGACATATGATATAAAACACATAGAGCTGATAGCAAACACATTTGCAGAAAGCTGAGCAAAAGGGGAAGAACACATACCAGATGTTATTGCGTGGAGACAGTTGGACCTGATTGGCTGGAAAAGCAAAGCATTTTTTTTGCCATTTTATATTTATATCTATATCTATCTTTAATGAGCATATACTAGCTCCTTGGGATTTTGTCCATGAATCAGAACACAAGGCCTTTGAAATTCACAGCACGTATTAACATTATTTTAGGAGTCAACACTTTGGCGATTTGTCTGCTCTCTCTGAGAGGCTGGCTGACATTTTGGGAACTCTTGATCAGCTGTCTTAGCAGGGAGCTGCCAACCCTCTCTGTGATACAATGAACATGCCTTTGCCAAGTATGACACAAGACAACCTAGTATTTTTGCTTTCAGTATACTTCCCTCTTTCTTCTTACTCTTACGGGTCATGCTCATCGTGTTCCTGCCCAGGGACCAGCAGGGAAACTCCTTCTGTGGCCTAGATACTGCAATATCATTTTCTCTTCCAATGACGAGTCTTTCCTCTTTCCTATTGGAAACTCAGTCAAAGTATGATCAGAAAGATTACCTGAACAGTCAATGGAGTTATCACACTAAGCTCTCTTGCACCGACCTCTATGCTCTCATATCAGCTAATCCCCATATTCAAGGTCCTCCACAGTTTATCTGCACAACTGGTTTTATTCACTACAAAGTATTTTCTTCCATCTTTGACTGACCCCGTTCTTCAGTCCTACACTCTCTCCTTGTTTGATTGCTGGACAAGAACCACCCTACTTCCTTCACAACAGGGCACCCAGCCTCTTAAACCTTTGCAAAGATGCTTTTCCTTTCTCCCTCCAAGCTTTCCTACTGTCTGCAAGGGGAGAGCAACAGTGGGATGCCGCCGCACACCCTCCTTACCGTTCACCACTGGCCACCCTCAGTGCCCAAATACTGCACCAGGTGCACCTCTGGTGAGGACAGGACGGTCTTCTGATGCCCACAGTAAGTTTCAGAAATAAATCCGAGTGCATTTCATTCAATGTACAGCCTGTTAGAAATTATTATTATTTAGAACATGCAAAATTATTCATCTGTTTAATTGAAAATCAGAAAATAAGAGCTCCCGTAACAAGGGAAAAGATTCAAATATACTGAAGCATGGGGATGTAACTACATGACAGTTTTCATTCTCAAGTACCTTAGTTACCTTTGGTAATATATTAAATAGTTAAAGATCTTTAATTCTGAAAGAATTCAGCTACTTTTGGTAACATCCTGCCATTTCCTACACCACTCTAAGAATCCTAAGAAACACGAAATTAAGTTTTCCATTCATGTTAGACAAAAAGTCTAATTCAACTCTTCACCAAATTCACTCACAAAAAGGCCTCTTAGGCCCAGACTGAACTAAAATCACTCTTACTGTGCAGTCCCAAGCACTGCTACCAACACTTCCTGTGCAGGTATTAGTCTCTGACCATTTCTATTATTCTTCCATTTAATTTCTCTGTATGCAGACCAAGTTTCTGACTGAGCTGACGTATAGCTCCGTGTACCAGCAGCATGACAGGGCCAAGCAGTGACGTCCAACTCCCCTGCCCCAGCTCACTTTCCTGCTGCCCATCCCGACTCAGCTCTGCTGTTCCTTTAACTGGCCAGGGAGCTGACTTAATTTAAAAAAATATCTGCAAACTACCTTGGCAGCATTTTTTGATAGGCTAGCAGCTGAACAGGCTGGCTCAGTCACAAGGCGAGTACTGCAGCCAACTTTGGGAAGGGAAGGGAGAGGGAAGGGAGAGGGAAGGGAGAGGGAAGGGAGGGACACCACCCCCCCTCTTGCATTCAACATCTGCAAGCTGTCCCTGCGGTACCATGACGTTGTAAGTCTAAGACATCAGGTGTGGCATGGGGACTACTTTTTTTACTTGGTTTTCTTAGCAGCTGCTAAATGACCAGGTCGCCATGGTGTTACTGCAAAACAAATAGTATGAAGTGATAAAGTTAAAAATAATCATGCTTCATCATGTTAATGGGGCATAAGGGATATTGCAAGGATTCTTCCAGTAGCCAAGGTGAGAAGTGTGGAGAGACATACAGCCTTTGAGTAGTGAGCAAACATCTTTAAACACACTGCCAGCCATTTAAAGATCTGAAGAGATAGCAGGTATGTGACAAAAGTAGAGTTAAATGCTGTCTGTACTAGCGTGTTATACGCTATATGGCCTATTGGCAGGCTGTTATAATACAGAGACTTTTACATCCAGAAAGTATAATCACACAATCTAATCGTCTGCATCTCAGTTTCCATGGGCTGTACTGGTGACTGCTATTGTGACTGAAACTTTCTTATTTATATTTTAAAAACCCATGTCAGCAGTGTGCTCTGCTTCCTGCAAGCCTGAAAGGAGAAGGAAATTACAGCCTGACTCAGACACATAACGTGCTGGATTGAACAGGCGAGACTGTAATGGTAAGAGAAACTTCAGTTCTGTTCTCTTCTTAAGGAACATAAGGAAGAAACATCCCTTCACAGGGTGATTTAGAGATGTACTGGCCAACACCACACAAATCCCTCAGAGCGGTCACACTGGAGAGGTATCCCAATACCCCCAAGCACGATACAATATTAAACCAGAAGAGTCAATGTAAACTAGTGGTTTCCAAAACCTTTTTCTCTGGTCTGATCATGCTGCAGAGGGGCACTCCATGGCAGAAGCAGCTGCACAAAGCCACCTGAGATCACTCCTTCTCAGGACTGCAGATCCCTGCTGACCCCACCTGCACAGCAGCTCTGCTTTGCCCTGCTGCTTTGCGCCCTGCTCCTGGCTGGGAGAAACGAGAAAAGGGATGCTCAACCCACAGGCACCCTCCCTTCCCACTGCCCCAACCTAAGAGCCCGTCCCAAAGCACCTGTGGCTGGGTAGTGGCCGAAGCTTCTCACTCCTAGTTCAGCTCATGTGCAAGGTGGCTACTAGCCAGCGAAAATCTGTCCGGGGGCAATTAATTCTGAGAACTTGATGTGAAACGTAGGCTGCTGTGACAAGCAGAAAGAAAACCATTTCTGCCTAATCACTATGAACTGCTTCCTCAATTACAAGTATGCACACAGCTGTAAGAGTAAACAACAGCTTGCTTTAAAGACAACTCCTGCTAATTTTTGAATGAGGGGGCTGGAAAAGCTCATGTTAGTCTGGCCGAGTTTGCCTGTCATGGCAGCATGTGCACGATTTTCAAAACTGCCTCTTTAAATACCTTTTACTGCATAAGCTCTCAAAACCCCTAGGTCACTAGCGAAGCACAGTACTGAGGAATCGTATACTGAACCTTCATGAGCAGTTACAATGAATATCCATGTGCAAAGATGTCACAAAAATGCCTGTGCCTACATTAGAGGATTTAATGAGAAAATGCGCAAGGAGGTGGCTGAAAAGCTCAACGGTGGTGGAATTACTTGAATAAAGTGCACGTGTATCTTCATAGAATCACAGAATGGTTTAGGTTGGAAGGGACCTTAAAGATCATCTAGTTCCAATCCCCCTGCCATGGGCAAGGACACCTCCCACTAGACCAGGCTGCTCAAAGCCCCATCCAGCCTGGCCTGGAACACTCCCAGGGATGGGGCATCTTCTCTTCCTCTCTCTCACACACGGTCCTGCCTTCTTTTCCAATGCTGCTAACACTGGGCCCCACTGGAGAGCTCCAGGACGTTTCCAGGATAAAGGGGCAAGTCATGAGCCCAGCACTTCCTGGGCTCTTGAATTCTGTGCATGTTGCTAGGATCCCCTTCCTCACCATGCATGTTGGTGATGGTGATGCTTGGCTGAAATTTAATTCCATTAGAAATGTCCATAATAAAAATTTCACCCAGGGATGTCTTCTCATTAGATATGAAAAAAATGCACGCAGTAATGAAGCCAAAAGAGAAAAACCCCACAGTGGCGGTGGAGGAACCCGCTATCGCATATATCCTTTTTACTGCAGTCACTAGCAAAATACAACTTTTAACAGTGTAACTTTTAGCTTAAGGGGAAACCGTCTCACTTTTGGTTCAGTATAAGGAAACAACATGCCTGAGAACGGGCCTGGTTCCGTTGTAGCAACAGCTCCGACGCCTGAAGCAGCGCGCAGCTGTGGGACCACTGTGCCTGCCAAGTCTGGGCAGATCTCTCTGGCATTCAGTGGTCATCCATCCACACAGCTTCAGCATCCGCCGCGCTACCCAAGGGCTGCCCACAAACAACAGACACGTACAGAGACCATAACATTGTGTGTCACACTTCCCCCCCCGCCCCCCCCCGACACCTCACAGCAAGATCAGTGTCTGGCCTCCCACCAGCCACATGTGGACTTGCAGGATTTGACCATTTCCAGTCTCCTATCACATGCTCATGCTCCTACAGGACTGTCAGGTACATGCCCCCAAAAACCTGGGAGACATTTGACTAAAGTACACTGCTTAGGTTAAAGATCGATTGTCACAAGTCCATAAAAACAGAGAATACGTGACAGAAACAGCACAACAACGCAGAGAACATACGTTCTTGAACTTTACAGGCCTATCTCACCTGATTTGAATTGGACAGCTTAATTCTATATTTTGTCATAGGCCATGGCTTATCTACTTACCATCGTTCAAAAGATAAAGATTGATCTAAGTGCAATTCAGCTGTAGAAAAATCTCTTGTAACAAAAACAAACAAAACAAAAAAGCAGAATCATGGAACCTCAACTGTACAGTGTCTCAGTGACTCTGTAAGACGACATGCTTTTCAGTCTCACAAACTCCACCAGGTACTGGAAAACGTAGTCGTTCTTGATGGTGTGGCACCAGCAACAGTACAATATTCTGCAGACAGGTCTGATGCATGTTTTGGAAAAAAGAAAGAACCTGAACAGATGAATGCAGCCATACCCTACAGCTATACAATCTCTGCTACGCTAAGATGGGCACATAGGTAAATAGACGTTTTTCTGAATACATGGAGGGGACGGTTCAACTGGTTAGCCAGGCATTTTTTATGTCTACGCAAAACATTTAAGAATAGAACGATCAATTAAATAACATAAGAACATCCAGTTTTCCACACAGAAGAAACAATTTCAGCCATTTGTTTGTGCATTAGCAATGAAGAAAAATAATGTGACAAGCTGAAGTGTCACGCCTTAATTTCATTAGAATCAGAGTAGTTTTTTTAAATAAATTCTAGATGCCTTCAAAGTAACATATTCTACTAATTTGAATCTCCTTCCTACGGGCTTCTTACTGCATTCATACACTTTTCTTTTGAGGCGCCTGGGATAATTTAAAAATTCTTCAAGGAAGCTTTCTTTAATATCCAGTTTCGCAGAATCTTTACATAAGGAAATTTTTACCCTAATTGAAAACAGCGTACACTTCATTTCTAGTGCCCTGTGTTCAGATGCACCCTTGGTAGGTACTTGTGTCTGATCCTCCCTCACACACACACAGGAAGGACAGCCCTGACCTTCACTGGGCACTGGAAAACACTTTAGATGAGTCACTACCAAGTGCTGGAGCTACCATAAATGTCTCCTTTAAAATAAGTAACCTGAAATGCTTCACTGTTTTCAGATTGTTCTTCTTCTCTGGAGTCTAAGTGATGCTGTTATTTTAAAACAATAGCAAGAAAGGGCGGATAGTGCAGAAACCATGCTTCAAAACAGTTTCAGTAGAACAATTTCTTTAACACAGGGAGCATTTCTCTTTACTTAAAGAGGAAGCCTTAGGGGACTTGCACTGGAAGGGATGTCCTGGGTAGCTGAGTCTACTCTCCACTATTGTAGTGGCTGTACGATATAATCCCTTTCAGATTTGCTAGCAATTAGCATCATTCACTGTACAAGGTCCCCAGCTACTTAGTTCATCTCTTTGCCAGTGCCGAACCGCAGCCGGATGTCAGTTAAAAGCTGTAATACCTGGTTTTCAAAAGAACCCTTCATGCAACACCAACCCACAGAGATTTAAATTTTTTTTTTTTTTTTTTACATCCTACGATGACAGATGAGTTCTGCTGCTAACACTCCTTTCTCTTAAACCTCACAAGCCTATCAAACCTTGCAACATGTTTTACATTCCAGTGTAATTATGCAGGTTTTGAACAGGAATTATTCCAGCTCTGATGTTCCCTGCAGCCTACTCAATAGTTTTACTACCAGTAACACTTTCTACCTATGGCTGTGGCCAGTTTTCTGACTGAGAAGCAAATCTGACCATGGCCACAAACAGAAATCTCCATATCAAAATGTGAACTTTTGTACTTAAGACTTCCTAAAACAAGAGCTTCCCACTATTTGGCTGGTCTATGTACCACGAAGGTCCTTGTGTGCCACCGGGCAGCTGTAAGCAGAACGTGCCTTGTGCCACAGGCTGTGGGTTGGCATTTTGCACAGGGTGCAAAGTGACTCCAACCGCTCCTGACATTTATGGATTGGCAGGTGGGATATGACATTGTCAGCGCTGATATAATCTATAAATCTTGTATAACTGTGACTGAGCACTAGCAGGAAGAATGAAGCAGACCTATGCAGACAGAAACAGCCCATAGTTTCCAGCAGGAACATTTCCCAGGACTTCCTGCAAACTGATTTAATCTGTCTATGCACAGTTGTTTTTATGAGAAATGTGGCTCTTTCCATTTGTTTAGAAATCAGGAAAAAAAAACCAAAAACCAACACAACCCACCCCCAAACAGACTGTATCAAAACCTTTTCTTTTCGGAAAAGTAAAACCTCTTAAATGTCCTTTGGATCTCCTTTATATGGCTTTCACAGTTTGCATAAAGGATTTAGCCATATTTTTGATATAACCAAAAGCATTCTATAGGAAAGAAAAATAAGCACATTTAAAACTCATCACAAGCACATGAAATGAGGATTAAAATATGACTAGGAGGTATATGGGACTTCCTCCTAAAACTGTTTATTTGGAACAGAAATGTCCAAAATGTTAAGTGTTTCTTGCAGCAGGGCGAGTGAACCAGATAAAATTCTAACAAGCTAGGCTGTGTACATTAGTGCATATTCACAGTCAAACAATGAGTACAGAACAACAATCAAGAAAAGCATTCATAAAGAGAAAAGGTCAACAGTTTCTCTCTTTTTATGCTCATTTAAGAAATTTTAAATCAGTTGATGCCAATCTCCTTTTAATTGGAACATTTCTTTGACAATGCTGCAATAGTTCAACATTTTTGGTTTTTTCCCCTTAAAAAATAAATCTTTGATCTGCCAGACCAGGCCTGCTACACTCAAATCTTGCCTGAAAATACATTTATAAAAATGGCGTATGTGAAGAAGAAAAATAATCAGCCTTTATAAAGACTGAAACCAAACTAACAAGCATTTTGAGTTAAAGATTTTAAATTAATGTGAGTCTCCCTCTGATACCCTGTCTCCCTTTCTGCCCAAAATGAGCCTTTATGAAAAACAACATAGCACAGTTTTACTTGACCTATCTCCTTGACCTGAGACGTGAAACCAACAGTTTTCTCTCACCAGCCTAAAGCAAGAGTGCAAGCGCGCTCCCTCCTTATTTAACTAGCTCCTTTTGCTTTCCTTGCTCGCGGTTCACACAAGTGACATCAGAAAAAAGTGAGCACCATTTACTTGCTTACAAAATGCTCAATGTGACAATTAAAACCCAGAGAGGGGCAACCAGGACAATAAGCAGCAAGGCTAACATTAAAGAGGGAATTCAGTCTCACCTAAAGGCCAGTAAAGGTGCCTAAAGGGCACCTCAGTCCTAGCACCCAGGATAATTTGTCACTGGCCAAGTGCCCTTGAAGGCCTGGGTCTGACTGGTAGGAAACCCAGCAGGGACACGAACAGAAACTGGTCTTAGGCTATATAAATGTAGGGCCATTTAGCATTTCCTTTCAAATAAGCTTGCAGTCACAATCCAGTTTCAAGCGAACAACTTCTGGCATCAGAAAATCCCCTCCAAGCCACTGCTTTTATCAGGGACTGTTGCCGAAATGCTCACGAGAATGTGAGAAAGGCCAAGACCGAGACATCCGTTTTCAGAGTTTCTTCTTGGACTAGTGCAGGTGAAAGGTCAATTTAAGTTTCAACAAATCACAGCTGGAATTTTACTAGAAAATATGTTCGTTAGGTCACTTGGACGCCACCACTACCATCAAGACCTCCCTAGCATTCACCAAGTGAAACTCAAATTGGAACAGAGTTATTTTAAAATACTGTTTCTCTGCATTAAAACATTTTGTCTCTGTTTCAACCTTTTCAGTAAATATATACTCCTGCTCCACCTTCTTTTGAGTTCTGAGTATTCACACTCTTCAGAGAGCCAGAAAAAAAGTTATTACCCTATGCACCAATATGTAGCTGGAAAAGTAAAAATAATGAAAGCTCTCCGAAACCTGGAAACCAACCATGTAACTTCAAAAAAATGTAAATGACTTTGCACTGGTTCATTATTATTTCCCTTGGGAACACTACTGTAAAGTTAGATTCAAAATTTTGTGACATTAGGTTGGGTTTTAACCCCTTCTGCCTTTCCTTTTCCATTCCAGTTCTTCACTTTCAACTCCTCTCACTGAAAAGTGGTAGTTTCTAGAAGGTTCTCAAGCAGTTCCAGAAGAATATTTAGACCTCAGGAGCTTTTAGAAAATATTAAAGATTAAAATATTGTTACATTATTTATCTAGTCTGGAAAGAGGGCTTTTAGAGGCTGAATATAAATTTACAGTAAATTTTCAGTTTTTACAAGGGAAGTCAACTTGCATCTTTCAGTCATCATCAGGCAAAAACCGAAGGATTAATTAAGGAAAAAAAGAGAGAGACAGAAGGAATGAATTACTGTAAATAAATGTAATTGTTTCCACTCTGTGGAATATGCAGCCATTACAGTAGTTTAAAAAGGCACTTTTGAGGGTGAACAACTGAAAATCGAATCTTTCTATCAGTTTTTCTTCAAAACGGTTTCCTTTGAAGTGTACCTTTAGGCTGCAGGTTACTCAGCAGCTGGGAGCACATGTTACATCTCCCAGAGCGGGCTGGCAGAAGGTCATTTTTCTAAAAATCTCCTACTCTGAGACTATTTTGTCTCACAGACTGATAGCTTTTCATGCACAGAAAGACAATTTGCTGGTGCCGCTACCTTTTAAAAAAGCAATTATAAAGAAGTAATAAAGTTTAGCAACATCTCAGTTGAACTCAATATCCCATGCGCATGGGGGCAAAACCTGCAGCAAGGCTTATTATACATACCTGACATACCACAATTGGCGGCTGTCTCCCAAAGAAATGTTAGCAGCTGAAAATATCGCATTATTTAACTACCTGCATAAGGAACTGGCAGATTTTAAACCTCCTTTGTGTGATTTTCTCCCCTCCCCCCCCACTGAGCTGCTACGATTTAATACAGCTATTTTAGTGAAGTGCTTCTCATATTCTGACTTCACCAGGAGTATCTTTGTTCTATACATTTTTTACGCAATTTTCCCGTAGGAGTATGTTTTTTTCATTGTCTTATAGCACTATGCTACCTAGACGGTGGCAAATAGAGCAGAAATTCACCACAGAGATCTGCAGGTAAGTTATTTTGCATATTAATATGTGCATTAACATAGGGTTTAATTATTGCCACAGCAGAGCATATGTTCTTGCCTACTCTCTGCGTGCCTCGGATATGTTAACATGAGTTAAAATGAAAAGAACAGTCAAAGGTATTGGCACTTGCAAAAGACAGTCACAATAAAAGGCCGAGTTGGGTGGATATCCCATCGTGCATCTCCTGGGCGCTTTGGAAACCCAGATATTCATTAATGCAACTCTGATGCTACTGTGCACTGTGCTGAGTACAGCCTGAGTATATTCCTCAGGGTATCAGCCTTGTCACTGGAGTGGCAAAGATGGCATCTAGTTGGGCTAGAATATAACCACGTGGGTCCTATTTTCAGCATCCCAAATGTGAGGGCTTACCCATCTCTCCCGTCCCCCACAGGCTCTGAGGCAGGAGAAAATCCTCATGCCAGTAGTTGGATATTTCCTCTCAGATGCTGGGCTTGACCTGTTCCCTACTTTTCTTCTCATCATTCATATTTTCTGTAAACACTCATAAGCCAGTTTCTCCATCTGGCCTATCAGTTTCAAAGCATCAGTTTCAGGCACTATCTTCACTTGAAACTGCCCACATCCAGCACAATAAAGAGGTAAGTCCAACTACTAAAGATTTAGCGAGAACTCTCACTTCTAGATGAAGTGACCTGGTTACTGTGGTAACCCTAAAGGATCCCTGAAGCACCCTAATTTCTGCTGGAGTTGGAGGTAAGTGACAAAAGAAAGAGTTCTTTTAAAAACACATTGGGACATGACTGGTATTTTATGAGCAAATACTACTACCAAATGTTTTTGTCCAGGCTGAAATCATAAGTATTAGACACTGTATGTGGAAATCTGAGCTGCTGCCCCTAGAAGGATCTGGAGAAAACTTAAAGCAGAGCAGTTTTGGATGCTTCTTGCAGGCCAAACATCTCCTGCAAGAGATTTATCTATCAAAGAAAAAACATCACACAGGCACAAACCTCTTCCACTTAATCTGCTTCTGAATGCAACTCTCATGCTTTTTGAGAAACCAAAACTGCTGGTTACAACACAAGAAGTACAGGTTTAAGCATGCATGTGAACCTTTAAATGCTTGTGAGAAACCAGACAGCTTCCACGTGCAAATGATTCTCTTGCACGTTCACAGACACAAAGCCTAGATGAATATGGAGAAAAACGTATATACCAATGACTGGAAACAGTACCTCCGTAGAGTTTTTGCCTGGCTCACTTCTTTCATTTGAGTTACCTTCAAAGTGGTCATGACACTACGGGAGCACCAAGGCAAATGTAGGCTCCGTTATGAAGCCACACAACCAGAACAAAATACATGCAAGCAGAATCAAGGGTGACTGCTGCAGATACGGCGCAACTTCCTATGAGTACCTCCTGTATCTCAGCCTTGTGTTTTTACCCGCCCATAGGCCCAGCTGCCTTTTCACTCTTTCCATTCTCACTAAATTGATTAGATTTGTTTGCTTGCTATAATCTGCTCTTACCTGTGAATTTTTCAGAAGTGCGTCCATCCATCACAATCTGTGTATATAACGACGGGTACAGCAGAGCCTGACCCTGGTAGGGGTCTCTGTGGTCTGCCCCGTACAGGCGAGCGTTACTTTTGCGTTGCTTCTCTGTCTGAAATAATGGCAGCAACCAGCAGCACTGACCCTGGAATCCTGCCTTTCCTCTGCCTGCCTGGCAAGAGAGCTGTTGCTCAGTCTTACTTCTTAATTCTGACTTTCAGGTGCTGATCCAAGCTGGATGCTTGTGTCTCCCATTTGTCTTTGTTCCTGAATTGGTCAGAAAAAGATTCAGAATCACAGTAGCACATTGTATCTTAAACAGCACTTCCTGACGATTTCAGTGGAGGCTTTTGTGTAAAAACTGATGAGAATAAAAACCCGCAGACATCAGAGACATGAGAATGAGCCCTAAATAATCAAGCAGATTGTATGCAAGATGCTGAACATCTCTTGCAAGGCAAGGCTTTCATTCTCAAGTATAAATCAAAGAGATTAGCTAGTATTCAAGTCATCTGGTCTCTCTGCAGTTCAGATTTGTACTTTACATTGCTTGTTCATTTTGCTTTAAAAGCTTTCTTGTTCAATGTTTTATCTACCTGTCTGCTTAAGACAGTGACGTATAAAGAAAGATATAAGCTATGTTATCACTGATCCCAGTCCTCAGATCCCGTTTTGCCCTGCATGCATGCAAAGGGCATTCAGAGCAATTGGGAATGATACATCTAAGGACACGCTTACGTACCATCACAGCTTTTACGAGGGCACTTTTCCTTATTGAGTTTCATCGTCATAGATAATAAATCCCTTACATCTCTCATATTCACTGGCGATTAATAAAATGCCTGTATACTCAGATATGAGCATTCAAATCTCATTTGAAACTTCATGCTTACTTTTGCCTATTTGTTTATCCTGATTTCTGGGCAAAACAGACAGCTGTGTAGGGTCTAGCTCTGCTTGAGACAGTGTGCTTGCTTTTGGCAACAGTGTTGTGAAAGCTGGCTTATATGTCCCTCTCTTGTGCTCTGTATTTCTTTCCTCCTGTTGTACTGGCACAACTACTTCTGGATCAGGGAACTGATTCAAATGAAAAAAACCAAAACAAAACAACCAAAAAAACCCAGGAAGAAATTGGTTAGCTTCTGGACTGGGCTCACAAGGTAGCTGCACAACAGAAGGGCAACCCAGAGGCAGGAACAAGTCATCTGGGACAGAGAGAGGCAAGTTGGTAACTGCCACAGCATTCAGATGTAGAGACAGAGTTATAAATGGAGGTTCCACTATTGAAGGAGAACATTTTCTTCTAAATCTCTCCCTAGAGTCAATTATTAAGCAAGTTTCTTAAAATCTGCAGCCTTTTCGGTACCCTAGGTAAGGCGTGTACCTACTGTGCCCTCCGACACAGCTCAGTGTGTCTGCAGGGAAGGAGGAAGATTCGGGAACCGATGGTTTCATCCTTGCTCTGTACACAACGTCCATGTACATAGCAGATGTGAAACAGAAAACAAAAACAAATTTAGACTTCAAATTTGCTCCTTGTTTCACAGCATTTTTGTACCTCCGTTTTTGCAATTTGCTATACAGAAACACCTCGTCTCTATTTCACATCTTAACATATGGAAAGGAAGAACAGTTTTATAACAGGAAAACTTCACTGTCCATTCACAGAGCCTGGCAGGAATCTTGTAGGTGCATGTAATGATCCAGAGCACATTTTTAGTGCCAGTGAGGTTTCACTTGGTGACTCTTTCAAACCACTGCTGGCCTTTCAAACCACCAACGCTATGTTGGCACTGGTGTGAGTCTCAAAAGGAATCTAGGACCTCAGCTCACTGGAATTTTCAGTCCATGATAACTATTTAATGCAACCACACAGGCTTTTAATAGAGCCACCGGGCCTTATGTCATACTCCAGGCACGTGGGACCCAATCTGCTCAATCTTTAACTAGGTCCCATCAGTATTCTGTCTCCAGGACAGTGTTAGGTGCTAATGTAAGTGCTAATAACTTTCCGTATTAACTACTGTCTAGGGAGTTTTTCCACCTTTTCCTCCCCCTTTACATTCTGCCTAAAAAAACACCCTATTAATAGCAAGGAGGAACAGTTAAGTGGTTGCAAGACAACAGTGGATCAGATCCTTATCATGCACTTTCATCCACTTACAAAGACTGATTATTCTTCACAAAGACATTTTAGACATATACAGATCAAAATAATTACTTCAGAAGTTATATTAATAGATTTAATGAAGAGCTATCAAAAAGATTTGAAAGTGTCCTAACAGTCACGATGAGCTATACGTTGACAGGGTTTTATGGAAAGAACAAAATGAGAGGCAGAAAAGGAACTGCTGGTATTCTCTGGATTGCCCACACTGCTGTACAGCCCACCAAACTCGCTGGACTTTGCAGGTGATATGACACCTTGGGGGACAGTTTGTGGGTTTTCGTACTAAAACTCCTGCCCGTTTTGGCAGTAGAATTATTTATGGATCTTCCTGCAATTACAGAGACAGTGCTGGTGGGATTTCTGAGGCCTTATGCAGTGTGATGAGACATTCCACTGCAGAGAATATAAAATCTTGTCTAAATTGAAAAACTAGAAGTATTAACCAACAGAGAGGAAAGACTACAAATCTGTGCAGAAATTAGCAAGTGTCACATGGGCTGAGCGAGATGAATGACCATGGATGCTATAAAAGATTAAAAAAAAAAAAAAAATAGTAACTACTTTTTCCCCTGCAATTGTGACCATACAACCTTTAAAATATCTAGGTGCTACTTTCCCAGCAAACTACCTTTCTAATATCATTCAATCCCAGCTGAGCCTGATCCAAAGAATATTGCAACGTCCTCCTCAAATCCACCTTCCATTCCTCCAAAGCTGGTGTAGCTCAGAGCTTCTTCAAGTTCAGATCTTAGCCAAGTCCAGCTCACACTCACATCATCTGCCGAGCAGGAAATTCCACCTGTGCTGAAATTTCCAAAGATGTTAGCATTTTGTATAACTCACTACTAAAAGTTAGGCAACACAGATTGCTATGATGCATTAGTGTGGGAAATGATCCTTAGCTTATCTTCTTTCATACCCTCTGGAGAGCTGAAAATTTATAGGGTCAAAGCAAGAAACTCAGATGAGATGGACTCACGTATTTCACACCATTTTTTCACCCCCTCCCCTTTTTTTTTCCAACTTCAGTTTTTCAATTTTTCCATCCATCCATTCTCAGCAACTGATTACAGAAATATCAAATTACATGGTACTATCCCAGGATCCTGCACAAAATCCCACTACAGAGAGCAAACAGTCACTAAGACTAAATACTGAACAGACTTTGGGCTGCACATATACCCAAGGGATGTGATGAAGGCTTGGATCTTGGTAGAAGCCAGCTGAGAGAAACTGCTGGTCCATTTTTAAGTGCTCAGCGGTACTACACAGGAGATGCTTGGTTTAGCAAGGAACCCTAGGGATGGGCCCCCAAATGCAGTCCCATCCAGATGTTCATAGCACACCACATCGCCAAGGGTCCCATGGTAGATATTATCTATTCAGGAGCACGAGGAGAAAAGGGGAGGGAGAGCAAGGAAATGTCTGCTGAGCATACACACAGAAATAAAAAGAAAAGCACTGGCTGAGTTCCAGAAATAAAAATCTGGCCCCACCGAAGTAGGTGGGAGCTTTGCCACCAGACTTCAATGGAGACAGGATTTCACCCGATGTGAACAGTACTCTGGAAATATCCTCCCTCCAGACACACTGTGGGAGCTCTTCTGGCTCTGAATACTCACTGGAAACTCAGAAAGGGAGATTAAACCCAAAACAAGACAACAATACCACAATGATTAATCAACAAACAAAAAGGATGCAATAACAATTCAGCAAAAAGTATTGCAGAAGTGGGTGGAAAGAAGGCAGCAAGTCCTTTACCTCCTGGACCACTGAACTTTGCCAGGAATAAGGAGGGACACAAGGACTCATGGTGCTGGGTACACAGTGCCACGTCAAGACTGCACTGGAGGCAGTCTGTACAGATTCAATAACAAGAGGAAGAAAAACTTCTAGCACAGATTCAGCCTTAGAGTATGCTCCCGTCACTAATGCTATATAAAGAGGCCAGAACCTAGCAACTTCAGCAAAGATTCCTAGCAGCGATCAGCGTCATCGCTCACAAATTCCCAGGCAGGCTAGTTCACAGAAAGGGCACGCTCAGCAAGCTCTGCAGTTGTGTAACTATTGAGGATTCTGGAAATGAGAAATACAATGCCTGAATACAATAAACAGACACAATGCCTATAAAGCCCCATCTATATGACAGCTATGACCCAGTTATTTAGCCTACAGTTACGCTCTGATTTAGTTAGCATTTGGTTTCACACCACAGCTATATAGTGGTCCTGGATGTTCCCCTTTTGCTGGCTTAAGAGTTCAGGCTGCCTAAGATGCTAAGTTCTACCCTTCAGAGTGCCTGAACACCCCAAATCCACATAAGGCAGTCGGAGGGACAAATTCCCATCACTGCTGGAACTCAGCCCCTAACTCCCAACCAAAGACATCTTCTTTGCTGCGGTTCTGCTGCAAAAAGGGACCAAAGGGCATGGTTTCTGGGAACTACTGCAAATTGCACCACTTTGGATGTGGTGATGACAGCATGTAGACTTGTGCACCTACCTACTACTGACTCATATTCAAGTACTGTATTCCACTTTGAGATAAGAAATCCAGATGACGATTCATGTCTACATATCAATGATGGATGAGTGACAACAGCTAACCAAGCATTAAACCAGAGCTCCCTGAGTGACTGTGTGTGACAGGCTCAGCGTAGGCAGGCACACGCCAGGGTTGTGAAGCTCCCAAGGCCCTTTGAGCTTTTCTCAGGACTCCTCTTTCCTCACAAAACAACTGGAAAGTTCTGCTTTTAGCAGTGAGTCCCCAGCCACTCCTGTGATGGCATGAGGCTCAGAACCTTCACAGAGCTCAGGCCATCTTCCAGTTTCCTCTCCCTGCTCTCTTCTCCCTCTCTCTCCCAAATAACCAGGGAAATCCCTTTTCACAGTCCTTCCGCAGACCACGTGGCCAGCCTCTTCAGGTGACAGAGATCTTCTGGAGCTCCATGGTTAGTTGCCTCATTACCCATGTGCCTGGACAGACCACTGGTCTTGGTGCGAGTTCCTTGTCCATGGGCTCTGCTGTTAGCCCTCAGGATTGCCCAGTGTTAGTGACTATTGCCCAACGTCATTAAAAGTAAGGGGAAAAAATGCAGGGCTTGAAGGCAAAATAAAGCATCTCTGCAGTACTCTACTGGCCCAGAGCAAGTTTTTCACCCAGTCACTTAGCTGGCAACTTGGAAAATGAAGAACAAATGTGTTTGGACTGACACTGGTCCTTCTGCAGACTCTGGAAACACAACTGGAGGGGAAGAGAGTGGCTGGAGAGTTACCGAGCTGTTGTACTCCCTGGCTGCCTCAACACCATTGTTACCCCTGATGACAAACCAGAACTGCTTCTTGGTGTGCCAAGATCCTGGGATGAAAAGCATGGACTACCCCTAGGGCTGAGTTTTGCACCAGGCTGCCGGTTCCTCTCAGCATGTGCCATGCAGCTGTGGGTGTAAAGGGCACACCACAGTCCTCCTTCCCAGCTTCAATAGCGGACCTTGTAAAGAACAGCGGGACAAGGATAATTACCCGCCAGAGGAGCTACTCACTTCAGGAGTGTTAAGAGAGTACAGCCCAGTCTTTAGTTACATTGTGGTACCATGAAGTAAAATCTTTCCTTCATGGTTTAAATCAGCCTCAAATGCATTTAAAAACAATTACTGGAAGGAACAAAATAACATCTCATTTTGAACAGCTCTTGCCAGCACTCAAGGAGGCTTGAGAAAGTTGTATGCCACCAGCTGACAGGCTGGTGATGGATGACAGCTGGGACTATAACTTTGCACTCACTCCGTGCTGTATCCAGGACTTAGACCACAAAAGGACCAAACCTGAAACCAGTACCTAGTCCACAAACAGAGAACTTAAAAATCCACTGCTGGGTCACTTGTGGCTAAGGCTACAAGTCCAGCATTTCCAGAAGTTATTTTCACTGCCATGACACTGGCTGCAATATGAGGGAAAATGTGATTATCAAGTTTCCCCATGGAGTAAGGAGACTAATGTAATATCATTTCAGCCCAGCCCCCTCATCTCTCTCCTACCTTCTACACATTGTATTATTACTTGCCTTCTTTTTCATGCCCAGGCCCAGAGTAGTACCTAGAAATGGCTGAAAATGTATAATTTTTTCCAGCACCTATGCTGACTCTATACGCAAAGCTGTATTTTATCACATTCTTCTACCTCCCTTCAAGTATATCTGACGATTTTCTACAATAGTCTTGTCAATACTAATACACCAACTGATATCAAACAGATATGTATTTTCTACTGATCTGCTATTTTACCTAAAAATGAGAATTTTATACTAGTACAATCCTCACTCAAAACAGCTGACAACATTCTTTTTAAGCTGTCAGAAGTAGATTTTCAACAAAGAACATTTTTGGGAAGAGAGAGACATGCAGACATTTTGAGAGTTACTGGTTCAAATGGTGCCCCTTAAACAAGTGAAAACTAAACACGCTGAAAACATCCAAAATCCTTTTTTTGTACAAATCAGCAGCATTATGTCACTATGCTCAGGTTTTCAAGTACAGGAACTCTGACCATCAATCCTTCTGAAATGAGTAGTTCAAGTATGATTAAATAACCAGATGAGCCTCAGTTGATGTAAGAAGATACAGGAAAGGCAAAACCAGAATTCGACATTCTTTTTTTCTTGACCGAAGGCAGTAAAAGTGATTGCTGACTTCACTATTTATTTTATGATAAGCCCGTAAGAATAACTTCCACGTGGTAACATGTAGGCGAGTGAGGAAAGGCAGGCCAAAGGACATGCACCAATTTACTTCACAAAGAATCCAGGTGATACATGGTGGGTTATCATGGCGAATGGGATCACTTACTATAAACAACCTCTGAAGACAACCGTAAGTTTATATTGTTTTGTATTGACCGAAATAGCTTGTTCCATCCACACAGGGGACTCCAATTAGAGTTTGCTAGTCAACACACTGATTTGTGCACAGGCTGGAAGTGTTTGCAGTACAGCAGAACAACATGATACATAAACTTACTTACCCTATAGATTTCCGCTGGGCTTAAAGTAAGGCCATTGCTCCACTGAAAAAGCCCTCAAAGGCCATTTTTCCCCACACTAGAGATCAGTTTGTGATTTGGGTTTCTAAACATTTATTTCAGTGCAAATTCTGCCAGAAAGAGGAACTTACTGCTTGTTGTGAAGTTACTTTCCCCAACCTGGGGAAAGGAGTCTATGTCTTGGATGACTTGTAGTACTCCCACAGTCCGCACCGGGGGATCCAGGGCTACAGAGCTCTCATTCACTGTTATATCGCTGGCTCCCGTTATCTGGTTGGTTGGCGGTCCTCCTATGGACGCTTCCAAGTCTGGAGGTATATCATCCATGCAATCTGCATTTGGCTAATGGGAAGAAAAAGAAGAAAATTGAGCTTTTACCTGATAAAAAGATCTTAATTTACCCGTTCCCACTTCTTTAGGGTTTTTCGCTTTCTTTCAGTACTGAAAATGGCAACATACGATGAATAAACATGCACAGTTTATTTGTCTGCATGTACTTAAAACTTCTAAATACGATCTGTTCCAAGAGAGACCCAAAGTATGCATTGGAAAAATTCAGCATTAAGTTGTGTCACCTACAATCTCTAAATATTCTTATTTATGCTTTTTAAAGGGTTTGGGAGAGTGCACATTAAAAAAGTAACTCACTCGCTGATATGATCTGCTCACCATAGGCAGATTGCTGAGTCAGATTACAAATGTAAACAGAGACAGTAGCTGAAGGGGAATGATTATCTTTTCCCTAAATATACATTTTATAGAGCCGATATCAGAGCTTTCAGGAATAGGAATTCAAAGGAACTGCCTGTGGGGGCACATCTATATGTGAGGTGCAAAAATAGAAACTAAAGCTGTTTATAAGACAAGGCTTTTAACATCAAAAGACCTTTTCCTTTGCTAATGATATATTTCCTACAAAATAAAACTATGAGAAAAGAAACAAACAAGTAATAATGTGTATTTGAAGAGTATTATTCGATCTATAGTCTTTCTTGCTTTCTGTTTCAGAGAGACCAAGGATGGACCCCGGTTCTGGGGAATTTAGGCCCTTCTCTCTTGCAGTGACATAGTGAACGCACCAACACCTCCAGAGCGAGCCAAGCCCTTCAAGTCAAGTGTCTGCCTCTCCATTGACCTGACAGAGAAGCAACGAGAGGGGGCTGTGGTGCCCACCTTTTGCACAGTATCCTTAGCATTGAGCGCCGCCTGTTCATGAAGAGCACTGAGACTTCAAGTGGGCACTGGGTGGCAAAAAGGATCGTTTGTCCAGAGCCACTACATCCAGGACTAGTTTCTACCCTTGATTCCTCTGGGCCTGTTTTAAGCCCAATGCTCCCATTCACACAGCAGTGATTTCTATGGAGCTCCCCATAAACATTGGTGACAAACATGTGAGTAAAAAAACCTTTTTCCTCTGAGAGGAAACAGATTCTTGTGCCGTTTGCCCACAGAACCAGGTCTAGTTCTCCTCAAGGCATGGAGAAGAACTGTTTGCATAACTACGTCGAAGTTTTAACAAAACCAAGGCTAAATCAGAGATGAGGATGCTGTGTGCCAGGGTGCAAAGCTTCCAAAATGATAGATTGGACATAGCAAGGTTGAGCCGCAACTATGCAGATACCTTGTGAAGTTAGGAAATGTAAAGTTAAGTTGTTCCCATTTATCTTTATTGTCCAGGAGTCAGACAGCTAATCTGGATTAGTCAATTTATGTTTCCTCTAACTTCAGTGGTTTTAGATAATTTCTCTGTGTGATTCATCCCACCCTAAGGTAAGTGGTATGAATTGTCCCCTCTGCCTTCCCGCTGCTCAGCACTAAGCAGAGATGGGCTTAAGCTGCTAGACTGGAAATCCAGCATCTGGATGGCTAAAGTCAGAGGAGACGTACTCTGCTCTGTGGATCTGATTTTTGCTATGCTTAGTTGTCTCACTTGCTAAGGCAGTTTTGAAAATCTCACTACCTGCCTATCTCCAACAGCAGGCACCTAGAAACTAAGCAAAATATGATACAGCGAACACTTAAACAGAGGCTTAGCTTAAGCACAAGAGTAATCCCTTTGAACTCAGGCATAGAAGGTTACCATATGCTTACATTTTTTTGCAGAATGAGGAACTTAGCATGTTTTCTCTTTTTCCATACATTCCCTGTCTGATTGTTGACACCTCATAAATATTTTTTCACAAAAGTTCCTAATGAAAAAGGGAGGCATTTTAAACGTTCCCCAGGTGACCTGTATTCACAAACTGAAGTTTGGGATAAAAATGAGAATTGTCATTGTCTGGCTCCAGTCTAATCCACGAGCAGCGAGAGCTCCTCAGAACTGGGATAAAGGCACATTCAGCTATACCAGGTTTTAATGAAACTCATTGAACCTGCACTTTTCTAAGTGAAATACCAATCATTTATCTGTAGGACTTGTATCCAAAATTATTCCTTAGATCTATCACTCTTTCCCTCACCCTTAGTTGTTTATAACAAATGCTTTCAGAATTTCATTTTTAACTTAAATTTGGCTTTGATGGCAGTGTATCTTAAAGAAAAAAGCCTGGTTTTTTTCTTGTCTACTCTAGGAAAAATTATTTCAAATTTTTTTCAGGGGACCGGTTGCCTGTCCTTTGCTCTGATTCCAGTTATTCCTAGAATGGGGTTTTATCACTAACTTTTAAACCTTTAAAAACAGGGGATTATAATTGAAAGCCAACCCAAACATTAAAGATGCAAAAATAGCGTTGCTCGATATAATTAATCCCTTTACTCCTGAATCATTTTAGTTGGAAAAAATACCCCAAACTAAGCAGCATACTATAAAACTAATGACATGAAATACCGATCGAAAAAAATACATTATGGCTTTTGCTGTCAGAGTGACCCAGATACATTTGCTAAGTTTAATTATATTGGTTTCACTGATTCCCTGCATGTAAGTGCTTTGAGGGCACAATTCCACTAAAGTCAAGGGAAGGCTTTGTATTGACTTCTGAGGGCTTGGCTAAGGCTCTTAGTGAATAGCTTCAAGTCATCCAATCTGCTGCCAAAAATGCAGCTGTCTGCATATCCAGCAGATATTTGCAGAAAAGGGGGAGAAGCAGAGGGAAACTATTTTATGTGATATGATCATCCCAATAGCAATGTAGCTTTTTGAAAGTGAAAGACACTTTCACTGATAATTCACTTCAAATACTACAGCCAAAAGAGGTATAGTCTGAGCTGAATTCACCAGCGAAGACACAGTGGAAAAGGTTACACCAACCATTTGCTGATAGATAGTTAATTAATAATCCTCTGGAGCTGCAGAGAGCCACGGTGAAAAGCGGAGATGTTGGGTTGCTCAGCTACCGTGAAAATGAGTGCAGTCATTTTGGTGCCTCACGGCAGCCTGGGGAATCTGGTTTTAGGGCAGATAATATTTGAAGTCTCTGTGACAAACTAAATGGAGAGTTTAGATGTGAACTGAATTGAAACATTTAGATATTTGGGTTTTAACCAATCATTTCCTGGAAAATCCCAAGTCTTCCTGCCAAATGAAGAACAGTGCAGTCACACAAGCCAGCTCTTTAATAACAACCATAGGATAAAGATGCAGCTGGCAGGAAAAAAAACCCCATATTAGCCCTGCTATGGTAAGATTTCCTCATTCCTTCCATTGTAAAAGCCTGCAAAAGGGCTTTGGCAAATTTGCGCTCAAAGTCTCTCATCGGAGACTGCTGCCTGCCTAAGGCTGCTTTTCTGCGTGTGGAAATTTCAGCTAAGATGGCTCAGCAAGACTCAAGATTATGAGTAGGGAATGGCATTTTGCTTTATCCGCTCTACAGAAATGTTTGCCACCTCTCACTGAGAAGCCCTAGAGCTTTACAGCTTCTTCCAGGGACATGTCCTTTCCCACAACAGCCTACTGACATCTGGCTAAGTTATGAGCCTCTGAAAATATCAGTTCATGTGTGCTGACAGAGGCTGGTGGCTTATTTGGGACTGACAACCACACTCTCCAAAGACAAGAGGGCTTTGCATGATGCTGGGAAGCTCACGGTGGCACCAGAAAGCACCAAACAGGACCGATGCCCACCTTGGGCTGTCCTCAGCTGGTGTTGGGCAGTGCGAAGGGTGAGGACACACAGTTTCTGGGTGGAAGAGAACAGGTCCTGCGAACTGAGCAGGGAGCACGACCAGCGACACCAGGTCAGGAGCTCAAAAGGAAAAAAGTTGGGCAGCAGGGGTTATTCAGAGGAGAAGCAAAAAAGGGCACGAGGTAGGAGAGGGAGAGTCAGGAGCTGAGGCACATTTTGGAAACACAAAGCAGAGGAAAGAGAGGAAGAGAAGCAACTGATACAGTATAAGAATTTTTAACCCCCAAGCTACCAGATGCTCTCAGACTCCCACTTCCTTCGCTGTCAGCCAAAGGAAACCCATGGCATGAAGGCTACCATCTGCTCCCAGTTCCCACGGACAACAGCTCCTACTGTAAGTCACCTCGAGGAGTAAGGCTCTAGCACACAGCTCTCCCTTCGTGAACCTAACCGATAATCCCTGTGGGTGGGAGCCAGTATGCTTCCTCCAAATGATGGAGTGGGCTGTTCTCAGTTTGTTATCTTAGAACAACCTACGGAAATTTTTACAGAAATTCATACAATAAAATCTTCTAAACAAATTTGCTAGCGGAGCATTAACATCCAAGCACTTGATTTCTAGTGTTAAGATAGAGCAGCACTAAGGCTGACTCTGAAATCTTAATTTGACCCAGTTGTTTATGTTGGTTACAGCAGAATCTTTAATTACATGCCCAGTACAATTATTTCCACAGAAGCTCCATGCGGAAAGCTCTCAGTGAAGGGAGCAGAATGGATCTCCCTTCTGCTACATGGTACAGAGAGAACGAGACAGGGAACTGTGAGAAGAGAAACGATGGCTGCGGAAACTGAATGGCGCTTTTCATTATTGCTGGCAATTAGGTCCTATACCCGCCGCTACAGAGCTGTTCATATGCAGTAAAAGCCAGTCATTCAAACCAAAACCTTTACACATGGCCTCTGGGTGTGCTTTCCCTTCCTCTCAACGCACCCAGCCTCAGACAGCTCGCGGACACGCTGAGCCTTCAGCAGCTGTCAGTGAGAGCTGTATGCTGCTTGTAAATACTGACTGACGGTACTAAACCTTCTGGAAAGACCTTAACATCTCGCTGCAGGCCTCCAAAAAGTGGAGGTCTGATTTGTCTATATCTCCTGAGTATGAAGCTGGATAAGAGCATGTTAATGAAATGCTTGGGTAAAAACAGGAATGGACCAGCGAGAGAGCAGAAATCATGTGGTCCTGCACAGTGCAGAAGAAAGCCATGGAACAATATACTGGGTACGGAGAAGAGGTGTCAAAATCCTGGGGAACTGCTCACTGGCATGCCTGTGAACTGAGACATGGAACCTGGGAAAAAATTCCTGTATTTAAGCCTAGGTGCAGAGATGCTGAATGGCAGAGCCAGCCTTCATTCCGACCTTTCCTGACATCTCAAATACTGATTTAACAGTTGTATCATCTTTTCACATTCTAAAGATAATATACATGCTTAGCAGAAGAAGTAGCCCAACTGTAATGATGTGTTACCCTAACTACAATGCTCTACTTCATTTATCCCATTGCATATTTTTAGCTTGGATTATATGAGGTTGATTAACGTATCTGCCTACTTCAGTAAAAACACACTTCATCATGTGCTACGGAATCTCTTCTGCAGCAACCTGCTTGGCTTCCTAGTCTCCATGAAAACAGATTCTTGGGGAATGGCTGCATCAGCTCCCCTCATATGTTCACATGAGCCATTTTACTTTATATAGCTCTTTCTTATGTGAGCTGGCATGTCACCATCTCTAACTGGGGAGGGTATTTACAGCACCTGTTAACGCACTGATCAGTGGTGTTTCAGTATTGAACTTCGCTACCACGTGGCAAGCCTCGCACGGTGTGAGAAAGTGAGTCACTTCTTCCTGGAGAAGCCCCTGTGGTTAGGAAGCTGTATGGCAGCCAGGACATGCACCATCTGAATGTAAACATGCAACCTAAAAAGATCAATTGCTTTGGCAGCTTCTAACCACATCTGAATGTTCCAAATAACAAAGAGCTTAACAATTTCTTGTATGTCATGTGGTCCGCCACATGCTTAGTTACTGGGAGAAAGGCTCCCTAATTGGAGCTAGGAGTACAGAGCTTGCTACAGATAGACTTTAAGAGAAATCTGACAGAAAAGAGATTTGGCTCCCCAGAACGAGCAATTAGTTGTCCTCAACTAGTATAGCAGGGAAAATTTTATTTGCAGACCTTCTGCTTTGAGATTTGAACAGAGAGCGTGATTAAAAAAATAAATCCAGCTCTGATTTAGAACACAAACAAAAGCTATGTTGAAGAATCTATAAATCCACCAAAACACCAGCAAACAATCCTCTGCTCCACAAAGCCAGCAACCACAGACACACAAATCCCAACACCCAACTGACCCCCATACACGCACTCTTCCTTGCTAATAGAAGTAGGGCACATGAGAAAGGTGAAGTCAACACGTTTCAGCTTATACTCCCCTTAATATATCAATTAATAAATTAATAACATGGCAAGAAGAGTAGGATGGGAACAGACAGGCAAAGGGCTAGGGATACATCCAAGTGTTGGTGGTGTTTCCCTTCTGCCATGACCGGCTGCTCTGGACGTGCTTACCGGGATCCCTAGAGCTTTTAGAATATTCATTTTACACATTGGACAGGTACGATGGTCTAACAGCCAGGGGTCTACACAGGACTTGTGGAAAAGATGCCTGCAATGAAAAACAGGATATTTTAATTCAAATCCACCACAGCACAATTTAACACTTAATACCAGATCTTCTTCTGAATTCAGTGAAGTGAGAGTATTTAAAATGAGACATCTGCAAGGACCGCAAAACTATGCACACAAGACTAAAATTATTTCTGCAGCATTTCAAGACCATGTACACAGTATTACTCAACTGAGTTTGGAAAAAGAGAGATGTACATAATTAGAGAGTTAGGAAAAATATACAAAATGCATCAGCAAAACCTATATTCTTTAAATGTTAAAGGCTGCCAGTAAACAAAACCTGCTTGCTGATAAAGGTAAAAAAAATCACATTACTGTTTCTTGATAGTTCTACAGACAAACCTGATTGCATATAATTTAAATGTGAAGCCATCGGGGGTCCGCAATTTTTAGGATGCACGCATAAGGAAATAAAGTGAATTAAAAAAAATAATGCTACTTTTCATTTAAACAGAAAAAACCAGGATGATGCTTTTTAAAACATTCTCCCTGACTTTTCTGATCTTTAGAAGTTGCCTGTCAGAGCAAGCTCCTAAACAGTTCCGGCCCTGAAGGGGCTGTTGCTAATGCTATGCTCGATCTGAAGTGACCACTAAGCAACTACCTGAGCTCTGTGGTGCTGGGGGCCACTTTGCTGAGACATTATCCATCCAGGTGAAGGAACCGAAAGCTTCTTGTCTAGCTTCACTTGACACAAACTGAGGTTGAACCCAGAGTTATTTAGTTTGTAGCTGACTGACAGGTTGTATTTTCTCTTGCGACCATATTCTGTTACCCTGTGGTTACAGAGGACAAACGTTGTAAAAGGCAGGAATGTGGGGCTCGGGATTTAAGAAGCGCTGTTGGCTGGGCCAAGTAGAGCACTCAGGACTCAGCCCAAGGCAGTGAAGTTTGTTCAGCCCCACTCCTTATGAAGAAAAGGAGGAAAGTTTCCTACCATGCACATAGTCTCAGAAATTACACTGGCATGTAGGAAACTGAAAATTGATTTGCCTTCCTAAAAATCTTTTTTATCAATTAATTGACTAGAATAGTTCAGTTGGAAGGGACCTTAGTCCAACTACCTAATATAACTTAATAATAACAACTTAAGCAAAATTGAAAGTGAGTATTTTATTCTGAACTATGAGTCTTGCTCCAAAAGGTGCAAACTAAGACTAATTTATTTGTTTTGAAACACCATACAGATCAGTTCTAAATTTTCTTTCTAAGGCTGGCGCCAGGTGTCCCACATTTTACTTGTCCGAACCTGGAAGTCAAGTTTCAGTCTGCTTGAACTTTTACATTTGAGCCATCCCCAGCCTGCATTTCCCTGTGCTGCCACCGCCCCAG
Source organism: Burhinus oedicnemus (assembly GCA_008921705.1). Taxonomy (NCBI): domain Eukaryota; kingdom Metazoa; phylum Chordata; class Aves; order Charadriiformes; family Burhinidae; genus Burhinus; species Burhinus oedicnemus. The sequence continues at coordinate 2,118,544 of VFFE01007140.1, read as the reverse complement.
GTACATCACTCCCACAGCACAGCCATACAAACCCACCCGGTCACTGCAGGGGGACACAGCTCACGGCTGCCCAAGGCTCTGCTCCATGAGGAAATGCAACCTCTGAGAAAGCCAGAATCACAGAATGGGGGGTTGGAAGGAACCTCTGGAGACCACTTAGTCCAACCCCCCTGCCAAAGCAGGTTCACCTACAGCAGGTTGCACAGGAACTCATCCAGGCGGGTTTTGGATATCTCCAGAGAAGGAGACTCCACAACCTCTCCGGGCAGCCTGTTCCAGTGCTCTGTCACCCTCAAAGGAAAGAAGTTTTTCCTCATGTTAAGATGGCATTTCCTGTGTTCCAGTTTGTGCCTGTTGCTCCTTGTCCTGTCACTGGGCACCACTAAAAAGTCTAACCCCATCCTCTTGACACCCACCCCGTCTCAGTCTTCTCTTCTCACTTAATCACTTAAGAATCACTTAATGCACCTAAATAATTTTAAATATTTAAGTGGTACGTATTCAGCTGAATGGGTTGGCTGCTTTATTGTGCCTCTCTCGCACAACAAGATACACGCAGCTTTTCAACTTGATGGAAAATATTGAGGTGCACTTTCACTGATATCAGTTTGCAATGCTGGCTCTTACTAATACGATACCGGCCCACATACTAGCTGGCTGGCTTACTAGCTGGCTTCAGTCCTAAATAACACTAGAAATTCAAAGCCAAAACTGCGTGAAATCTCAGAATCTTATTCTTTTCACTGTGATGTTTTTTCTCACTACTTCTAGAAGAAACGGGTCCTTTGTGAAACAAAGCTACATGGCAAATTATCACATTCCTGTACGTGGTCTGACTTCACACAACTATGGGAAAGGGCAAATCTGTTCTTGGAAGTTCAACCTAGTCTAATTATATCAGTTGGCTGCAACACCTTTGTCAAACCTCATCTGATCCTGTATGTCAACATGATTAACGCAAATGAAGTATCGTGATATTTGAAGTTCAAACCACTGCTTTACTAAGGCTACTGAAGTTCACAACCCTCCTTCCAAACAAGACTCGTCTTACTAGATACAAACAAAATGCTCCAAATTTTGGTCTCTGTCCTGCATAACTCCTCCTTCCTTTTATCTCAGGAGGGACATATTCAGCACATCATCAGGCAAGCATTCCGAATAGGTGAAAGCGTAAAGATACAGTCTTCAGGCACGTGTAATTTTACATTTAGAAGTCTAACCAACAGAATTCCTTGGGTGTGTTAATTCACGGAGGGTACTGAAAGTCAGCTTTTCAGCTATTTGAAATAACCATGAAATTCTTGATAGTGATTGGTTTTCTTTAATTATATACTCAAATTCATAAAAAAGTATGTTTAACTGCAAACATCTGAAGCACATCTGTGCCAAAATAATCAGTACATTTACAAAATCTGAGAGATTTATTATTCTCTCAAAAACCCCCAGACTTCCAAAATCTGTTTCGGATAAAAAATACGTAACTTCTATCAAACCATTTTACCATAGACTAGAAAGCCTCCTTTTGTTTTCAAGTTCAAGCCTCAGTCAAGCTGTGGTTCATATTACAACATTTCATAATGTTTGTTAATCACCAAAAGCTTGGAACTTTCATGCCTTAAAGACTTTAAAAACTGAAGTTTAGCGTTCCTGAAGTTGGCTTCTAAAGACAATACTCTAAAATAAATCCTACAAATGCCGAATAATTTAAATACATGACAGATCATATCACTTTGCACTTCTCAATACTAAATTAGCACAGTGTATTATAGCTCCATTAATTTCAGATTTAATATGTACAACAGAAGGAACTTGATTATTTGGCAGAAATTTACAGAAAAATGGAATGTGATTGAAAATCAGATAAAGATTTGCATTTTTAAATTTTTATACCGTATTATACAATTAGAGCGCTCATAATACCTGTTTTTGAACACGTAAACATTTGTGCAGAGAAGTGAGGTGGCCGGCTTTGCAGATTTGGATTTGAAAGTTGATTTTATTCCTTATTAGCTACAGTACCGTATATATGCTTATGGCTTTCAACAAATTTTGAATTGTTTGATGCCCTGAGAAGTTTATCATTATTCAGGCAAAATAAGGGTCAGCACAAAGTAAAACGAGAGAGAAACTGCAGTATTTCACTGTCACATGGTAAGACAAAGAGGTAAAAAGATCAACTGCAACTAAAATCCCTTTCCCTCTGCAGTTCTGACTGATGCAAGTTTTAAAAGGAAGGAGAGGGTAGCGGCATCATGGGTGAGTTCAGAAGTAATGACCCATACAGGGAGACAGTAAGAGACGTTTCAAGCACAGACTTGGCACATGGCTTTGACAATCAAAGTCAGAGCTAGAAAAAAATAGGATTTTTTTTTTTTCTGTTGTGTGCAACCACATGCATTGCCAAACTATGTAGATTTGGATGGGTTGAAAAGAACTGTACTTGGTTAGTTGAGAGAGAGGAAGGCGGGAATGTTGTAACAATCCTCGTACAAAACAAAGGCTTCCATATGGAGAAAGGAAACAACTGCTCTTCACCTCTCCTCGGGATAAGCAACACAATGATGAGCTTAAACTGCAGCAAGTGAGATCCAGGTTACACAACAGGAAGAGCTTCACCACAGTCCCGGTAGGGAAGCACTGCAATAAATTATCAGGGGAATTTGCAGAGTCTTCATCCCGGGAGACTGCAGAGCGTGTTGGAAAAAACTCCCGAGAACGACATGTGCACGGCCAGTGCCTCTGTGCTTTTCAGAGGTGGTGGCCTCCTGGGATCCCTCCTGCACTCTTCCGCGACTCTGCGACTGCACATGGCTGTGTAAAGCTCACAGAGCACAAAGAAAAAGAACCTCAAAATCCCAGAGTATTTCATCTACTATTATCTAAATAGCACTTCATATTTTTTAACTGGAGATTAATTTTGTTTGAAATGTATTTAAATTTTCTTTAAAGCTGCAATTTTAAACACACTAGGAAAAAATTTTCATTTCAGGCTCAGCCCAGAATTATTATAATAATAATTTGATTGTTGTAAAACTACTGTAAAGCTTTCAGCTTGCCAACAATTTTGAACAGCTTTTTCTCCAGGTTAAGGGAAACTGTTCTCCTCCCACCTTCTACTCCTAATCCCAACTTTCCGAACTGCAAGCAAAAAAACCTAGCAGTCGTGTAATTTTTCTCAGAAGAAGAGTGTGAGCTAAGAGAGAAGGAGGCAAAAGCAGAAAAAGAGGTACATCCCTAGGGACCCTGACTAAGAGCATCAGTTGCCCGGATGAGACATAGGGCTGCAGCAGAGGACCGAGAAGGGTTTCGGTGAGAGGCTGCGTAGCACTGCAGCATCCAACGAGAAGGTTTGGGCTTTTGGGGGTGCATGTACTGTATTATTTGTTTATTTTTGAGGAAGAAGGAAGGACAAAAGAAATGATGATGAGGGTAAGCGGGAGGAAGGAATCAAAGGGAAGAACATGTGTGGTGAAATAATTTTCACAGGAACCTAACAAAAAGCGAAAGAAAGCATGAAGCAATCTCTGAAATCGCAGTTGTTCATGGAATGAAGGTTCAGAGGAAGGGAACGAGACGGAACAGTGTCAGAAAGCGCATTTATTGGTGACAGAAATGAAACAACCAAAAAAAGTGCTTATGAAGAACTCAGTAGAGATGAGGTTGAAAGAATCATCTTGCCTCTCTGTAGAAGTTTAGGAAAGTTAGTAAAAGTTTAGTAAAAGGCACACACTGAGAGCAGCAGCACCAGTAACTTCTCCAAAGACAGAGCACAAAAGATGAAGACATTTTGAAGCTAGAGATGGAGGACCAGCAGAAGGAACTAGGGCTACGACAAGAGATGTCACTCTGGGAACAATGAACTTGGTTACATTTGATGTTGTGTCAGTGCCCTCAAAGATAACTTCAGTGATGCTTGCTACCATTAAACATAAAACCAGCTGCAAGCCAACACTATTTTTATCAAGTGTCAGAATGTATTTATTTAATACATTCTGTAGAGTTTAGTTTATTAATTCAGTCAGTTGTGGGAGCTGGCTAAAGAGGACTGAGAGGAAGAAGCACAAGTTAACTGGAATTCTCCTCCTAGCTCTCCAGAGTTGGGTATGTAACAACAGGCTGTCCCAGCGCCTGCTCTCTGCCAACAGAAAAGAGGACATTTGGGGAAACAGTGTAAGTACTAGTAGACATGTATCTATAGGACTTCAGAGCTCATCCACTGCAATATTGGCTGGTGGATTTTTGGTACCAATTTCTTTGGAGATTCAGGCTCCACCAGCCTTAAAAAGAAATCTCACGATATACAGGGCTTTATACAGAGTGTGCCTGCTAGCAGTGGCTTTCCCGGCACTGCCTGCAGTACAAAGCAGCATCTTTCATGTGCAGCTCTTGGGGCATATTTGGCTTTGCAGGTAAAAAGTTCTACATCTTGAGCACCTCCTGGATAGAAACGCTAAGGTCAGCCAGCACTGGAGTCATATGGTGCTGGCTTCTGTAAGGCTTGGTGAAATGCCAGCCTCTTATTAAACAGCAGTCTAATGAGGTTCCCATACTAGAAACTGCACACAGTTTAACTGAGGATGCCGGAGGAAGAAACCTACAGAGTCTGTAGGTCTTTATCAAGCTATAACACTCTCCTACTCACTTAACAGAGACAGAAATTAATCCACTTTTTTTTTTTTTTTTTTTTTTTTGGATGAGAAGGAATCATGACTACCATTTCCTGTTTTGAAATTCCAAACCCATGCGAATGTGTAAAATACTGCCCTCGCAATTTGTGTAGCAGGAAAGCCAGGGTTTGTGAAGTAGCTGCTTGAGAAAGATCTTTGAGTTCTTATAATTCAAAACTGCTGAGGTTCAAACCGTGAGTATTTTCCAAGAAAGTTCTGCTGCTGCTACCCTTTCAGCATGAGTCATTTTCTAGGCGACCTTTTAAGTCAGCCAAGAACTGAACATCACCTGTTAACTATGTGTTTCCTATTCACTCTGCTTGACTCAACGCTATGGATGACAAAGTCTGACTGGAGCCTCATTGAATTATGAGGCAAGACACAAGTGAAAGCTAGAGCTTAGACATATTTTTTGCTGTTGTATAACTACCTCCAAAAACTGCCTCTCTGTATCATGCAAAATTTCCAAGCTTTATTATGCTTCTATGAAAACAGGCTTGATGTCAAACCGAGGTCCACATTTTCTGGTAATTTCTCATTTTTCTGTATTTCTGCTTCACAAAGCGATGCGTTTGTGTCTGTTTGTAGAAAAGAGTTCACATGCAATTTGTCATTGTGGGGGATTTACAGTAGGTCAAATTTATGATTAATCTGTTGCTTTTTGTTTGCCATTTAGTGATGGCAGTAAACAGATTTAGTGAGTCACATGAAGGAACAGAAATGGACAGCTTGTAACATTCAAAAATCTACGAGGGAACAACATAGCAGGAAAAGAAACAAATATTTCAGTTTCTCAAGCCAGTGAACATGTCTGCAGGAGAAGAAAGAACATCTATTAAAAAAAAAAAGTCTCTGCTCTGTATGTACAGAACTTGAGATTCCCATTTCTAGGGAAATCGAACACTTGCACTTGCTCTTGCTCTCCTAGGGGAACCAGTGTTCCAAGGAAATTTCCTAAGAAATTAATTTCCTTAGAGAAATCCTTCATTAGCTAACACTTCACAGATGACAATACAATGGCACAGAGAGATGAATACAGCTGTTACAGGTGGCAAGAGGCTGCGTTTCTGTGTCACATCACTGATAGGGTATGTGCTGCACAGGGCACATTCACATGAGGGCAAGAAAAGAGAAAGAACAAGCCCAAAAGCTCTTCTTGTTACCTCCATGTCCCACATGCCTGAGAATATCTTCATGGCAGCAACAGATAATGTGGTCATTGTAACATTCCCTTTTTGCTTTACTGTTTCTACTCAGCAAATCCCTTTTTATGGCTGGTTGGGTTTCTTTTTTCCTTTTTTTCTTTTTTTTTTTTTTTTTTTGTTTTTGTTTTTTTTGTTGTTTTTTTTTGTTGTTGTTGGTTTTTTTTTGTTTTTTGTTTTTTGTTTTTTTTTTTTTAATAGAAGTCATCCCTTTCTCAGTGCCTGGACATGGCCCAGGACAGCAGAAGGAGTAGCTCCCCAGGGCACAGAAGCCTACTCCATCCCTGGCTGCTGTGCCCAGGGCTCATCTTGAAGTCAGGAGCAAATTCTTCTAAAGCATTTATTCTGGACCAATATAAAACCTGTGAGGGAAACAGAGGAACCAAAACCTTCAGTTTAAAAATCCTACTGAAGACTTTGTAATAGGTTCAGATCAGACAAAATTTCTGACTCTCATGCTAAGATCAGGTTCTCATCACCATTAATACTACTTTCACTTAAAGTTGAATAAAGAGGCATTTCACATATCTTTACAACAGATTTTGAATAAATCAAAATGATAAACTCACCCTTCCCTCCCCAAGCTCTCAGGTAACCTCATCACCGTGTTACTGCGAGAACAGAGCCTGTCTTGAAGTAGAGAGACTATCAGAGCTAAAAGCACCTTCAGCCTTCAACTTACCTGCAAGGCAAAATTCTGACAACATCGTTGGGCTTGTAGCCTTCAATACAAACAGCACAGTTATCAAAGTCTGGCTCAGTTTCCTACAGGGAAGAGAACATTGATCATTTTCATTTTTTGATGTTGTCAGGTAACCTCTTCGTACAAGAGCCTCTGTGACAAAGTAAAACGGTCACTGATGCATGATGCAAATCCAATAATGCATTCCAAGACAAGCAAGTCAGATTTTCCAACATGTTTCCAGTTAGAAACTTGCCCTGGGAAGCATGCAGATTTAGTTAGCACAGTTTAACTTTCAGGATTTTTTTTGCATCTTCACAGATTCACCTTCTCTCTCTACTCCATTCTATCTGTTAATTGCTTACTGGTATTCCCCCCCCACCATGTGCCTGAAGGACACATACTAGCTAAATAAGCAATTGCCTCATTGTCCCAGTGGTCTGAAGGATCCTCAGCACAGAGTTTCATTTGGTAATGAGCAATCTGAAAAATTACCTTATCACCTTTCCTGATTGTTCTGACTTGCAGCTTGCTGATTGCTTTCTTTGCAGCATCTCCAAGCCGGCGCTGTAATACAAAATTTGCTCTTAAGCAAAGAGTATCTCGTCAGGCAGAAATCATCACCTTTTCTCCCTAGGCTTCTTAATAATCTGAAGTGACTGTACATGAAAGAGGATGGTGCTGTACAAATATAAACAGATGAGGTCAGTCATACTGTTATTCACAATAAAGGGCACAGTAGGTATTCTAGGCTTGCTGGTAACCCATGGCCGATGAGGCAAAGCTGCTCCAATGGAGTTCCAGTGGAGACTGCATGTGAGCCCATCATGATGCTACACTACAGCACCTTTACTATTCCAGTGAGTAGCAATGTATGTAACAAGTCCACTATTTGGGTATCCTACTTCTTCCCTCTCTTTTTTAATGACACTTGTAAAAAAATCCATTATTAAATGAGGCTTGGGGTAGTATGCAGAGCAAACACTGGACTTAAGGTCCAGAAGGTCTTTATTCTTACATTGTTCCAGAACTAGTTCATGATCTTCAGCAAGATGCAAGTGCTGAAAGTGAGCTGTTATTTGTTAACCATGAAAAACATTAATAATCTCTGCTGTTCTCCTTTACTGCAATACAGAGTTGCCTACTTTATAGGAGTAATGCAAGGTATAAAAATGAGGCAAAAGCATCTGCAGTTTCTCACAGGTAAAGCACTATATAGTCCTGCAGTAACATCCTATCCATACATAACCATTTGCTTGTTCTTTGCCTTTCTATCTTTCCCTCCAGTGGACCATGAATTGCTTACCACGTGACGTTTCTGACTGTTCTCCCATATTTCCAAAACAATGTTACCGTGCTGGCAGGGTCACAGCCACTCAGGATTAAAGTATGTAATAACAGCCTGACGCAAAACACCCTGTTCTCAGACACTGAAGATGGAGATGCCTGCCTCTTGCACAAGGCTGAGAACATCATGGGGCGGTTCACACAATCACTGCTCAGCAGAGCCACCTCTGCACCCTGTGCTATTGAGCTCCTGCCTGTATCAGTTCTCCAAGGACTTGGCTGCTCACTTGTGCTAAGCCAGCAACAAGGCGATCTGCAGACACGCTCACAGGCTGGAAAGGTCTTTGAGAGGTCATGTACTCCCACCCCCTGCTCAAGGCTGGGTCAACTTCAAAGTCAGAACTGTGTCCAGTCAAGTTTTGAATATCTCCAGGAAGGGAGATTTCACAACCTCTGTGGATAATTTGTTCCAGTGCTTAACCACTCTCACAGTCCTTTTTTTTTTTTTTTTTTAAACATACAAATGGAATTTCCCTTGTTGTAATTTGTGACCATTACCCTCGTCCTTTCTCTGTGCACCTCCGAGAAGAGCCTGACTCTGCCTCCTCTCCAACCACCCGTTACGCAGCTGAAGGCTGCAAGCAGAGCCCTTCCTCCTCCTCTGCTCCCCTCCCAGCATAGCAAGCCAAGCTCCCTCCGCCTCTCCTCAGATGTTGTGTGCTCCCATCCCCACACCATACTGGTGACCGTCCTCTGGGCTCTCTCCAGTTTTTTCATGCCTTTCTCGTACAGTTTCACGCAGCAACACCTACTCCGATGTCTTCTTGTCAGGTTTATAACAAGTCACAATAAAGTGCATCCCAATTTGCATCCCAAATGACTTAAACTCTTATCTTCACCCCCCCACCCCCCCGTCCATGTTTCCAGCCATGTGTTGTTAGATGGGAGGGAGACTTAGGAGGTTTGGTGACTCAGAAGACCTTCAACTTTTCCGGCTAGGAACACCGCCTGTACCGGAGTTCAGAGGGGCCTGTCAGTGGGAAGGGTTTCCAGCTGGAGGGGGTGAGAGCATGAAGCCAAAAATGGAAGGAAGCTGGATGTAGTTTGTAAATTGAGACCTAATCACCATACAGATACGATTAATAAATTACCACTTTGTTCTTCAGATTCAATTAAAATCACTGAATTAAATTTAGAGAGTAAGCTTATTGGATTGGAAAGTCATGGAAGACTGACAAAATGCATGCAATACTGAAAGCAGAGAGCAATTTCAGATTTGGCTAAGGAGGTGAAAACGATCTTGGCTATCATACGAGAGTTACATCTGAGCTTTCCAGCATAACTAATTATTACATGTGAGGCAGTATCTTGTAGTTATACAGCATCTTTTCTGTGGTACATTTTTCTCACAGTCTCCCTTAAATAAAGGGATCAGACAAGAGTTGGAAACGTTTCTCGCCAGCTATTTGTTTCTTTAATGTAAATCAAAGACAGACTGATAACATACAGAAAGACAAGAGGCATTACGTCCTGCTTTAGGAATTGCTTGCGATTCCTTTTTATCATTATTATTACTTAAACTAATGAAATGTCTCAGTTCTTTTTTGCATGTTCTTCAAGGGGAAAGGACAAGATTAAAGACTCATGTACATCTTTGATCTGCTTGTTTTCATGTTTGCTTTCTCTTATCTATCTTAAATAGACAAATTAATGACTTACATGCAAGTGAGAATAATTCAGTTTTTGAAAGACCGGGAATATCTTGGAGTAAAGTCATATTTTCAGAGGATTCTTCCATTTGAACGAAAGGCATGCTATCACTAACCAATGATTTCCCCTAAAAGATAAGAGGCATTACAATAGTTTAAGGGTTTAAAGTGAGGCTTAGAGATTTACAATCATAAATCTCATAATCTCATTAGCAAGGCTGCAACATTCAGTACTGGACTGGAAGGAGTTAAGCATATCAGATACAGTGGTCTTGTGGAGATGGTGATACTAGTTAAAAAGAAAGGACAGTAGCATGTTTCCATGCTTGTCTGTTCCTGAGCAAGTAAATGACCATAGATGCTATGGAACAGAAATTATGGTGTTTCTCTCTTAATGGCCTTACTAAACTATCACCTTTGCAGGGATGACATTGTCTTGTGCCTTGCGCAGAATGAAGCGCACCATCAGGACGATGTATCAGACATCTCCTGAACCACAGATAAAAATTTGCGGGCTCCATCACGCAAAACATCTTCCCAAGACTGCTTCAAAGATTGACGTCTCTATTCAATGGCCCAAAACTCTCATTCAAAGCCACAGCCTTCCTTCTCAGACAATTTCTTGGCCCTCCACATGCTGACAGTCACATACAAAAGTAGATCCTTCACTGGAGATTAACCCAGGACGCACAGGACTCTCCTCAGCCCCAGTGAGATCACTGCCTGCTCTGGCTTTTGCTATCCTGCAAAACTCATGGAGCCCTCCTGGTTTCAAAATTACTTTACAGAAAACTCCTTAACAAGAAACTAATGGGAAGAAATGACATGGAAGAAATATGGTCAACAGGTCTGGCACTTACACATCATCCTCTCACCATCTTCCCATTTCACAGACAACAAAAAGGGAACTCTACTATTACTGGTGAAATATGAAATCTGACACACCGACAGGGTTGGGTTTGGTTGTTTTTTTTAAGCCTGTGTCCTGGCTGTTACAGGGCTGAGACAGCAAGTCACATTTTGCTGAATTATCTCCAGGACTTAACTTCTCATGTAATTCCAAACTGCTTTCAATTAGCTCTGCAACCTGATACCTCTTGATGCAAACAATTCCCATAGTCTTTCACAGAGAAACTCTCTCATCTTCAGGAGGGCTCCAGGAACAAGGCACTGAGAAAGCAGATTGCCTGTGTTTTCCTTACACAAATTTATCCTCTTCATATCAAAAAGGTGTATCATCAGGGCAACCACCTACTTCCTGGACATCTTGTTAGGTGGGAAAAAAGAGGAGGCCTTGGATTTTCAGCCATGTGAATATTACTACCTATCTTCTACTTCCACACGTACCGTACAGTTGTCTATGCTAGAGATACTCTTAAAAATTAAATGTATTAAAATCAAAATTGAAATTTAACCATATTTGTAGCTGACACCCTGACTGCAGATGCACAAGTCCATAATGTAAGACAGTTTTGTGCTCCACTGCATTAAATTCCCAGCCGTGTTGGGACAAATGGGCCAGGGCATTCAGCGAGAATCCGTGAAGTTCTGATTCTGTGCTCATCAAAATCAGGCACCTAATCGGAGTAAGCTGTGCCCTTCTTCTGGCACACAAACCTGGATTTGCACATATGGCGAGGAAGAGCGGTGGCTGAAGATGTACATGCTGTATGTCCAGGTTTCATCTCACTGGGGAGTCACAGGAAATGACTCCAGGAGATTCTTTAGTCCTTCTAGCTGCCTCTCTCACTAGCTGGACTTGTTGCTTTCTTGCTGGATAATTAAATCAGTTCCTTTTGGGTATACGGCTTGATCAGCAACTTATGTTGTGTGCAAGAAGGGAAGAGGACCTGAAAATGAGGGTCACCATATAAAAAAGGACAAGGAGGCAAAGGTGGTTATGAGGCTTGACAAAAGGACACATGATGTTTTTTATGAAAGGAAGACGTAGTTGCAATGGGTCAGCTTGGAAGAGGCAAAAGGGCAGATGACTTAGGGAGACTTGGAGTGACCAAGGAAAGATGTTCAGAAATCTTGCTTTCATGTAACAGTGCAACACCTCTCCTGCTTGGAGATAATGGCTTTTTTTGCCAATCATATTTTGCAGTCAGCCACATTGTCCCATTCCCTCAGCACAGTGCCCAGACTACCAATCCCGAAGAGGCTGAACGGCTCCTTGTAGCAACTCCAGTATCAGCCAAACCTAGGGAGGGTATGCATTACAGAGGTGAACAAAGAGGTAGGCACAGGTTCTTATTTGACACAGAAAACAGAGGCCCTCACAAGCCCTTGTTTTAAAACTGTGGGATTTTAAATCATTCAGATGTCAAAATGAATTTAAGCTTTTTAATTTTTTTTTTTTTTTTTTTTAATTTTAACTGAAGTCTAATAAATGAGTCACAGTTTTTTGCACTTTCAGAACGGGGCAGTCAGTCTGCACAGTTAGATTTTATCGCATTGTGGGGTAGGAACTGATAGCACAACTTTCTCTGAATAGGCCAGCTGGCTCCCCCTTCATCTGGTGCTCTGTTTATCCAAACATTTCAACCTTTGGATAAACTTTAGCCTGAGTACATCAAATACAAATAGAAAGAAGCATCCTTCCTAAAGCTGGCCAGCAATGAAGGTGCTTACAACACATGCGAGGCTTTCCAAGAAAGCACAATATCTTCATACAAACAGACACATGCAAGTTCTAATGGCAAAAGCTTTTGAGCGCAATGACAAAAGAATCTTGCTCCAGCAAAGTAAGATAATTTTTCTTGTGTATTTCTGAATATCCAAGATATTAACATGGAACTTTGTGATCCCATCCTTGCGTGACAAGAAAACGTGTCAAAGAAAAAAACAAAACCAAGCAGAACTTTAGGGGAAACAGAGAGGAACCCTCATGGAAAGGGTAAGAGCAAGATGAGCTCTTCGAACATCATTGTATTCCATAGTCAGGACTAAAATCAAAAAAACAAACCACAGCAATTCATTAACACAAATTGTTGAACTTTGTCTGTATATTGCTACCATTTTTCATGTGAAAAGAGCTAATAAAGAAATTAGAGGTGATTTCAGGCAAAACTGGATGAAGAAAGCACATGAAGAAATTCTAGTTTGCCTCATATTATTACAGCTTTGGCAAAAAATTAATAACAAATAATTGCTTAGGAGGCATGCTTTATTATTATTCTGAAGAACAGAACTAGTATAATAACAAAGCTATTAAAACCCCTGCACAGGACAACCGCTTGTGCACGTGTTAGTCTCATTCAAACTTGGGAAAGAAAATACTGAAAAGGAAATCTGCTTGAACATATAAACCTATCAGTTCCAAACTATAGCATATTACCTGAATGAGCTTCTTATTTTGCTGAGTTTCATGTATATGTGTGTCTATTTACACTGCTAATCTGCCTGTATAATTACTTGATTGAAAGCACACTTACGGTACTCGCATACATAAATTAGGCACACATGTGCTTTTGCAGCCAAAGCCTCTAAAAATTACCACAGCCGTTACAGTCACAGCGAATCTGCTGCCAGTGATGTTCAAATTCCAGCTGGGATAGTCTCATTCTTGCTATCCAAAATTTCATACTGTATATTTAAAAGGAAAATATATTCTTTCTGTCTGTAAATACAGAGCAGCTGCTCTCTATCTCAGAGGATGCCTGAATTTCAATGGGGAGGGTGAGGGATCCCTGCTTGTTGAGTTTATGTTACAGAGTGTGCGGCAGTACTTTTCTCTACAAGATGATTATTAACACTCTCCGTTGTACTTTTCCTGCAGAGCAAGCAATGCAACCCTCCCCCTGCCCCGACAGTAATTTATTAAGGGTCCAGAAACATCTCTGAAGTACACTGCACTTTTTTCCCCTGCAGTAAAATGGTTATCTCCTCAGATTTCATACATTGATAACATTTTCTACTGTACCATTAGAATGAAATGTAGAAGCCTCAGTTCTGCTGATGCCGAGATACTTGCATCCAGACAAGAAAAGATTAAATTTATTATTATCATTGCTATTATTATTCACTGCTGAACTACCATAAAGATGCACAGTACTTTATAAACCCAGAGGGCCTCGGGACCTAGGGCTCATTCCCACTGCTGTTGACTTCTCTCCAGGTCTATAGGTTTTGTATCTCTTTCAGGGGGTTTGGACAAGGTGCCAAACCAAAAGCAATGGCTTAATAATATTGGTGGCAATCACTACTGCACTTATATGTTCAGTGATCATTGTCAAATGAACAGGGACATATCCCTTTCAACCCCAAGACCCTTCTAAAGAAGTATTAAAATGAAAACATTTTCTGTTCTTTTTTCTTTCTTATCCTGAACCCTTGTTTCACACACAGACATTCACATGCCTCACTATATTTTAGTCATTCTTTTGATCTCAAGGGTCGTTAGTTATATACATTTCTATGTCACTTGGCTCTGTGTACCAACGCAATCTTTTCACTAATAAATGTTACCAACTTTCTGCCTATTTCTTGTGTGTTTTGCATGGGATAAAACCCCCATAATATATATACATTATATTTATTAATTTCTTTTTTCCTGAATCCCATCTTTATTGACAGAAGTCTTGGCTTTTCCCAAACACAGGCATTTTTATATCCCCATTCTTTTAACTTTCTTGGGTTTTGGTTTGGTTTGTCTTTTTTACCACGTGTTCACAATTTCCTCAACTTCTACTTTTAAGCTGAATCCCATGGTGATATTTTGGAAAAGCAAACAGCCATTCCAGCGCTGCTCACCTGATTTCTGTCTCTGGCATTTGCGTAGCGGAATCGCTGGATGTAATAGAAGACCAGCCACGCCAGTGAGATGATCATCAGCACAATGAAGGAGATGGAGACAAACACCACAGAGGTCCGGCTGACGTACTTCTGCAAGTTGCGTGTCCCGATGGTTATGTACATCATCACAGTAATGTTCCTCTCCAGGAGGCTCACTATCTCTTTTCCTTTGGGTTCAGGGATCATTATTGCTACAACATCTTCAAGGCCTATCAGACAGGAGAGAGAGAAAAGAAACCTTAAGTAAAACAAGTGATTGTCAAAAAGCAAAACAGTAACAAAAAAAGCTCCCCTTTCTCCTGCTCTTCCCTCCTCCTTACCAAGAGGTACATCAGATGGATCTGGTGGAGGTTTCAACTGGAACCAGTTACACAGTGTGTTTCTATAAACTAATCTCGGTGAGATACATAAAATGTGTTTCATGGGTTGACATAAACACAGATTTCCAGCACTACTGAGGCTTATCTAGACGATATTGCTCTAAGCACTACAAAAAGGGAGACATGCTGCAGCCAGCATCCTTCCATCCAACACTCCATATACATTTATCATAGCCCATTTTGCAGGGTCACGAGTCTGTCAGAGAAGCCCCTCCAAACTCTGCATTCAAATCAGAAATGCTTTCAATCACAGATCCCCACATGGTTTCATAGCCCAAAGGCACCAAAGCATCACTGCCCTCATCTGGGGCTGGCAACAGAAGCAGCCTGCAGGGACAAGAGCAGCTCCACACGTTCTCAGCTCACCCGCTGCCCCATCCTGCCCGAGGGTCCGCACAGCCTGAGCCCACGCAGACATCTGGGAGCCCCTGCCGGGAGCTGGACTCACCAACTGATGCAAGTTTAAAGTCAAGAGCACTGTTTTATTCCACAAAAGAATGCTACTGCAGCCCAGATCAGCACCCGATGCATTCTGCAGCATGGCCCCACAAGGACGCGAGTCAGCACAGCCGAGGCAGCACAGGGCTGTCCACTCATGGCATGGGACAGGGGCCTCTTACAGTCCTCTCAACTTTTCTGAAGCCACGACCCTGTGAAACAGGCCCTCCACGGATCTATCAAACCTCAGCTCTGCACCAGCTTTCCTTTCTGTACAGCGCTGTTTCATTTTACTTGCATCACACTGTCCTGGTTTGAGTGACACAGGATTAATTTCTCTTTCAGTAATTTTACTTTTCAGGAAGGTCTCTTCTAATGCTTGGGAGAACTGCATTTTTAGAAGACTCTAGTGTCTGAATTTGTGAAAATATTTACTTCGTAGCCAGCTATGGTGCAAGGGCTTTAAGGTCTCAGTGTGTTCGAGCTTGCCAGGTGCAGGGATGAGGAGGAGCGAGACCCGGGCACTTGACCCAAGCTGGCCAACACGATTATTTCATACCAGGAACGTCACATTCAATATAAATTAGAAAGTTTGCAGAGGAGTTCTCTCTCTTCCTTGATGGCTGCGATCCTGAGAACTTCTTGCCCTGGTGCTGGACCCCTGAGGCTATCCCTTCCTCCCGAAGCCATAGCGCTCCCAGTGTCCCACATTTGCTGTCCACTGCTGGGAGTGCACGGCTTCCTACGGATACAATTGGCTGAGTATAATCCTGCATATTTTATACTGGTGTTGGGATCAATATTGGTTCTTTAGTGTTATTAATGTTAATTATTTAGTCTTATTCTATTAAATCTGTTTATATTTCAACCCTAGTGTTTCCTTGTTTTTTCCCCAATTCCCCTTCCCAGGTTGGAGGGGACATCGGGTGACAGAATAATTGTCTAAATGACAATAAATTGTTGTGGGTTCTTCAAACCATAACACACATGCTGCTGAAATTATTTTTCTTTCATAACTTTATGTCCCCCATGTACATGACAAATACAGTCTGAAATTATCTGGGATTGGCAGCCTGTTAAATGCCTTTTCTGGCTTTATAAATAAACTATCACCGCTTTATGGTTTAATATTAGGGATATTCTGTTCTTCCACATCACAAAACAAGTATGTAGTCAAGTTTTACACGTAGGCTCTGTTTTGCAATAATCAAATCCTGAATTGTACTAAGCAACTAAGGACCAACAGGATGCATTTTAATGTAGAAACATGCTAGAAACAACAGCATTTGAAATGACCACGAACTGGCATTTACAAAGAAAGGTACAAACTGGGGGTGTCTGAAGTCAGAAAGATGACGCTGGGGTGGGGTTTCAGAATTTCAGCTGAAATCCCAGGAAATCAGCCAACATGATGTTAAACACACGGCTACCTGTATTTTGACTGCGGCAGAAGGACAAAGTGCTGCCTGCGTCAGGACATTTGTGAAGGTGGGAAGGGATCACTCTGCCGTGAGTGGAGATTTGAGAAGGCAACTTGCGTTTCCAACAGCATCCCCCTCTAAGCTGATATCTGACCTGAGCTTCACCGGTGCAGCACCGTGTCCTGGTCCTCATGGTCCAGCTCAGATATTTCTCCACTGAAAACCCCTGGGAGGTATAAAGCAGGTTTTCAAAGGTATTCAGATGCTAAAGACCAGGAGGTATCTAGCAGGATTTAGGATGTACTAAAGCAGACAGGTGGATGGCATTCAACAGAAAACACTAACCGTGGTGGAAACTTTATCAAATTCTGCTGCGTGCCTGGAGGTACTGAAATAGTTGTGACAGACTGCTGCTACTCACACATGAGATCTGCTGCAAAGCTGGGAACTGAACCCTCCTCTCTCAAGTCTTGGAGTAGAAGTGCCAACACCACCACTCTTCCTCTTGTGAGACTTTCCATCATAACACCTTCCTGGTTATGAACAGGCCAGTCAATGAATAGGGGGAGTTTTGGATGTCCATGATAGGAAACTTAACTTTTCTGCTGATACTTTTCCATAAAGGATTAATAATTTTCAGCTATTTCCCTTTATTTGTCTAGTAAGAGCTCACCTTCAGCAGCCAAGATAAATCTACCTTTGCAACTCTTCTGATACCTGTTTATTACAAAAGGCTAATGCAAACATTACCCTAACAGCCTAGGGAGAATTTGCCAAGTCCCAAAGTGGCTGAGAAGGGCACTGGTGCCATGCCAGTAATTTTCCTGCAGTCAATAAGACAAATTGTCTAGAGCAGTGCTTAGCTGTTCACATCCCTTCCTTTGTTCTCTTCCCTTCAAGAAAATAAAAATTTTAAAATCACTCTACAAGAAAACCAAAGCAACCGCCTCAAACATAGCCAAAAAGAACCCATAGTGAAAAATCCCACAGCCAAAAATACTGAAATGAATTTCTCAAGTCTTCTCAAAAGCCACTATTCTGACCCACTCGCTTGTCCGGTACGGACCTCTAACATCATCTTCAGTACAATCTGGGACAGTGTCTGAATGATGTTACCTGAAAGTCTATAAAAATGGGAGATACAGACAAAAACATTTTCAGTAGAAAATACAGGTAGTATCTTAGCAGTTTAATTGTCTTGAATCTTAAATTTCTTTAAAACTTTAACAATGTTTAATTATGTTTAATTCAGTTGAATGTAGCTTAGTGTATTTCTGGAAAACTGTAAATAACGGGCACAGGTCAGATATGCCACATTGCAAATACCACCCCCCCCCCTTCAATTGTTCAATTATGAAATTAGTACTTTTGCAATAGTAAAACAAGCACCCCACAGTGATGTCCTACCTTTAACAGTAAAGTAATGAAAAAGAGGGAGAAAAAAAACTTGCGGTCTCCTGCATAAATTTAACCTCATTCCTGTTTCTCATCACCTGCCTTTCCGATTAAGCTAGAGTGCAGCTTTCTGGCTTCCATTCACGGTGCAAACACAACTGGTTTTGAATAGGAGTGCAGCCACACACCTCCCTTCGCTGCTCTCTCCTCCTGACACCTCTCTGCCAGGATGGTCTACTGCCACCTTGGGCCTAGGGCCTTTTAATATACTTTAAAAACCACAAGATACTAATTAAATTGCCATGGATATATGCGAACTAAAACTGCGTTTAGAAATGCAAAGCAGAAGACACAACTATTGCAAGAGGAAAGCAGCTGCTTTTATTTATTCAAACCCTTAATATATTCAAATTTCAGGCTATCTGGTTATTTTCTTGGAAAACATCACCATTTGTAATGAGGCATTCTTGGAAAAAAAAATAACCAAATCAGCAACAAATAATAATCAGGAATTATTTTTTAAACTTCTTATTGAGTTTACGATAATTTGTCCAAGGCACTGTAGAGAATGTTATTTGATCAATCAAGTCACTAAGCTAAGTTTTTAATCTCAAATATGCTCAATATTGGGAAGAAAATTAAAAAAAAAAAAAAGAAAGAGAAAGTAATTTATTTCCCCTTCCTCCCTTATACAACAAAATGTTTGTATTATCTCTGTTTCAGTATCTAATGACACACGAGAAGCTCTGACATACATACTATACACATTAAAGAGGAGAAATAATGTGATGAGACATGAATGTTAGAGATGCATTTCTACGCCCAAGTACACATTTGTTCAACAGGCTTCAAAAAACAGAAAGTTTCTGGTAATATATGTACTGATGCTTCTCTGCTGAGTTAAATGCTAACGATGCCTTTCATTAAACACACCCACAATGGTAACAGCATTTTGTGGCACTCTTGTTACCTAACGCATTTCTTTTCTTTTTCTGGCCAAGATTAATGCCGAGTTTGACATGAATTTTTAAGTAGCTGTCAGGATGAATCAGAGATTCATAAATCAAAGGTATTCAGGCTGCGGTGAATGGATTTTTTTTCCTTCTTTTTTGGCTTAGGAAACATTTAACATATCAGTACTATCTCCTAATGAGCCAGTAACAAAACAAGTAAGGTAGAATTTACAGGCATTTGGGATGATTTGAGTCACTTTAACTTGCTGAAGCATATTCGCCGAGTCAAACATTTCTGGGGGGAGAAAATGCGCTGCCGCTCTTCAGGCAGCTGTTCTGCTTCTGGGCTCCGCACCCCAGGGCACTGCAGAGGAGAGCCATCGGCACGGTTATGGGTGGGCGTTGGACAGGCTCGGGCATTGCTGGCTCCAGAGGGACCATGCCAAGGAGCTGTGGACAGGCTCAGCTTGTTTCCCAGTCACGGGGCCAAACGCGCAGCCCTGTGGCTAATCCATCGACGGCACAACAGCCGCACCAAGCTGTGGCTACTTTGTTCACTAACAAAGAGTTGCTCTGGAATTAATAGTTCTTGATATACTGAACGCCCCAAGCACTACACCTTCCTGTGTGGGTCATCCTGGGCTCTCCCTCACCCCAGCCGGCAGGAGGAGGAGTCCATCTCCTAACGAACTGCTAAGAGCAGGAGGAACCGTGGAGCGAGGGGAGATGGAGACCGAGTCTGCAGCAGGTGGCAGCCGCCAGCCAACACCTACACGTGGTGATGAACGACAGAGTTGTGAAGCAGCGATGAAGTCAGAGAGCGTTTCCAATGGCAAGATGTGCACTTCGGAAAAAGACCTGGAAGACCCTCTCCAAACCTTCCTCCTCCCCACAGTGCTCGGCTATAGGAAATACACTTCAGCTGGGATGCCTTTTATGCCAAATGGCAAACTTTTTCAAGTGTAACAATCTATTCACTGGTGACAGGGGAAAAGAAAGACTTCGGTTCTGTGACAGTGGCTTTTGTAGAAGAAATGAGCAGATTTTACAGCCAGAAGATGTACGTAAATTCTCCACCTTGGCCACAGGCTGTGCTGACAAACCTGTGATATTTCTTGATTCTGCTCTGGGAGCTTCAGGGATGAGACTGAAAATGGTCCTCTGTTCTCCCAATTAGCAGTCAGGCCCCACAGTGGCGGGCTGCCGCTTTAATGCTTTGTCAAGTTTTGATGGAGGCTTTAAAAAGTGGTATGTTTCTGACACATCTTAGAAGAGACGATTGAATTCTTTATGCTTGGCAACTGCCAGAAGTCAGTTAGAGAAATAATTAATTGAACTATTTGAGTTGAATTTCATTTTGGGAGATATAGTCTTCTCCAAGATATCCTATCAAGATGTAAATAAGGATTTCTCTTATGTTGTACATCAAAATTAAGTACTAAAGTATTTCCTTTTACAAATTCTGTAACTGAAAACTCAAACATTATTTTAGAGTTCAGAAATTGCCCTGATAAAACAGACAATGTTCAGTCCCGCTCAGAGCCCAGGAACAGAAACCCTGCGGGAGGGTGCGAGAACCTAAGCAACTCTTCCCTTACTCTTTGAAGAAATCATTTCATTTTTAGGAATCAATTTCAGTAACTACCAGCTATTGGAAAAAAGTAAACCAAACACAGATCTGAACAATTCCACAGCTGTTCGGTGCCCAGCTCTGGAGCTGCCCCCCCCAGACTCAGGCTGTGGTCTGTGGGTCCTGCCAGCCCCATGCAGCGTGAGCCAATTCGGTGGTGGGGCTTCCTGTGAGCTCCGCAGCGCTCGCTCCGCACGAGGACTTACTGTGCTGCCAGCCACACCAGTGCCTTCCTGCCACAGCTCCTGCTGCCGCCTGCGTCTGTGTGAATGGATTTTTACGGTATGATCTGGATGACGTGTAACATTTTAAAGCAAATTTGGAGCAAAGCACAGACATTATTTTTTAAAAAAATACTGTTTGGGGTTTTTTCCCGCCAGAAAAACTAGTACTGAAGAGAATGAAAAGGAATCCATGGTGATGGTGCTGTAGCTGTGACTGTCTTAAGCTATAACGAAGAATGGTCTGTTGGGCTATTAGAAGATACTACCTTTTGCTACAGACCTTGTTCTCTATGAAAATACTATTGCTTTATAATAACGTTTGGTTTCTTTACAATGAAATTATATGGAAAATGCTATATAGGTTAATCAGATGGCATTTCAATTAAATTTTAATGCCATGTAAATTGTTCTAATATTTTCATAGTTGCAACACGGGTTCCAAGTCTTTAAGACCATCCAATGACAGTTCAATCTCAGTTCTTCTGTTTCGTATAGTGCAATTATACACTGACCAGAATATCAGGTATTACCTGCTTTTCTCCTTTAAAAATAAACATAGGCTTAAATCAAATTTTTGTGAACTCAAAAATTACTTTTGGAAACCAAAGCAATATTTTAGAAAAGCTGATTTCTGAGCTTCATCCATTTCAGAGAAGCATCAGTGTAATATTGTTTATACAACGTCATGTAGGCCAACTGGGAAGCATTACCGGTAAGAAATCAAACTAGGTAAAAGGACTGTTCTCTGCAGGAACTTTCCTTTATAGGGCATTCACAGCACTGGTCTCAAATTGAAGTATCAGTAAATGAGACTATAGAAAAAAATTGGCAAAGAAAAGAGCAATATATAGTAAGTAACAGTAATACATAGTCAATACATCATATATCAGGTGAAGTGACTACAGACTGTCATCTATAATCTCTTGCATAAAGTGTCTCAATGCCAGAGGACTAGAAAGGACACCAATTTCTAATGAGGTTTCATAACAGATACGGGCAACTACAGATCAGGTTGTCCAAAGTTATTCAGTCAGGTTCTTCACCAAAGACTCTTAAGCTAAAAAGGTGGCTCTGAATAAAATAGGAAGGGCCTCACGTGAAAAAAATAAGGGGTTAAAACCCAGGATCTTGGTGTTCCAAAACATCAGAAAGCCACCAAGTACAAAAGACACCCAGGGATCACAAACTGCTGGAGGCTGGGAGAGCGATTCTGGGGAGGCAGGACTAAGCGCTTATACATTTCCCCATACAGCTGCTGTTTGCCATTACGAGAAACATGACGCTGGGACAGATGGACCTTTGGTCTCAAACTGTAGACTTGCTTTTACATTAATTGGGAACTGAAAGTTGTATCTCCCCTAGAGAGAAGAAAAATTAAGTCATGACAGCAAAACAACAGGGCCAAAGTCAGAGGTCTGATTATGCCAAAAAGTCCCTCTCTGAGCCAGAGCACGGAAACCATACCTGTTTCTGAAAACGCTGATGAACAAGAAAGGGCTGGGGCTGAGACAGTCGGTACCTCTTGCTTCTCAAAGCCCCAGTTAGGGCTTGACCCAAGGCAGAAGGGTGTGTTTCCAATGTGGAAGCAGGAGGGTGGGCTGGTGGCTCAGAGCTGTGCACCACGTATGTGAGCATCAAGTGTTCAGCTGCCACCATGGGGGTATGAACACAGGCGCAAAGCAAAGGAAAGCAGTGGCAAGATGGGAGACGCACCTGCTGGATCGGAGAGATGGACAGCATCACCCTCTACGCTGAACGTCACACTTGGGTCCTGCAGATGGGCCCACCCACCTCTTCTCTAATGCCCATCCCAGAAAGGTATCACTGTCACCAAGGGCAAGGGATCAGCGAGGTTTTGGGCAGGATTTCACTCTACAGTGAGGGGCGGGCTGCAGAGCAGGATGCAGAAGTCTTTGCCTACCCACTCGTGGGGCCCGCAGGCACTGCCTGCCCCCAGCTGTCCCCCGGCAGCAGCCCCATTCTGCCCTCCCACCCTGCGGGGTAGAGTAGGAGGGCCACCAGCCAGGAAAAGAAAGCAGGAGCATGGCCGTTCTCTGTCCCCACCACTCAGAGACACACTGGACAGGCAGAGCTAAGTCCCTTCTAGGGTGCCCAGCTTGCGAGCAAAAAAAATGCAGGGGAAGGCCAGAAGCAAAGACGGCATAGCGGCACGTAGCCCCGGTTTTGTGGCTATCAAGCTACTGAAGTTATCAGAACACAAGTTTTCACCATATAATCTTTTTTCTTTTTTACTCTAGAGCCCTTGCTCTGCAATGATTTGTTTTCCTTCTCTGTTTAAAATCAGAGAGATATTTCCTTCAACTTATCCTCTCCCTCATTTCCCGCTTCTCCTTGGCACTGTTAGCGCTCGCCTTGGTCCTTTGCCCATCTTCCAAAACATTTAACTGTAAATCAGGTTTCCTTAAAAGGCAAATGCAGCAACCATGGAGAGAGGAGCGACACCTTTTCCCTACAGCACTTTTCCCATTTGTAAAAGAAGGAAACTCTTTTACGCAAACTATTTTTTTCTTAGACGACCTTATTGTCACAAAACACTTCATTGTAGAAGCATAAATATCTAGTAGAATAATTAAGTGACCTGTAGAGAAAAAAAGACCTACTGATTTTAATGACTGGCTACAGTATTTAAGTAATGGATATAAAAGTTTTCTATTCGGCCCTGAAGTGAACAACAATAACTTCCAGCGGAGCTGCTTTCGGTTCATTTCTTTCGATGCTAAAACCAGGAGAGGCAAGATGCTTCTGGCTGTGATCTTTCCTGTGAAAGGCAGTCTCAGCCACTGTTTATTACTGTTTAGGGACAAAGAAATTTCTGTTCATGTTTTTGTAATCAATGCTGATCTTGCCAAGGCTGCGAGAGCTCAGAATATATTAACTTCCTCTGATTTTATGCAGAAACTGCAGCGAAGGAAAAAGCTACAAACGTCAGAAAATCAAATTCTGCACGATAGCTGCATTTTTCCTGGGCTTGGTTCCCACAGTGTCAGCTCATCAGTCTGCTGAACCAACCAATGCTAATGAACCAATGTGGCGCTACTTACTCATACTTAATTACAGAAAACGGGCGGTTCTCCCAGAGGTTTCCTCAGACCCCAACCCAACCCAACGCACAAATTTTCAAGACTCTTATCTGAACCAGGATAGTACTTCATTATAACTGCTAATCATTTGTGCTGAAGATCTCCTCAGAAATCTCCGTTGGTTTTAAACAATATATACTGTTAATGGCATATGCATTCTCCATTCTGGAATTTGCACTGCAATGCTTTATGATCTTTTCATGTACAAGGTGACCAGACTCCTTCACGGAGGCCCTACAGCTAAGATAGTGCTCCAACTCATAGCAAAATATGTTATGGGGATAATTTATTAGTAAAACACAACCTTTTCAGAGTTGTGGCAAAACACACCCACTGGCTAAAGCAGAAGCAGCTTTGCTATCTTCAGTGGAACTGTGCCAAAAGAAACTATGTCTTAAATAGCATCTTACATAGTTAGGGTAGAGTACAATGCAAACACAAGCTAGGTACTGTGCCTGGCACTCTTAGAACAGGTATATTTTCATTTACAAATGGGGAAACTAGAGCAATTGTGTTGAACGACTCAAAAAAGGTTCATGAAAGATACAGGCAGAGCATCTAAATCCTGGCCTCATCCCCAACAGGCAAGCAGCACCAATACTCCTCCAAAAAGGATGAATAAGCAGAACGGCTGGAGCAGCTCACGTCTTCCTTGGAAACAGGGGCAGGGTTCAGCACAGCCCTGCCTGCCCGAGATGCCCTTCCCTCTGCTAGTGGGGCAATTTGGCAAGAGCTGGTAGATGCTGTCATTGTCCACTCCCTGCCTGGGGACACGCGTGCTGAGTTTGTCATTATACCCCTGCTTTAAACCCTCCCCCCTCTTCAAACTATGGGTCTCTCCCCAGGTAAGCCTGTATTTGGGTGAATCGGGATGCTTGCACAGAACAGGGCATAAAACCAGCTGGCGGATCATACTCAGATTGTTTAGGAATGCAGTATCCCTCGCTGACTGTGACTGCTCCCACAACACACCACACGGGGAAGTGCTGGCGGCCAGGAGAGGCTCAAGTTGGTGAACCCTGGCAAAAAGCACAGCTTCCCACTGCAAACACCAGGCCAGCTACCTCCAGCACAGCTAACCGCAGCAGGGACCTGCAATTCCTCCTTCCAAACTTTAATCCCATACCTTGGCAATACACGAACACATTCGGTAGAAATGCAACTCAGAGGTGCGCAAAGACGCAAGGAATATGCAAAGACAAAATGAGGGAAATAAATTAACGACACTGGAAGTAACTGGAGCTGCTGTTTGCATAATTAAATAACCTGTATGGAATTATGTCCTGCTAGTAGACTTATGGGCCGTTTGTGTTCTGCAGACTTCATGAACAAACAAAAATTAGGAAATAAGTATGAGAATATACACAGAAAAAATGCAGCCATTATTATGATTAATTACAGCTTTTCATCTATATTTAGGGACAGAATCAGTGATTTTTTTGCTGTAGTGACAAATTCTGCCCATTTACTCGTCATGTCAGAGAAGGCATAAATGAAGTATTAGTGCCATATGCAAAATAAACATTTGACCCTAAAGAGTAAAGTACCATTAAGAATTTTCAAAGCCATTAAAAAAGGAAAAAAAATAGAGGGAGAGAAAGCCACGTATGCAAAAATCTCATTTCAACTGAAATGCCTGAGTTCTAAAATGATGTTTCAAACACTTTTAACAGCTGAAAATAACACTTAAACCCATGAGGCTTCATCTGCAACTCTCACTGAAAACTATTCATTAAAGGAAATAGATGGGGACCAGATGAGGTTTTCTTAATCACTGGTTCTCATCACCGGTCCCCACGACTGGGACCACATTAGTTCCCAGCACACGTTCAAGCAGCTTCAAAGGGGCTGCAGCACCCGTGGGGCGGTGAGGGCCCCCAGGGCACTGCAGAGCCCCTGCCACGGTGCTGCTCTGACCCTCGATGTCTTCTGCACCCTCTCCATCTACCCCAGCACCTCCTAGGTGCAGCAGGTCACCCCACCAGTTAGCAGAGCTCTTGCTGAAGGTCTTCCACCTCGGTACCCGAATTATTAGGCAGGGGCAGCTCGAGGCTGCCTTAGCTTCCCTGCAAACCCCTCTCCACCCTATTTCTGGTAAGCTAAGGACTGGGTGCCACGGGCTGCAGGCTGGAGGAAAGGGGACATGGTGACACTGTCTGCTGCTTGGAGAGGCACCATAGTGCACGTCCTCCTCCTGCACATTCAAACCTGAAAGTCAGAGCAGCCTTACACTGCACCCATTTTTCTCCAGAGAAGGTGAAGCTTCACAGCAGCGGCCCCTGGACACCCTTGCCTACAAATCCAACACAGAAGATCCCCAGACCAAGAGATTAAGACAACTCTGGTTGAAGCCACACACTACAACCCCAGCGGTTCTGCATGGGCCGGAGCGGTTTGTGGTTTAAAAAGTGCAGATGACTGAAAGAGGAAAGAGCTAGAAAACAGTCCAGCACATCTGGTGTGGTTTTAGGCAACATTGCTGGGCACGTTCAAGTTCAAGTGACCCTGAATTAGCTGGGCAAGAAACAGGTTTGGAGCAGCAATCCAGGAACTTTGTAAAATTACTTCAGGGGATTTCCGCTTTCCTCACTCAGATAAAACTTCCCCCGAGGTGCAAACCCACTAACCGCTTTTATCACCCTGTGCAGGGGGACGGGATTAAAATTAACTGATAAGAACAACGAATTAAAATGGAGCAGAAGAAATGAATGGTAAAAACAAAAGAAAAGGACAAAAGCCAAATCTCGGGCACAGGGCCAGGAACAAATCAGCAGAATGAAACAAACCAAA
Source organism: Burhinus oedicnemus (assembly GCA_008921705.1). Taxonomy (NCBI): domain Eukaryota; kingdom Metazoa; phylum Chordata; class Aves; order Charadriiformes; family Burhinidae; genus Burhinus; species Burhinus oedicnemus. Next base: position 2,091,868 of record VFFE01007140.1, on the reverse strand, counting down.
TCTGAGGCAGAGCATCACCACCGTATTGCCAAATCCTCCAAAATTGCTGAACATCCCTCAGTGCCATTAGATTTTTGTGGGAGTTTTGTCGACCTCTACAATATGCACCCTTAGTCATCTCTTTTCCAAGTTGAATGATCCCCATCTTACTTAGCCGCTCCTCATATGGCAGCCATTCCATACCTTTGAACATAATTTTCCATATAGGGGATGGATAGGTTTGATTAATAGCGGAACGTTTGCCAACACTTTTTAAGTTGCTGCCATCTTAAAGACTTTGCCAGGAAGAAAAAAAGCTTCAGTCACTACGCTCAAGGTAAGTTGTAGCCACAAGCCTGAACCTTCTTCTTTGTCACCTCAGGTTAGCATCACAGGGATGACAGATGCCACAAGTCTTTGTACCTTCTGCTAAAGCAGTAGTCTAGCTTTCATGTAGAATTAGCCCTCATTTGTTTTTAATCAGTGGTAACAAAATCATTCAGAAAACTACAAAGAAATGTGGAAATGTCCTTATTTCTCAGTTCAAGTAACCCTTCCCCGTATGCCTTCCCAACCCTTTGGAAAAACACACACTCCTACGGGTCCAGCACCAGCCTCACGTGTCACCTCCAAAGCCACCTTTCTGCACACCAGCAACCCAGCACCACACGTCTTCCAGGTCTGGGGAGAATGGGAAGGAAATCACCCTCCGCGTGCCGAGGTAAGAGGAGCAGAGGAAAGAAAAGGGAGGGGAAACACGCAGCGCCGTGCCAGCTGCTTCCCTCGAAATGTCACCCAACCCAATGGCAAAAGGTTTCTTCACTGCCCCCAGCCTGGTTAAGGCCATACACCAATTAGAGGGGAACATCTGGAGCCTCTGTTTACGAGCTATTAAAAACCCAAATGCCAATGGCTTTCTGAATTAAATAGAGAAACAAAAATCAAGCAAACACCTCAAAATAGCGGGGGGCATGCCTTAGTTAATTTTACCTCAGACATAAACAGGAATAATAAAGTCTCTCTCGCTGTTGCTGGAGAGATCTTGTTTACTCAAGAACCTTGTCAGGGAAACCTTCCAACCTGAGGATGGGGCACAGCTGCTGAATCGTTGGCCTTCATTTTCAGGTAGTATGGTTAAAAGCCACTTAAAACTGGAGACCTAGTCTACATGCTGAAATCAAAAAGGTAGAACTAGTATAAACCAGACAAAAAAATCAGGGTAAAACCATATTATTCAGGTAATAAAATTCACCGCCTTTCTCAAGAAATCAAGTTTTATTTCATTAGTCTCTAACACTGTTAGTTTTGCAATTCTCCAGCTGTCCCTACAATCCCTTAGTGTAAACAACACTTAAAATGTCTAATGAAAAAAAAATAATAATAAAATCAAGCAGAAGATAAGTGTTAGGTCTTTCCTACATTATTAACAGACACAAGCTTAACTAAAATTGGATGTCAAACTGATATAGTTAAATTACCTACACCAATGCAAACCAGGTTAAAATAATTTTTAAGAACATCAAGTTCAGAGACTGTGAGAGCTTTTACAGTAAAATAAAACTCCCAGGACCTCTTCATATATCATGGAAAAGGTCTGGCAGGCAACAAACTCCATTTTTAACTACAGTGTCAGGGTTTTCTAAAGACAAAATTCAGTCACAGTTTGGTTTATATGATTAAAAAAAAAGACTGAATAACAGGAATAGAGACATAATTAAGAACAATCGAGACAAAACTGAGAACAAGCCACCTAAAAATGCTGGTTTGGGGTGGCAGAGGGTTTGCTTAAGTAGACTCCTAGATTTTTCTTTTGTTTGTTTGTTTGTTCCACCCCCCCCCCCCCAAGTGAGCTATCTCGGTGTTAGCTAATACTCCTCTGACTGACCGATTCAACTGTCAGCTCCGTAGTCTAGGGTAGGGATGATTTAACCTTGTCTGCTACTGTTCTAAGTAAATAACCAACCTGAGCCCTGACTCACATAGCAAAAGAAAGTCTGGAAGCAGCTAAAATTCTCTCTCTGCCATCACAGCCACTGAAATCTCTCTATGTGTGTCTTTAGCAGTACCAGCAAGTTGAACTAACCTGGCCTAGCACCACGGATTCTGCTTTTCTGCATTTGACCCTGTCTAGAAATGACTGCTTCTGATCCCACCGAAAGGTTGGATGTTATTCTCTGCAGCTGTAACACCATCATCTTCTCTCTCCAGTCGCTGTAACATAGTGGGTAAATATTACCAGCTTAGAGTGGGGCGAGGCATCCAAGTTACAGAGAAAATCTATAGCAGAGCTGGGAACACAGCTCTGGGCTCCCCAACTCACCCGTGCTCTAGTCTGCAATTCCCACTTTCTGGCTCCACTAAAGCACAGGAGAGAGCAATCATACTCTCAAATGACTCAACACAGAATAAGGAATATAGGGATAGAGTGTACCATCAGCAAGTTTGCTGATGACACAAAACTGGGAGGGGTGGCTGACACACTGGAAGGCTGTGCTGCCATTCAGTGTGACCTGGACAGGCTGGAGGGTTGGGCAGAGAGAAACCTCATGAAGTTCAACAAGGGCAAGTGTAGGGTCCTGCACTCGGGGAGGAATAACCCCATGCACCAGTACAGGTTAGGGGCTGACCTGCTGGAAAGCAGCCCGGTGGAAAGGGACCTGGGAGTCCTGGTGGACAACAGGATGATCATGAGCCAGCAATGTGCCCTTGTGGCCAAGAAGGCCAATGGCATCCTGGGGTGTGTCAAGAAGAGTGTGGCAAGCAGGTCGAGGGAGGTTATCCTCTGCCCTGGTGAGGCCGCACCTGGAGTACTGTGTCCAGGTCTGGGCTCCCCCAGTTCAAGAAGGACAGGGAACTGCTGGAGAGGGTACAGCAGAGGGCTACAAAGATGATTAGGGGGCTGGAACATCTTTCTTATGAGGAAAGGCTGAGGGACTTGGGTCTTTTTAGTCTGGAGAAGAGAAGACTGAGGGGGGAAATCATCAATGCCTATAAATACTTAAAGGGAGGGTGATGGGAGGATGGCACCAGTCTCCTTGCAGTGGTGGCCAGTGACAGGACAAGAGGTAACGGGCACAAACTTGAACATAGGAAGTTCCATCTAAACATGAGGACGGAAATTCTTTACTTCGAGGGTGGCAGAGCACTGGCACAGGCTGCCCAGAGAGGTGGTGGAGTTTCCGACTCTGGAGAGATACAAAACCCGCCTGGACGCCATCCTGTGCAACCTGCTCTGGGTGAACCTGCTCTGGCAGGGGGGTTGGACTAGATGATCTCCACAGGTCCCTTCCAACCCCGGTGATTCTGTGAGTATCTTCTGATACATTAGTTCTTACATTTACTTTGTGTAACTCCCCAATGCATATCTAGTAATGTTCCTGAGGAAAACCCAGCCCAACCGTGCATACCTCAAAAGAGCCTGTTTCTTATATGAAACAGCGTAACAAAGCAGACTGAATGGCAGGGGAGGGTTGTCAGGGATCACCTGGACCCCTGTGGCAATACACTTCTCCTAATACACGCCCACAAGCAAGGCAGTGTTTCTAGGAACCAGGAAGCCAGACTGGGCAAACAAATAAGGGGGGAAAAAAGAAAAGAAAAACCAAAATAATAATAAAAAAATAAGATAAAGAGACTGAAACCTGGAAAGCAATTCTTATGGCAGGATAGCCAACCAAACAAAAAAGTGCCACATCAGGATGGAGTTCAAGGGTAACCTTGTGGCAAAAAGAAGTATGATCCTGGGATTTATAAAGAGGAAACAGTGAGCAGAAGCGAAGAGCAACAGAGAGGAACAACAGAGTAACACAACTGCTCGCGGCTGCAGAGAAAGCACTTTGGGGAGACCTGAAGAATGCCAGGAGCTTGGTTTATTGAAAACAGGACCAGAAGGTGACTTGATTATATGTGCACACATCTCTCTCTCTCTCTCTCTGTACACATGCTCTGAATGAGAGAAAATAATGGTTAGTAAGAGGGCCTTTGTCTACCTGGAAAAAGGCATCACTTGAATCAATAGCTGGAGCTTAAGGTAGTCTTTTCAAATCAGAAATAAATCACAAATAAATCACAGATTTTTCAAACTGCAAGGGTGATTAGACAGGGAAAAAAAAGTATTTTTTGGGGTGCACGTAATTTGAGCTAAATCACCTATTCAGGCAGTGCAGGAGGGACTGACTGAAACTTTATTATCTGTAGTAAACAGATGAGATTAAAAAAATGTAAAAATCACTCTGCCATTTCTTAGATGTGCACCCCAGCTTCTCAGAAGCTTTGAAACTTAGGGATGGTAAACTTACCTGGTCTAATTTCAAACACACTCAGCTATTAGGAGAACAAAGTTTGACAAAATATGAACTTCCCTGGGTTTTTTTCCACTTGGATAGAAGTCCAAACAAGCATTCAGCAAGGACACATGCATGGTTGTGTTTATTCAGTACCGTCACCAATACCTGCTATGGCAACTGTAACTCCCATTTGCATTTGGGCTTGAAGTAACCTGAGTGCTGAAATGAGATTGTTTGATGGGAAGTTCAAGATCGCCAGATGCTGCTGTTCACATGCAACAGTCTCGCTGAAGAATTCTTTAATATTTATTATTGAGCCGCTCATCCTTGGCTCCAGGAGTGAGACTGGAGAGGCACCACAAGCTGCACGTTACAAAACACACATGACCTTTCATAAGGTGATGTTCCAACTCAAGCACAGAGCAGAAATCCTAATTCAAAACACGAAACAGAACAAACAAAAACAAACTGAAAAGAGGAAAAACTCCACAAATGAAACACAGGAGAAGTGTTTTTTCAGGCTTCAACTAGACGAATGAACCGTGTGAACCCAGAAATAGTTGGCAGTGTTAACCAAACCTCAAGCTCTGCAAGATACACCCACCCTTAGCTAAAACTACACATCAAGCCTGAAAGTGTTTTGAATATACAGGCCTTCTCACAGCAGAAAAAAAGAAAAACAACCCTCAACAGCATGTGAAAATCTAAATGTCTTGGAGAAAAATATTTATACTTCTGTAGAGGCACACTCTTTATCTCTCCTGATTTCACATGGAGAAAGTCACTGAAATGCTTTCTAATGCAATACAGAAGAAACAATTATGCTCCAGGACCTTAAGATTATTAAGACTATGTGGTGCTTGGATATGCAGCTTCTTTTAAAAATCTTTATTAATGTGCACCTTGCTATGACAGTATAAACACCTCAAAAGCACATTTAAAATAGATGAAAACCAAATGTCTTATAAACCTTATTTTCCCACCTTACAACCAGTGAGGAAAGGTACATGCTTCCATTCAGAAGTCACACACTTTTTCTCCGTAAGCCCAGTTCTCCCCACAATGAAAAGAAAGTTAAATCCCCCACTGGCTTAAAATGATGCAGAACCAGACCTTCAGTATGTAAGGCCAACTATACAAGGCCTACATAAGAGAAGGAAAAACACCTACCACCACTGAAAAACGTGGTGGTATTTATACGCTGCTCTTTAGACAACAGGTTTTAAAAGGCTGGCTTACAGGCTTTATTTTTCTAGCACAGGATATGAGCAATTCCTATTGATTATATATGGAAGTTAGAGACATCCTGGAGAAAGGGAACAGGGCCCCAAATGTCCTGCCAGGTGTAAGAGCAAAACATTTTCTTAAAATGTTACAGTACGTCCCAGCATTTTACAGGTTGCCATTGTCAGCAAAGTAGAACTGCAGACTTCATGAAAAGCCATTTTAAACAGCGTCTGATTGAATCACTGCCAGATATATGCCCTGGCTAAAGCAATTCCACAATCTCATTTGAGAGATGTTATTTCCACAGAGTTACTTAAAAGGAGTTATAATTATTGAAGAAAGTTCCCCCTGCAGACAAAGAAATCCCTCTCCATCTGCTCAGCGAATCCTTTTTCTGCTGTCAAAAGCATGCGGGCATGATGAGAAGAAAAGGGTTATAGCTCTGATGTGCCTTTCAGATACAACATCTCTCTATTTCTTTAAAGAGACCATTATTTTTATGTCATCATTATCAAATCCGATAGAGCTGTATGCTTCGTAATTGAATGAGAAATTACTCTTCTTCATGCTTACGCGCAATGCTTCTTAGCCTTTTAAGTATTCTCACTGGAAGTGCAGACTTAAGGAAACACGCTATTCAAATCAAGTTGAGATATCTCCGACCCCACTAGGATATGCAGGATATACACACAACTGCGTATTTCTTTTGGTATATGCTACAATGGGCAAAGAAAACCTTCTGTTTCTTAAAACTACTATTTATAACACTAGGGCAGCTAAGAGTAATCTCCTTTATTGAAAATATCAGTCAACAATTTTATTTCAAGCATTTTTCTTTGCAAACATTTTTAGTACATTTCTCCTCGAACTACCTTTATTTAGAGGCTCTCAAGACATTTACTATGCAAAGGCAGGAAACAAATTCAAGAAACAAAACAGTATTTCCTGCCCCACAGGGAGGTACTCTGGACTAATCGGGCAATTATTGTATCATTCCTATCTACTACCAGGGATTAGCCTGGTTTCACAAGAAGAGTCACCACCACATGGAGGAAACACCTAGTCCTCACGTAGTACTTGAAGAGATACAAGATTCTGAAAGAATATAGACATTTCTTCCATACTTCATTTGGAAATGTAAAACAAGGTCTGCAATAATCCTCTCCAAAAACCTTGGCATTATTCCAACAGTTATTGTAAAAGGCTCAAAAATCTGGTTCACAGAATCACGGAATTTTCAGAGTTGGAAGGGACCTCTAGAGATCATCTAGTCCAACTCCCCTGCTGACGCAGGAATGCCTAGAGCACATTACTCAGGACTGCATCCAGGCGGGTCTTGAAAACCTCCAGAGAAGGGGACTCCACAACCTCCCTGGGCAGCCTGTTCCAGTGCTCTGCCACCCTATGTGGCTTTTATGGCATCATTCTATGCCCGCACAGGCATGGGAGCACAAACCAAGGAACATGTGGTCACTTGTCATCACAGCTGCGCTTGCATGAGGTGCCAAAGCTCACGGAAAGCAAAACCGATTTCCTGAGAGTCCACGCTCCTAAAGGATGATAATTCTGAGTATAAAAGGATATGGAACGCTGCCCTCTGTGTGTTAAATCTTTGTGTCATGTGACAGCAGCACTGTCAACCTTTGGTCTTTCCTGCCAATTCTTCTGATTCTGCTTAGGTTCAGGATGGCTTTAAAGTAGCACATCGGTTCCATAATTCTTGTAAATGTTTTGGGGTTCTTAGTATTTAGGGCAATGCCTGAAAGTGCCACTTGCTCACGTTAATGTCAAGATTGAATAAATCCTCTCTCACTTCCCTTTTCGTTCCCTTTTCCTGTTCACCCAGTCTTGAAGCAACCCATGGGCAGCGATTCAGCAAGTTCAGTGTTATTTATGACATGAAATGAGGGAACTTCAGAAATAAAAGAGAGAAATACCAAAGACTTTAAAGGAATTTAGTCAAAAGCAACACACTTTATGTGACGCTCCAATTATATAAAATTTCCCCAGAAGGCGAGCCTGGCAGTCTCAAAAACTGGTACATTAAAAGTCAACACATACAAGTCTTCTATGCCAAAAATACACTCCAGACACTTAAACCTGGACAGCCACTTCCAGAAGCCAAAAAAGAAAGAACAAAAAAAGACCCAAAACTGAATGAAACTCTTCTCTTATCCAGACTTTCAGTGGTAATTTCTCAATGTTCTTTCAACCCGGCACTGAGATGCAAACAAAGTATATCAACAAAGATTTCAGGTTTGTTAGTGAATTCTTTTAGACCTTCTTTGCTCCCTGCAGACGCACTACTGCTTTGCTCTATGAAGCACTGTCGGGTTACTCACAATATAAGATGGAGTCCCACATGTATGGCGCAGCCGTTTCAGACAGTATTTATCCCATCTACAAACAAAAGAAAGTAAAATGCACCTGGCTTAATAAAAGATGTGCCTTTTCTAAAATCCTGGTGCATTGTGAAAAAAATTTAAACCAGTACAGAAAGGGTACCAGTGAGTAAGAGCACTCAGGTTAATAAAGATGCAAACCAAACCTTTGTGCCCCCTAAGAACAGTTGCTTCTACCTTAAAGTGTAGAGAGACGGCCTAAATGACTTCTTGAAGTCCTTTCCAATGCTATTTTTACATGATTCTCTCAGTTACTACTTTGTAGCACTTACAAGCATCATGGTAGCTCCTAAAAATATTTAGTGGAAATGTACTTGCCAAAAGAAAAAAAAAAAGGTAGGAAAAAACCATAGAAACAATGCAGTCTGCTTGAGACATTTCTGTAGATCAGCTGATCAGTTGGTGAGTTTCATCTCAAAACCTGAATACAGCAATTTAAATGTTAGAAGAAAGAAAAGAAAACCACAGAAAAGTTAAACCTAATACTCTAAACATGGGATGTCTCAGGTCGGATGAGTCAGTGCCCAGAAAAGGAAATTAAAGGGTGCTCAGGTGTGCTCCCATCGAAATCAATGAGCGGTCTGATTTAAAATCATAACATGGAATTAATGTCACCTCAACTCAGTTGGTAACAAGTTAGCTACCTCTAGGCTCTTCCTACACTCAAAAAAGATGAGATATTCACTCTCTGCAGATGCCTTCCTCTCCTCTTCGACAACAAACGGAGCCCACCTGACTCATTCAGATTAGTGGCCTCACTTTTAGGTAACTTCGGGTTAAAAAAAAAAAAAAAAAAAAAAAAAAAAAAAAGGATGCCCTCCAAAGCAATCCACCCACTGTCGTTAAACAAAATGTGTGGGAGACCAAGCAACTCGATCTCCACACACCGAAGTCTGCCCTGAACCACAAAGCTGTTCATCTCAGTATAGACTTACTTGAAAAGTGGTTACAGAAAGCCCTCAGGGAATAATGACCATGCTAGTCAACACCTATTTGTTTACAAGAAGTGAAAGAAAGACCAAGAATGGAATACTCTTTTTATATCCACAATCAGAGATCACAGCAGAAGCGTGTGTTGTTAAAAAGACGGGCTTTGTCAAGGATCCAAAAGGGAGGTCACTAGGCAATTACCACAGTGAGCCACACTGACCTTGAGGTTTGAAATCTATGCCAGTTCATTATATTTTTATTCCACATACGTGTGGAGGTACACAGCCATCCAGAAATACAAACACACACACACACAAAAAAAAGCACGCAAAAATTTAAGGTTCTCTTCAGTCTGATTTCTTCAGACTTTGTTCTAGTAGGAAATATTGTGGACAGCTTTTAAATCGGTTCTCTTATGTCAGCCAGATTAGACAGCACAAAAATACAAACCAAAGCCGACTTTCACCTAGCCCCAGAGAAACTGGGCAGAGCAGTCATGCCAAGGCAGGGAGTGCTGCTTCTGACTGGAAGCAGTAGCCTCTGCAAGTTGGTGACAGCTGCTACAGAAAGCTTGACTGATAGCGCGACCAAAAATGCTAAAGGGCAGTAGGACCCTTCATAAAAGAAAGGAGTTCGGCTATCACATTGAAGATCTACATCAGTGGCTTCTGCTGGGATGGTGATTCCCATTTCAGATTTGGCTGTGAAAAAAAACCTAACAACTGGGCCAAATGATGCAAAGTGACTGCCATGGAGCAATGACATTACTTTTGAACCTGGAGCAAAGTTTGGTTCACTGGAGCTTTGATTGCAACGTTAAGTTTTTGGAGCTCTCCTTTTTGTCAAGAACCTGGGAAGAAGTTACCCCAGAAGAAACTGAAACTTTCATATCAGTATGTCGTGGTTTGGACACACTATTACGGGATATCTACAATGCTGACTGAAAATAAGCCAAATGCTACCAGGTTGTATATTGGTAATGGCTTCTGTAGGTACTAACACATAACACTGCCGGAGTATAGCGAGTTCAGATGTTTAGTTTAGAAATTCTTTTATCACTACTCTTGACTGGGAAAGTGAATCCCAAAAGATTTCAGAGGTTTGGTAAAACTTTCTTGCATTTTAGGAATCGAGGACTGCTGTATTACTCTAATGTGTTTAACTACTGTGGTATTATCAATTCCCTGTCTTGTTTCTCACTCGGGTACACTTCAGTGTTAAATACAGTGTTCTTTGCTTGGCAGCACATACCTGTATGCATTAACAAGATGTCTGGATTAGAGCAAATGCTGCCCTTTTCAGCTTCCTTGTTTATTAAACCGCTCAACAGTTCACGCACATCATGTGAACTCTTCCTGGGGGATTTGGTTTTGAATTATTCATGACTCTGCATATTTTGAGTCACTAATACAATGCTTTTTACATCTTTCAGTAGTTGCTTCATTCATTAACTCCCTAAAACCAACTTGTTTACATTAAAAAGTATCATTTCATATCATCTTGCTGTCCTATATTTTCTTCATTTTTAGAAAGAATTGGTAAAATTGAACTGTCAAAAGTCACCACTTAAAAAAAACCCTGTTACCTAAGCAAATAATAAGTCTTTATATACTCATGATATGCAGGCAGGTAATCTTCAAAATGTCTTTGTTCGGCATACAATACTAACTAAATGCTCTGATGACAAAACCTTACGGGTTTTATTGGAGTTACACAAGACTAATTAGAAGGCACTGTAGAAACTGACCCAAAAGAGGCAGAAATCTGGAACTGTAAAGAAAGACAACTTTTGCAGTCCTGTATCTTGGGCCAACGTAGACTGACGCTGGGCTTCAAAGTCAAATACAGTTGGTGCCTGAACCACATAGGGCCAAACGGGTGCTTTGTTTCAGTGGGGTTTTCAGAGCAGCTTGATGAATCGGAGGGAATGAGGGCTGGGGCTGGATACCGCATGGCACTGTACGAGGTGTCTCTACACGTTGAACCCTTCAGAATGACAGATGCTGACTTAGAAACAGACTGATTGATTATGTTAATCAAAGAAGAGTGAAAGGGTTACATTTACAATAGGGCTAAGGATTGGGGCAGGAGTCAAGAGTCATACTTAGGGCAGACCCCAAAATAACATGGGAAAAAAGCAAGCTCAGAGAGGAGAAATAAAAGATCTAAGAACCTGGGCTGCTCAGGCCACTGCTGTTAGCCATCCAGTGGAAACGGAATGGAGAGGAGATGGTGGACCATCACCTTTGACCACAGAGAAGGTTTATTCATGACCCTTCTAGCTATTTGTCTAGAAGGTAAAAATGCACCTGTATCAACCCAGTAGCCCAAGGGGACTCTTTCCTGACTATGGCGGCTCCCAGATTAGTCACAGCCCTGGACAATCCCTGAAGCCATCACATTCATACCTGGACACTATGCCCTCTCTTTCACCACTAGAACCAGAGCTTCTCCCAGCATTTTGTGCCACTGAGTCCTTTCAAAAGGCCATCTCTCAGTCCATTGCCTTTACGATCCTCTAAACACCATGTCAGAAGTATCATGGAATTTATACTCTCTCCATGGACAGAAATATCCAGATACAAATAACATAGGTAGATAATGAGACAGGATGCTTCCCTACAGTGGTTAGGACAAGTTTAGCAGGTCCAGCTAAGCAAACACAGCATTCCCAAATAAAATACACACGCTATGACCCTGTGACTCCACGCTGAGGTTTCCTGTTATCCTGGCAAGATTGTCTAGTTCTTGACTCGTCCCCTATGCCGTTATTAGTTCAGCCCTGTCTGTACTGGCTGAAATCTTGTCTCTGTGATGTCAAAATACTTTCTTACACCATTTACACACAGACTAAAGTGCAGTGCAGTTCTGCAAAAGGAAAGGTATCTGCGGTTTCAGCACCTATTACCAGGTTCTGATTATCTCTCAGCATCCCCATAGCACTTGCTGCAACCTGTGAGAACTGCACACCGTCTTAATTTCATTAGGCTTTTACCTCCTGACAGTTGCTACACGTTAGCTAACATGATTTGTTTTCCCCTTGTGAAGAGGCTTTGTGAAAGCCGAAGCTGCAGAGTCTGGATTCACCCTGCACGAACACACTGCAGTAATCTATACAGATAAAGCACCCGGGGTCCACACCAGGGTGCCCTTGTGATGTGCTCCTCAGCTGCGACAGTAATATGGATAAGAGACAGCAAAGCCTCTGAGCGGCACGTACAACATACGGATTCATTCACTCTAATTAGACTTAGGTCTTCCCTGCCCCCCCCCCCCCAAAAAAAAAAAAAAAGAGAGAAAAACGACTACAAGAGGCTTCACCATTCAGACATTATACAAACTACCAAGCACTGTATAAACTGGTGCTCAAGAGCCACATCAAGATCTCCAGGCTAATGGACTTAACTGAAACAAGAGAAAGACAGCGTAACAAATGTTGACAAAGCAAGACATATTCCCACCTTTCCCCTAGGTGAGGAGGAAACAGGCTGGCTGCATAGCTTGAATACAGATGATTACATACACACATATGCTAAGAAATAATAATAATCTGTATAGAAAGGAAGAAGGTTAACAGTAGCATAGATCAATTCCAGCTCATTTCATAACTATTCTGTAAAGCTCAAAAGAAACACACACAGACACAAAGAAAAAAGGTGAGGGGATTGTGAATTTAACCACCTAGGTTTTGGTCAGTATTAAAAGGTGATGAAAAGGGTAATCACAGCCTTATAAGCTGGTCAAGGGAGATCGATGGTGCTAAACTACGGCTCTATTTTTTTTTTTCCATATGGAAAGTTGAGGAGAAAAGCTAATGTGATGAACGCGTTGGCTGTTAATGCCAAGTTCCATAGGCAACAGCCTGAAATTTAATCCTACGAATCACTGAAAGGAAAATGTTTGGTTGAAACAGCTTGCTCTCAGAAGTGCTTCCCCCTCCCACCCTGAGTCTGTTCCTGAACGAGCCGCTGTCGCTCAGCACATCAACAAAACAGATTAACTGTTAGGTAATCGGATTTTGGGGGGGAGCCGGGGGGAAGCTATCCACTAGCCATGCCACACTCTGCTAACAGCACATGGCATGAAGAGTCACAAATACAAGGCTGTACAGTCTGGTCCTCCTCTTGCCTTTGCACTGAGTTTGGAAGCATTCTCCAGCCAAAAAAGGCAAAAGGATTTCATGTGCTGACAGTCAGCTCTGCTTAAAATGCCCACATAGCACATGGATGCTGATATCTGATTTAAGAGATTACTCTAGACCTATAAGCAATGCATATTATAAAAACCTGCCTTAAAAAAAAAAAAAACAACAACAAACAAACCCAAAACCAAACCACCAAATAACACTTTACTTTTAAATGCACAGAACTGCACGTATACTTTTTATGTTCTGAAGTAGCCAGTAGCCCTTTTTTTGATTTTGCTTTCAGCAGCTTTTTATTAGTTAAGCCTATTCTTCTCCATCCTTCCAGTGATCCTTTTCAATTGGTTTTATTTCTTGTTGTCAGGTCAGTGTAAACGGCTGCTGCTGAATTAGAGATCTGCTCTTCTCCACCCAAAGAAGTGATTTAAATCATAAAGCACCTTCCAGGAAAGAAGCGGGCAATGAAGCACAGCAGCTGCTGCTTTTCCAGAGCAGCTGGACAGCAACAAGCTGAAAACATCCCAGCAATACTTTGGCTTTTCAAAATTAGGACCCGAGTTTGCTTTTCATAATTTATCCCTTTTACACAGATGCTAACAATCCTGATTTGTTTTGTCTAGGCTTCAGAAACAAACTATTATTCTGTGTGGCTTTCAGTATTTTGTAAGTATTACAAAGTACAATAAGGTATACGTTCCTAAGTGCAAAAGGGAAAGACGTGCACAAAGGTATTGTGAAGTACCCGATTCTGAAAGTCATACCCTAGATCATCCCATGCCACATTTCACAACAGAGGAAGTTTTTATGGATTTAAGCAGTCATTACAGAATTATTTAAACAAAAGTTTCACCTTACTGATTTTTAGTTCATCAACTCATTTATTGTAATCCTAAAATGAGGATAAGAGCCACTACTTTTAGCTCACCAAACGTCCCATTTCTTAGTTTCCTTACTGGCAAGCGACCTGCCTATAGGCTGTGCTTCCTAGATTTCTTTGTTTCACTTCTATCTCTCTGGCAAATCTGCATTATAATATTAAAGCCAAACATGTTCACAGGACTGCCTTCCTGCTACTTCGCACCTGAAGAAAGCTGCCAGCAAGAGCTCCTGCCCTACTCCGTCTCTGTCCTGAGGACTCAAGCAATGACGTCTTCACAACCCAATGTTCTGGGGCTCCACTTTTGAAGATCCCTACAGCCAGGAGACCTACTGCCAGGCAGGCGCTCGGAAGCCTACGCTGTCAGCGCAGGGCGACACTCGGCTCTCTCTGTACAGCGATGCTCACTGCACATCTGCACATGTAGGTTCTCCGTGCAACAAATCTGCACGCTTGCTGGAAATCTCCCAAACACCTAGGAAGGCCCTGGCCTAAACTGGTCCGCCGGGACTGTACAGATGCAGGAATTTCACTCTGGAAGCCCATTTAGCACCCTGAAGGCAAAGGCAGGCTTAGCACAGGTACCTCTGCAATCAGTGCACTAACTGGGCTTGTAAGGGGTATTTGAGGCCTATTTGCTGCAAATTTTTATTGCCTGACACGGACTGTGATTTGTAGAGCATATCCTCCCTGAGCTCACTTCCCTGCAGTGGCATTAAATCCATCTAAAACTAAAAAAGTAGCAATCCAGACCCTAAATCGTAGGTGCAAACTCTTTTGCCTTTGTTTAGGCTGTAATGTTACATGCTGGAGAGCATGGAAGGTGTCTCAGAACAGAATCACTGAAATTCTGAAGAACTGACAAAACAGTTGACTACGTTGTCTAATACAGAGCAATAAGTACGAGAAGAATTTTTAAGTACAGCCTAAGGAACTGATTTAGTGCGTATGTAGGGCCACCAGATTACAGCTGAATAACAGCACTGACGTCCTGTTGTGTGCCTGATGTGCCCAGATGTGTGAAAGAAAACGGAGCTGCAGGAAAAATGACCTTCAAGCTACAGTACAAAACAACCACCCATCAGAACATCACCCATGCAACTTATTTATGGAGGGGCTAGATAAAGTGGTGAACAGGTGCACATTTGGCACTCATTAAGAGTTAGTGCCTGCAATTAGTCAGAATCCTTGACCATTAATCCCAGAAATTCCCCGTTACAAAAGATGTTCAGTCATTCGGCCAGATGTTTCTTACACAGCCTTTAAGAGCAACTGCCCTATGTCTGCATGGTAAATATTTGACTTAGTTATTCAACAGTGGAAATTTATTTAGCCAATAGCTTGTTAATAAAAAGACAAACAAACACACAGCTTCCTAGGGATGTTTTGGTTCTTTGCCACACAAAAATTACAGGCAACATTCAATGAAACAATACAGTTTCAGATTTTTTTTGTAGGGTAGCCATGAATTTATACTGTCATAAAACCAGCTCTGAAATCAAAACAACATTCTTTTTAGTTCTAACTAAAGTTGTGTAAATAATTTTCTGTCTGAGGCCATTAGTGATACAGAAATATATTCTTGCAATTATGTCAGGCAACTAAATAGCTCTTTAAAAATTAACTACCACCCCACCCAATGTAGCATATGTATTTTTTTTCTAACAATGCCAATAATCATTTTGAACAAAGGAAGAAAAAGATTCAGAAAGTAGAAGCAGCGATTATACTAAATGGAAAAAAAAAATATCTCTTAACAGTTCAAAATCTGCGAGACACTTATTTCCAATGTTGAAAAACAAAACAGATCCTATTCTTCTTGGAATGAAAATGCCTTGACTTCAATGGAAATAGTTAAGTTTCACACGTACATCTTCTCTTCCACCACAGTTTAACTAGCGGGAGCCTGGCTGATTTCTCCATAAATACATAGTTCAGTTGTTCCTGGCTACAAGGAATCTGCAGAGTTCCTGCACTTTTGCATCATTAACATACAAAACGGGTTCAGAGTCAAATCCTTGGATCGGAACACAATCTGCCTCTGAAGATTAAGTCCTTACCTAAGCAGAAACAAAGATGCTGCCTACGGGGCCAAATTTCCAAAGATCCCCCAAACTGATTTTAAAAGCTAGTCCAAACCAGTCTTTTTTGTGATCAAATGTGTTCTGTAGTCAAGGTGTTCTCATGTCATTTTGGACGTATCTGTAGACCTCCAAAATTTTAGCTGTGGTTCCAGTCCAACCCCTTCTTGGTCAAGAAAAATTTTAATGCTAATTTCAGTCTAAGCTAGGAGAAATCCTGGATGAACCCCTACTACACGTCTGCCATGTCACACACCATATCTCAGGCACGAAGGCTCAGGCATTCTGCATTTGAGGATCCACGTGTAAGTCACCACTGCCAAAAAGCACAAGTTGCTATTTGACTCCCCCACATCTGTGTGTATGTATGTGGCCTTCAAGGTTTTCTATACTAGTTTGTCTTCAAAACATTAGCACACAACTTCTCAGATACCTCAAATCTGATTAAGGCATTGCATTTTTATTTATTTATTTATTTTTCTGTTTATAAAGTGATTAACCAGCCAAAACACTCAATGAAATTGGGACCACCACAGGTAGAAAAACTGCCCTCCTCCTCTCTTTTAAGCTAAAGAGATTTATTTCATGTGATTCTTCATCCCCATAAAAAGTTACTTTTCCTCTATAACACACTATAAAATTTTTTTCAGTGCTGAGGCTCCTTGTATGTCATGAAAGCCACAGGGAGATGCAAAACCTAATAGCAAAGCAGCATGCCCTTGTAATGAGGTCTCAGGGAAAAGTCCCTCACTCTCAGGGCACTGATTCAACAGAACAGAAAAATGGGAGGAGCCCTCTCAGCTTCCCAACCTCCTTTCTTCAGTTTCATAGAATCATAGAATGGTTTAGGTTGGAAGGGATCTTAAAGATCATCCAGTTCCAACCCTTGCCATGGGCAAGGACACTTCCCACTAGACCAGACTGCTCACAGCCCCATCCTCCTCCTGTCTGAACAGCCTAGCAGGACGAAGCAGGTAATTAGACAGGAGGCAGCTGGACTGAAAAAGGATTTGGACCACACCTTGTACAAAATGTCTTAGATTTTCATCTTTTGTGGATCCTCTTCATAACACATTTCATATAAGTAAATGCATAAGGCAGGAGAAAAAGAGGTTGTTGCTTCTATGCCCACTACCTCCACACGGAAATTTGATGTCAATAAATGAAGTTTTGTTAAAGTCAGGAAATGGAAGGCTGACAAGTTCTGAGATAGAAAGGGTACATTTTATGAAAGATTTACAAGAGATATATTCAACGACATTTTTCATCATTGTACTCCACTGTGTTACACCCTGCTCTCTAAAAACATCCACTGTAAATACGATGTGTTTTCTGTGTTTTACTTTTTGAAGCTTCTTACAGTGCTGTTTAGGAATCTGGGGTTTAGGAGGTCCAGCGTTACTTGGAGTGCAAAAAGCCAAAGCTATGCACAGCAAAGACCTTCCCAACTTCTGCTAAGTTGCATTTGATAGATGACCTGCATGTCATATCACTTTGGCTTCTGTCAATAGACTTGTTCTACTCCATAACTATGGAAGTATTTGGTGCAGTTTTCAATTTCAATACCCTGTATTAAAGTAGACAGTCCAATTAATTCTCTCTCATAAGAAACAGTTTTCAAGAAAGAGCTTGTGATGTAGGATGAAAATACCAGATGGATCAACTTCCATTTACACCATAATGTTGCAGCTAAACAGAGCATAAGGTTGTCATTCAAATTCTGGGCCTAAACTTGCCACCTCTGCTGTGCTCCAGGAGGAACCCGACTGACTGAATAACTATTGAGCATGAAGCAGGTGGTAAAATGTGACATTTTATGACTAGCAAGTAAGAATGTATCCTACCTTTGTGTTTCTTTGTCTGCTACGCTATTGTTAACTGAGTAACGGAAGGTAGTTCTGTATGTGTTTATTTTCCTTGATTTACTACACAAACAGCAGAAATCAGCTTTCCAATGTCCAATAAACAATGAACAAAAAACCTGTACACTTCCCATTTCTCTGACTACTTTCATCCACAATCCTGTTATTAGTAAGACAGACTTAAATGGCTAGTTTTCTCTGTTGGGACAAAGAACAAACCAAACATTTCTGCACCATCCAGGCATTTTTGATGTAGTCCAGTTATAAACCACCTTGTAACCCCACAAAGCATCCATAAAAGAGTATGGGAGAACGAAAAGCATTGTTTTGTGGGCATTACGACACTACATTATATTAGAATCACAATCCATATTAATGAAAATATAGGCATATTTAAACAAAACCAATTTTTTTCTCCTAAGCAGATTTCAAGTGTTAGTATATTTATTTCTTTTTGGTATCTGTTCTCATACTGCATTTAGACATGAGTAACTTCATTACAGCCCGTCTCAGGAAATCGGTTAGAACTTCTATCATCATCATTATAGTTTGTTTGCTAGGAACAGTATTCTTCATTCTTCTCTACCTAAAAAGTGGCCAAAATCTAGGAGCAGAAACAACTGGTATGAGGATTTGTGGATCTGATGACAGAGCAGACAACTAAAAAACTGTTCCCTGTAGAATCAATCATCCATGCCAATATACATTGAAAAAAAAATCCTATTTCAATTTTTATTTAAAATATTAATAAAATATTGCTGGAGAATGAAAAAAAGAAGCTTTCTGCAAAAATTTCTATGACATGTTCTGTCATTTCCATGCATTTTCCTATCCAAATCAATCCACATTTGATGTGTAGTGGTTTCTTGCTTTAAAAAATCTGAAACAAAATGTTTTCCATGTTCTAGATTAGAAGAACATTAGTCCATCTTTCCTAAATCATTTAGCCTTCAAAATTAGATGCGGTAAAACTTGGCCTTTTAATACCAGCTTAGATCAGGCTTTTCAGAGTGGATCCAGACAAAGAAAACAATTATGGGAACTGTACTATAATTCTAATTACAAAGATCACTACTCAGAACGGACATATTATGAACCAGATTAAATATACAAATTAACATTATATGGGTTCATCACATTATGCTCTAACAGCAGAAGATCTCTCCTGAATTTTGAGTCTTGTAAGTGAAGTACTCTGGAAAACATTGAGCCAAAAAAATGAATGAGATGAATGAGAAGAAAAAGCAGTTATTGTAAAATTACACTAAGAAGGAAAATAACTTTCTGCACTGTCTAGAATCAAGTCCTCTACCAGTATTTTTACATCTACTACAGGGCACTTTTTCAGAAAAAAAAAAAAAAAAAAGGCAAGA
>VFFE01007140.1:2032015-2072687 GCA_008921705.1 Burhinus oedicnemus | reverse complement strand
GGTTTCCTGGTTTGAGCGACACAGGACTAATTTCTAATGCTTGGGAAAAGTGTACTTTTGGAGGACTCTGGTGTCTGAATTTGTGAAAATATTTACTTTATAGCCAGCTATGGTGTGTGGGTGTCAAGGTCTCAGTGTTTTTCAGGCTAGCCAGGTGCAGGGATGAGGAGGAGCGAGACCCAGGCACTTGACCCAAGCTGGCCAACAGGATTATTTCATACCATGAACGTCACATTCAATATAAATTAGAAAGTTTGCTGAGGAGGAAGGCTCTCCCTTGATGGCGGCGATCCAGAGAACTCCTTGCCCTGGTGCCGGATCCCTGAGGCCATCCCTTCCTCATGAAGCCGTAGCACTCGCAGTGTCCGACATTCAGTGTCCACTGCTGGGAGTGCACGGCTTCCTACTGATATAGTTGGCTGAGTATAATCCTTATATATCTTTAGATTGGTATCGGGATCATTATTGGTTCTTTAGTGTTATTACTGTTAATTATTTAGTCTTATTCTATTAAATCTGTTTATATTTCAACCCCTGGGTTTCCTGGTTTTCTTCCCGAGTCCCCCTTCCTGGGTGGGGAGGGGTCATCAGGTAATAGAATAATTGTCTAAACGACAATAAATTGTTGTGGATTTTCTCAAACCATAACATGGGGAAAAAAGGGAAAACCGGACAAGAGAAGGTAATCAAATCAGTCAAACATCCATGGCCATCCAAGGATATTAAAGATTTCTCTCAATATATACCTGGAGCAAACAAAATGCTTAAGTACCAGGCAGTTAAGAGGGTAACCAATTATTCAGAAAAGGCGTAAGTATCAAAATTAACAAAAGTTGAGTAAATGTAAATGATTATTTAGAAAGGATAAAATACTGTATGGTCAGGTTCATATTGATCCTCTCCAAGTTTAGGAAAAAAAGTTATACAGAATGTATTAGTAAAAAATAAAAGAATAACAGCATAACAAATTTAAAGAAACAGTTTTCTTTTTCAAAAGTGGTTACATTACGCAGATCTATTTATAGTATCCCAAGGTTAGTAATGCCACTGATACACAAATATTAGACACCATTTAATACACCTTTTTGTCAAGAAACAATAGCACTCAACAATATCAAAACTACCCTTGCAAAGCAGATTCAAAACTCAGTCATAGTGTCTTTGTATTCCCAAGAATATTTTTTTTCTGCAATCTACAATAAGCATAAGTTTTGTGACACACTTATTTATGGATCTTGATTGGATGCTGATTTAATAAACTAATTTGATCAATTGCAAAAGTTTTAATCCACCTTTTTTCCTCATGGCAAACTCTTAATTATTCTTCAGCCATAATACCTTGCTAACACCAGCCTTTTAACACCTGTTTCAAGTATGTAAGTGTGTCCCATATACTTTGGCATTTAGAAACAGGAAAAGAAAAAAGATGACTCAAGGACCTGGAGCACCTCTGCTATGAGGACAGGCTGAGAGAGACAGCTGGGGTTGTTCAGCCTGGAGAAGAGAAGGCTCCAGGGAGACCTTATTGTGGCCTTTCAGTACTCAAAGGGAGGGCTAAAAGAAATCTGGAGAGGGACTTTTTACAAGGGCATGTAGCGATAGCATGAGGGGTAATGGCTTCAAACTGGAAGAGGGGAGATTTAGATTAGATCTCAGGAAGAAATCCTTCACTATGAGGATGGTGTGGCACTGGAACAGGTTGCCCAAGGAAGTTGTGGATGGCCCATCCCTGGAAGCGTTCAAGCCCAGGCTGGATGGGGCTTTGAGCAACCTGATCTAGTGGAAGGTGTCCCTGCCCATGGCAGGGGAGTTGGAACTGGGATGATTTTTAATGTCCCTTCCAACCCAAACCATTCTATAGCTCTATGATTCTATGACCCTGGGGCCTTGTACAAGCATATACTGCACTGTCTTCAGCCAAAATGACTGATATTTTTGACAAGAGCTACCAAAAACATTGGCTGCAAAGACTTGGACTTAAATGCAGACTTGGAGAGACTTTGAGTACTCTGCTCCTCATCGCTCAGCAACCTCCTCTCCAGCTGCCCCGTGCCTGCTCGCTGTGTTGGCACATGAACTCACTGCACATGCCTGGACAAGATTTGACACTTCTTCAGGCATGGAGATGCCAGCTCCTGGGCATATCCCACCACCCAAATGCCAGTAGCCAGGGGCCATTCACAAAACAAAATGGGCCTGTTTTTCACTTCCAGATGCTGGAGTAGGAGGAGTTGGTTCCTACTGCAATGGCCTCCCTTGGTGAAAGAAATCACCATCTTATTGTGTAAAAAGCTGCAAAACTTTAAGATGTTATTTTATAGTCAATGCTATAACTAAAAAATACTAAAGAGGTAAAGGAGAACATTAAGGGATATGGCAATGCTAATAAAGGAAATTTCTTTTTACCGCCAGAAGAAACACAGCTTAAACAGTATATTCACCAGCCTTCTTTCTTTACAAAGTTAAAAATAATAATTCAAACTTACTGACCACATGTTGCTGGCTAAGATCTGAGCTAACCTAGCTCTCGACAGCTCATTAAGAGTAATAGTGAGTAATTCACTGGGTAACTTGGAGCCAGCTCTAGGCTTAGACAAATCAGGCAGATGCCCGAAACAGCGTTAGGTCAGGGAAGGGCAGAGCCAGGCCAGCTGCACGGTGGCTCGGCAGCCAAGCGCTGCACAAGCACCAGCCTTCTGCAGCTACGGCCCTGCTTTTGCTCTCTCCGGGGTCCCTGTCTCTTAGTTTCACCCGTTCCCTCCTTGCCTCTCCCTTTGGGGGGACCCTCGCCCAGGCTGGGCTGCCACGAAGTGCACTTTTGCTGGCCAGGCTGAGCAGCACTGACCTGGCTCAGCTCCCTCCCGAGCACTGCTCATGTTCACCTTGTGGCCACGAAGCGGACTTGCTCCCAAGTCAGCCAGGTTTTTCAAAGCATGAACTTTTTCTTTAAATTCACAAACCTGGCACTCACTTCTCAGTAGCTTATCTAGATATTGCTTCCCGCTGCAGCATACCTATGCCAGATTTCTTCCCATTTGGATTTTTTTTTTTTTTTTTTTTTTAAATGTGGCCTAGTTAGTGACATCATTGCTAATGACTCTCCAGTCATGGCTCTGCCGCATATATTTTCTTTACCTCTATTTTTGGCTTTATACTTCCTTGAAAAGATCCCTCTACGCCAAGACCAATCTGCTTCAAAACAATTTTGAACCATCAGTTTGGTTCATATTAGTCATGTACATATTGACAAATAAGTGAGTTTGCATACTGCAAATCCTTCGGAGAGGAATTTTGTCAACAAACTTAACCCACAGAACAGCAACATATTATACCCAGGAAAAGATCTACAGAAAGACAAATCCAGCCTGAACTACTTTTCTGTTACTGCAAGAGGAAAGTTGCTAACGTGATTTTTCTGTCAAGAAACACATGTCAGTGTATAAAAATCAAGCTCCTATATTTTAAGCTTCTTTAATTATCTGCCTGCTCCTCGGCACCTACACTCTTTATTTGCCTCACTCACATCCCCCCTTATCACGTGCTCTGGCTGTGCTTTCAGCGCTGCCCAACGCTCCTGGCATTTCTGCCAGTAGCTCCCCCCAGCCGCTTCCTTCTGCCCCCAAATTCAGTGGCCTGATGAGGGGTGCCCAGCGCCGCTTTACACTCCTCAGGGCATGTGAGAAACCTGCGCAGGGCCGGCAGGTACGACGCAGGACCTCTGGGAGTTCAGTGGGCAGCAGGGTATGTTACAACGCCCACAAGGGCAGCAGAAATCTATGTTTTAGTGACTGAATACCTCTCCCAAAGACACATATTTTTGTTGTGGACAGCAGTCACTTACGTGACCCCGGTGGCATGCATCCCACCTGAGGCTGCACGCATATAACCCATGTTTTCTGGCAGTACAATGCCCTTTTAATGGTTTGCCACCTGTTTTTTTTCAAGATCTGTCCCTTTTCAAAACTAAGGAGCCATACCTCCAGTAAAGGTTTAAATGCCAGCCTGGATGCGTAAATTGCAAAGCAAAGCCAAGCCTAGCCTGGCAGAGCAGAAAAGCGGGTCCTTTTGGTTCAGTGAACAGATGCTGTCCCATCTCATTGGCATCTCTTATTCAGGTATGTATTGCACAGTCATGCGTAACTCCGGGTTATACATCTGGTCTGTATCTTTAAACCAGTCTCCTCCGTGCTTTTGTCTAAAGCATACCAATTGCAAAACATTTTTAATTATTTTAAACGTACCTATTAGAATGCAACATTTCGAGAATTGAGGCCTCCTAATTGTCACTCGAGAACACAAATTAGCAGACAAATTTATAGGGATTCAAGAGACAAAATGCTAGGAAACAGGAGTATATCGGAGTCTTGCTATTAGTTACTAATTATCCTTCTCTTAAGAACTACAGAAAAAATACTCATCAAGACATATCTGTTGGTGTTAAGTAACTGTGGTGGAGACGCACTGCTCACTGAATGGGGGTCTGAGAGACCGTTTCCCTCACCAGCACGCTGCTGCAATACGAACACTGAAATCCCGAGGAGCCTCTCATCTTCCTGCCCCTCCGAAAGGAAATGATGGAGCTCTGGACCTTGGAAATTTCTCAACATTCTTCTGTGAAGCGTGTATGCATGCGTATATGCGTGTGCATGAGGAGGGCACAAAGGTACAAGGAAAGCACAAAGACACAAAGAAAATTCAGATAGCAGAAAACTAAGAGAGCAAGAAAAAAATGGTATCTGATAATCTTCAAATGAAAGAGAACAGTAAAATCAATTTGCAACCAGAGTCACCTCATTGGTCTCAGGAAATGTATTATTCAACTTAGACTCCATTATTTTTCAAAACACCAGTACTTTGGTGTGGCACAATAGCAAAACAGCCCGATTCTTCCAGTCACACACCTATGAACCTCGTCCTTTTTTCTGACCTTCACGGACTACATCAGCACGTCAATCTGCCCATGAGATCAGTTTCTGCTTAAGCACGAGATGAAGAGTATGACTGATTTGCAAAGGAGGCACAATGAGAACTCAGTTACAAAAGCAACCAGGAAAATACACGTAAATAAGCCAGACTCCTGTCGGAAAGGAGAGGTGAATTGCCGTGCGCACAAGATGACTCTAATTTTCTGTTTGTACCAACTCCCACCGCCATCTTCCCCCAAATGGGAAGCGGCAAATAGTCTGGCCCAGAAACCAGCAAGACACGCTGAGCCTTACCTAGAAGAGCTGCGTTTCGTTTCCAAAAAGGCTGTGGGCATATTCCTCATAGAGCTGTCTAAGTATATCTAAAGCTTAACGCATGGAACAGGAGACCAAATTCTGGGACTGAGACCTACCTCATTAGTGCAGCTATATATCAAACCGCCGAAAAAGCAGTCTCATAGACAAGCGCATCAATTATGTAAGTATCCTGGCAGCAGTTCAGCCTCTCCTCCTTCCACTGTATTTATATTCAGTTTATTTAAAAACTTCCTGTATATCTAAGTATATTTCTCCATGCATTTCTTATGCATAATTGCTGTTTGCTTTATGTTTGTTAGCTTTTGCACTGGCTTGCCCCTGACCTGTTTGTTATTTAAAAAAAAAAAAAATATCAAAAAACCAAACACCAAACAACAAAACTTGCAGAGTGTTTAAAGGAAAAACATCTATTCAGGGAAGGGGGAAAAATGCCATGAATGCAAAACAGTGCAGTGACAAATACATGGAATTATTAGCTATTCATATTCTGTCCTGTAATTACCTTTATATCTAGCTTTTGAAGAAGAGAAGCAAAATAGAAAGGTGATCTTTCTAAAGACCACTCCTCCCAATGAGAATAAAAAAAAATGAAACAAACCCAACTTTTGCAGCCAGATTTTTCTTATCAAATCCTTTTCTTCCACCCGCTTTGCCACATCACTACCAAACACGCATATCTCTTTCCAAGACTCCAGACAGAGGGCATGAAGTCTCTCCCCAAGGTGTTCAGATTTAGCTGGGAACGGTGACGAACTGGCATCTCTCTTCTCTGCCCCTTCATTCCCACTACACTGCATCCGAGCAGATTATTCTTTCAGTCGATGTTTTTCAGACAGTCTTTCCCCGCAATGGTCTTTTCTGGCAGAGGCAGCCATCGGTCCATCCAAGCGCCAGGAAACGCAGCAGCAGTTAGGCAAAAAACGTGATTGCAGCTGGCAGAGAGCAGCAAACAAAGCAGGCTCATGGCATGCTGTTTGGAAGACAGTTCTCACAGCTTATGCTACTGTCATATTTAGATTAATGATGCATTTTATTTTCTAAACAAGCTAAAATCCCTCCCTCCTTCCTCTCTCACTCGTACACACATACAGATGCTTCCATCACACAACTCCCTGTCTCATTATGTACAATTTAGCTACAGCTCACTACAAGCTGATCAAGCAATCTTTCACACTGAACTAAGGAATTCGATCTGAAATAGGCTTTCCGAGAAAGGAAGAGTACTGTGCCTTTATACCTGACTAATCAATCTTTGCTTGTTAAGCACTACTAAATAATCTCTGTTTAATTCCATAAACTCAGATTAAACCTTCACCCAAAGAGAATGCCTTTCTGAGGGAAATACATCACCTTCTTTGACCAAATACACCTTCACAAGAATTTAAAAGCCAGATGTGGTTAAAAATATTTTATCTGCTTTTAGAACAGGAGAAGGGAAGACTGAAATAAAAGTTTTTGAAGGGTGGTTAATGAAACATTCCAGTAACTATACTATTCAATTGCTGAATAGACAATGAAATTCAAACGTTTCCCAGCTGCACTGAAATCACAGTACACACATGGAGGCAAACCACAGCCAATATTTGAGTCTGTTGTCCCAGTTCCACCTTACAATCTGCTAGAAGAGCCTCTTGATTGTACCAGAAGCTCTGTGGAAGTCTGCGAGCTCTGACGTGAAATCAGAGGTCCAGTATTAGATCCCACTTTAACAACATCACCCAAATTAGATTTTTGGACAGCAAATCTGTGTAGTTCCCAGCCTGAAATCTCTTGTTTTCCTCGTGCATCCTCCTGAAGTACTTAGTTCCCATAAGCTAAGCAGCACTTAGGTCTTCTGACTGATCCGTATGCAGCATATTTCCCCCATAAATTCGCACTGACTGGAAAAGGCGAAACACTTTTAAAAAGGGTAAAAAAGACGACCCCAGGAACTACAGCCTGGTCAGTCTCACTTCTATCCTGGGCAAGATCATGGAGCAGATCATCCTGGAAATTCTGCTAAGGCACATGAAAATAAGGAGGTGATCGGTGGCAGCCAACATGGCTTCACTAAGGGCAAATCATGCCTGACAAATTTCACAGCCTTCTACAACAGCGTTACAGTGTTGGTGGATAAGGGGAGAGCAACAGATGTCATCTACCTGGATTTGTGCAAAGCATTTGACACTGTCCTGCATGACATCCTGGTCTCTAAATTGGAGAGACATGGATTTGACTGATGGACCATTCGGTGGATAAGGAACTGGCTGGACAGTCGCACTCAAAGAGTTACAGTCAATGGCTTGATGTCCAAGTGGTGTGCAGTGATGAGTGGTGTTCCTCAGGGGTTGGTACTGGAACCGGTACTATTTAACATCTTTGTTGGTGATGTGGACAGCGGGATTGAGTGCACCCTCAGCAAGTTTGCTGATGACACTAAGCTGTGTGGCACGGTTGACACACTGGAGGGAAGGGATGCCATCCAGAGGAACATGGACAGGCTTGAGAAGTGGGCCCGTGCAAACCTCATGAAGTTCAACAAGGCCAAGTGCAAGGTCCTGCATGTGGGACGAGGCAATCCCACGCACAAATACAGGCTGGGCAGAGAATGGATCGAGAGCAGCCCTGAGGAGAGGGACTTGGGGGTATTGGCG
Organism: Burhinus oedicnemus; assembly: GCA_008921705.1. Lineage (NCBI taxonomy): Eukaryota > Metazoa > Chordata > Aves > Charadriiformes > Burhinidae > Burhinus > Burhinus oedicnemus. The sequence continues at coordinate 2,064,811 of VFFE01007140.1, read as the reverse complement.
GATGAAAACCACATGAGCCAGCAATGTTCATTTGCAGCCCAGAAGGCCAGCCATATCCTGGGCTGCGTCAAAAGAAGCGTGGGCAGCAGGTCAAGGGTGGTGATTCTGCCCCTCTACTTGCGAGACCCCATCTGGAGTACTGTGTCCAGCTCTGGAGCCCCCCAGCATAAGAAGGGCATGGACCTGTTGGAGTGGGTCCAGAGGAGGGCCACGAAGATGATCGGAGGGCTGGAGCACCTCTGCTATGAAAACAGGCTGAGAGAGTTGGGGCTGTTCAGCCCAGAGAAGAGAAGGCTCCCGGAAGACCTTATAGCAGCCTTCCAGTACCTGAAGGGGGCCTACAAGAAATCTGGAGAGGGACTTCTTACAAGGGCATGTAGTGATAGGACGAGGGACAATGGCTTCAAACTGAAAGAGGGTAGATTTAGAATTGATACTAGGAAGAAATTTTTCACTATGAGGGTAGCGAGGCAGTGGAACAGGTTGCCCAGAGAAGCTGTGGAGGCCCCATCCCTGGAAGTGTTCAAGGCCAGGTTGGATGGGGCTCTGAGCAACCTGGTCCAGTGGGAGGTGTCCCTGCCCATGGCAAGGGGGTTGGAACTAGATGATCTTCAAGGTCCCTTCCAACCTAAACCATTCTATGATTCTACAGTAGAAATAATGGAGTGACTTTTTTTTTTTTTTAACTTAAGTGTTAATAAATAAAAGTGTATCTCTGATCTTCATCCCAGTCATCACCATCAGCAGCTGTACACTCACCCCTGGCAACTGGGGAGTGTGCGGAATACAACTCCAAATGGGGAATACCGGCTCTCCTGAGTTGACATCTCCCTGATTTTTGGTGCTCTGTGAGCTACTGATTACAGGCTACTGCTGTACTGCCCAAACTTTTCAGAGGAATTATCACAGTGCAAAATGAATGGGTATCAAGGATCCATCACTATCATCAGACAAATTACCCGCCAGTACAAACCTGAGAGCATGCCTTCGATGTTTTCAGAGAATGCTAGATTCTTTACCTCTATCTGCCTATTTTTCCATTTTAATCCTGTTTAAAGGGTGTTATAAAAACAGATTCTTAATACACCTAAGACATTTATTCCTGACCATCAATATATTGTACATCTCTTGGCCAAGTTGTGGTCTCATCTGTGTCCTGTCCTGTTGATAATCTTTTCCAGATTCATGCTTACCATTTCAAAGTACGGGATATCTCACGAGGGAGCTCAGACTTACAAGGTTTTAATTTTATTCCGCTGGGGCTTGCAATCACTTAGGCACTTTACATGTTACTCAAATGCTCAGTACGCAACAGAAAGAACTCTGAAAATGGGACAAAGCTATCGCCCTGGAAACTCTCCAGAACCAGATCAATAAGTACTGGGAAGCTCTTGGTGTTCGCTCCACCCTGAAGGGAATGCAGGTCAATTCATTATGACGGCTATGATGTTGCAAGTGTTCTTGGTACCCAGGCCTCCATACTACTAACGAGCCTTGTTGCATCTTAAATAAGCACTCTCACAGAAATAATAAGCACTGCACATTCCTTGGACCTGCTAAAGGCTATCTATTTGGTCAATTTTAAAATTAAAGGGACAACTCAATTACGCAAAGAGTTCATAACTTGGTGATTTATAGAAACTCTTCCAACAATGACAATGCACTTAGTCAAGTTCATTTTCCAACTTTCCACCACAGTCTGGTCTCCTGTTAACTGCACTCCCTTTTTAAATTTTATTTTCAATGTTCTGTGGAGCAGAATCTCATGAATTTGAGTAAACAAAAACATCTTTTGCCTGCTATCATCCACTGCTGTTTATATTTTTGGCTTTTAGATGCCTCTGCAATGAAAGATGAAGAAAGTGAATTTTGCTTATTTATAGGTATTTGTATATACCTCTGAGTAAGTCCAAATGAAAATTATTCCACTGCTGTAATAACTGCCTTAATAGGCTTGAATCACTGAGCGTATCATTATAGATAAGTAGTGCTAAGGAAAATATGCTCAGGGATGGGAAAAAGGAGACATTCAATCCAAATGGTGCAAAGGACTAGCTAGAAAAACGTCAAGTTTAAAATGCTTTTGCTGCTCAAGGTTTGATATTATTAAGCTTAAGGTGATGCCTTTGGGGAGAAGGCAGCCTGGGGATGTGCTATAACATATTTCATGGTCAAAATCATTCTGATTGTTGCAACACTCAAAAATATGCCCTGAATTGTACACTGGAGCATTTGCACAGAGATAATCACCTTTACTTTGTTAATAGCTCTGAATTATGCCAAGAAACAGGCTTCTGAGGATCATGGCTATTTTCGAGTAGATGTGTGACATGCTTTTCAAACGTCCTGAGTAGCCACTGTTTCCACTAAAGCAAAAGAAGAGTTGCAAGTGTTTAGCATCTCTCAAAAAAGACCATACATGCAGCCAAAGTTAAATCACTGAAGGTCATAGCTGTTAACTATTTGCAACTTTTCATATCAAATTAGAGTATGCATAATAACGTAAATCTTCTCATTAAAACTGACACAATCTGGAGCAGTGGTATGCAACAGAACAAACTTACAATGGCTCAATGTGGTTAAAGCAAGAAAATGAATACTCACACCCATGCAAAAGGCCATGAGCTTAACATGTACAGTTTGTTACATTTATTTCTTTCAGCCAGTACTGGAAAAAAAACCAAAACACCAAACCCACACAAAGAAAACTGCCAAACTTTCAACCTGAACTTGCCCACGGCAAAACCAAACTACTCCAAATACCTCATTACTAGATTTCTGTTCCAGCAAAAGAAAGTATTCCTGATGGTTCAGCTCAGAACTGAACAAAAATAGCACCTTATTATTAGCATAAACAGGTTCAGCCCCCAAAATACGCTATTTTGTCACCTGTGGCTGCGCTGCACGCATCGTACTGCATACCCCCTTCTAAGTCATCACTGAAGAGCACCGCAGCATCCATTCGGAACAGCAAGCCCTATCCGACTCTGCCCACTCTCTGTAAGAGATTCAAGAGTAAGTTCCTGCTTCAATAGGAGTTGGTGAGGAATGGCGTGTACAAAAACCCACTGTGTAACTAGAAAAAATACTCACATTATGTCATAAAGTATACCATACAGGTTTGGGTTTGGTTTTTTTTTTTCCTCCTGAAACTATCTGTGCTGAGATAATTCGCTGTATTTTAGCTTTTCCTAAAAGACAGCATTGGTTACTCCCCATGACACATTCTGCATTTGATTGGCTCTTACTTTAATATTTCTTGTTCAAATTCTCCAAATGTGTTCATTGCTTAACTTGAGAGCCCCAGTTGGGGGTGGAAGGAGGAGGGTAAACCTGCAGGAGTTTCTGCCCTCAACTTCACTTGCATTTTTCCTGGTAATTTTAGGCTGGATGTGAGCACAACATGGTCAAGCCAAGCATCGATCACTGTGGGACAAGTTAAGCGCTCATTTTGTGAAAAGCATACCCTGCTCTCAAACATATTTCTCTATCAAGAAAATGAATATTGCCATTAAATAAACAAACAAACCAAAACCCCCAATCTCTCTGCCCTAAGCCCCATTTAAATACCTAAAAGGATAACTTCTCAGAGACAGAAGTCACCATGCACTCCAAACTCTGACTGCACTAATCTGCAGCACTTCATTTTGTATCTCACTCCATCAGTGAGCATTTTCTCTACATTCCAGCAATCAACTAAAGTGAAGAGATGGACAGGATATTTTTACGGCAAGGAAGTGAGTGCACTGGCATTCAGACAGTAAAGCTTAATCTGGAATTAAAGTCTGTGAGCGTGCCTCAAATGCCACTTCCACTGTTCGTTCACATTATTTTCTCCAAAGTTTTTTCCTCTGAAGCAAATATAATACGATTTTGAATTGTCTACCAGCATGTCAGAGCTAGAGTTAAGGGCACTTGTTTTAGATCAGGTTTTTTGTTGCTGTTAAGATGTGTTCCGATCATTCCAGAGCTAACTAGTGAAACCATCCTAAAATAGCACTGTCAAGAGCTTACAAGGGCAGACGGTCATCTCTGCAATAAAAAAGGACTTGTTGAAGAGCATTTCTGACTGAAGCAGAATTCTCAATTTATGCTAGACGAGGCACTTACAGTTTGATTTGGAGCCACAGGTGCTCAGCACCTGAAAAAATTGTTCCAGTTAAGCATGGGAGGGGGAATATTGTGGCTTTCATTACCACAGATTAAATGGCATTCAAAAATAGATCAACAGTGTTGACAGACTGCTGAATTTCATCTTAGCTCACAATCAAAATATATCCCACTGTTATTTTTATCACAGAGCCCAGATATGGATTATTTTTTCAGGTCTGAATTTTATGAAATGTCTGATAAATAATACTCTTACATACTTTATTATAGCTATGTATTATTTTGTAGGTATTGCATTTCATCTATATTTTTAAAAAAGTTAATAGATCCTGAAATAGATATGTATGTAATAAACAGTGTTGACATTATTTTATTTTGTTTTTTTTTAAATACCGCCCCCCTCCCCCAACCCAACTACAGACCTACATAAACACATCAAGGCTCCTAGGATAAACAAATGACACACCCATAGTAGTAGGTCCATGGGTTTTCTAAGCAAATTCCTTTCTTTGGCTACTACAACAGAAATATATACTAATGCTAATACTAACATTTCAGACTGCAGTAGCAGACTTCCACCACCCCCCCCACCAGTTCTATTCTGCAAGGAATTTCAGAGGAAAGAAACACATGAAGTTTTACCTAGGTCTTTTCAATACCTTGCCTACCAAATGTTCTTAATCTGCAAGTAAAATTATATGTCACATTTAGTAAATAAGCAAACGGATGAGTCAAGCTTTGTTCTAGCTGTTAAGTCCTGGTATACCTTCAGCACTCTCCAGCCTTCACGTGGGGCTTCAAAGGACGACTGTTGACCACCACAGTGACCAGACACGGGCTCAAGCGTACAGGCTGCCCCAGGTGAACTTAACGCTGTAGGACAATTACGATCTGCTACGTTAACTTTTCAAAACCTTACAGAAAACTACTATAAGCATGAATTAATTTGACCGTATACAGGGAAGATGTCTTTAGTAGAAGAAGATACCCCATCCAAAGCTACTTTACACAACAGAGGCTCCCTTTGAAAAGCAGAATGGGACACTTCTCCTGCCTGTCTGGTCTCCGACACCAACCCTTTCACTCCAGGCACCTGCGTGTTTCCAGGAGTGAGCCACAGTTTGTAAAACTCAGGACTATGATTAAACGGAGATAGAAATTTACTATCTTAAATCGCATAGATTTCAAGATACAAACTTAACGTCTTAAAATTGCATAGATTTGAGTGTAACAAATGAGCCCATCTTGCTAAAAAGCAATGCTGTTCTTACACAAGTAGTACAGGAAATTGCATCACGTTGTAAATATAAGTTTATAATAAACTTTAATTGCTATTCTAAACTATAAAAAAAGGGAATTAAAAGGGAAATGTTTTCTTCTTAGAAACTGAATTCTTTAAAGTATTTGATTGTGAGTTTTATCTCAATATGCAAATGGATACATAAAATCTGGACAGAGAATTTTTTTTAACTTTGATGCATGAACATTCTCTTGTGAGGACCTATTTGCAAAACAGATTTTTCAGGATCACATATACAACTTAGGAAACAGTCTACTGACTTTGCTACCATTTACATCATTTTTTCAGCAAAGCAATTGCCTTCAGAAATACAATTAAAACGCTGACTGAAATTTTATGCTTACAATTGTGGATATCACAATTCTTTCATGATATTAAGTACTCTAATCTCACGTATTTCAGAAATGTTAAAACACGGAACAAGACTATTTTTCTTTAGCTAATCATAAACCTTCATTTCTAAAAGCTGGGAGAGCTCTAAATTAGCCAGGTGGGACTTTCACCAATTATCAAGAGAAATTGAGTTCTGGACTAAGAATGAGAGTGACAACTTGAAGCTTGAAAGACACATGAAAAAGAGTTACAAAAATGAAATACAGGGGGATTAATAGAAGTGCCTTGTCTACCCTATTGTACAGAGAGCACGATGTTGTAACTACCACTGTAATTCCAGCCAACACGCAAAGGACCTTTTTTGTGCCATATACTGAATTGCTGTTAAACACATTCACTCAGAGTACAGTAACTGGAATTGTAAGAGGTTATAATTGGAGTTCTTGTTCATCTAAAATGAAAACCTATTTCACCCTATTAAATTCTGACAGTACGACATTTGCATGTACCGAGAGGCTGACAGCTGCAGCATTAGAACACATCTCAGAGCCCTCCATCCCTGAAGTATTGTGTGATTACCGTCTTTTCATGTTTCACAGGGAAATTCAAACTCATTTGCTTCTTATTAACAAATGCACAATGTTATAAGTACAGGCACTGCAAAAAATGAGGAGTTTGCAATTAGTCTACGTTGATATTTTGCATAGAGGAGGTAGGAAATAGCCAGAAGAGGCTGCTGTTTAGGATTCCGCTCTAGCTTTATGGAAATGCAACTTGCAGCATTTTCTTTCTCACCAAGGACAATGCATGCCTTCTGAAGGTTTCTGCATCGGACGACCTGTCTGCACCACAGCCCTCAAGGAAGGCTTCAGCGGGCGCTAGATAGGGTTCTCTAACTGGCATGAAAAGTACAGACAGGACAGAAGGAAAAATACAGGATTCATGATGCAGACAGTTCCATTACCTGGGCTCTGCCTTGCTCAGGGTTAAATCATGACCCGGGGGACCTTTTCATAGCGTGAAGATACAGGAAAAGAGCAGGATGGCTAACAGCCACCTGTGCTCCCTGGCACTCCTTGCCTGCTGCAGTGACCTCCTTTTGCCACCTCCCAGCTGGGCAAGCCACAAAGGTTGCCTAGAAGTAGGTCTGTATAGCAACACGAAGCTGCCTGCTTGTCACGCTTTACTCCAGCTAGCACAAATAACAGTAACACTGAAGATACGGGGAGTGGGCGTTAGTGTGCATTAGTAAACAGAGTAGGAGAGGCCGGGAGTACACAGCCTCGCTGCTGGCGCAGGCGCTACTGATGCTCTTGAGCACCCACTGCTGTTATCACCAGTCCAGGATAACACCGCTTGGCCTCTGGGGTTATAAACGCACCTCTGTTTGCTAGGTGAGCATACTTTAAGCTGGCTTGTGGGACGAAGTTTGGCTCCGATTTGTCATTGCGTGTTCATTATATTAGTGTTACATCTGCATATGCAGAGCAGAACTTAATTCCACAGATCTAGGGAAGAACAGATGCTTCTTTCCAGAATATTGATTAAAAAACCAACTTAATACACTTGTAGAAAATTACATTTCAAATACTCTAGACCATCAGCTTCCCTTTTCTACTGAATGTTATCAAACATTACAATAAAATAATCCTTTATAAGGCTATAAACTTACGATATTTTTGCTAGGTCACAAGCATTCAGCTGCGAAAATGAGTATAAACAGAAGTAAAATCACTTTATCAAATATAACCAAATCACCAAACTGTGGTTAAACAGAAAAGACCTTAGGAAATGCCATAATCCACTCATGGTCTGGTGATGATTCCTATCTTGATACATATTTCGAATCTTTTTCCTTCATAAGGATTTCTACCACATCCCACAGCCGTGTATTTGTCTTCCACTTATTTTTGCTGTTATCTGTTCTTTCTTTGGCAGCTCCTGCGCTAGTCTTCTGGCTCTCCAAACATCTGTAGCTTTTAGTCATTTCTATTTCTATTTCCTCTTTCTCAGCACTCATCCTGTTTGGAGCTCTGAATAGCTCCGTAACATGCATGCCTGCCTTTTCACGAGCTTGTTCTCCTGGCAGTAACAGATGAAGCACGGCGTTGGCAACAAGCCTCTGATGAGTCAATGAAACTGTGTGAAATGATGGCACAGCACATGCAATTTTGAGACAATGTGCTACACAATAAGGAAACCTGGAAACTTGTTATTAGCCTGCTTCAGAAGGCTCCTTGTCATCTGCCCTGATACAACAGGGTACTTGACCGTAGGCCAACCTTGGAAACAAGTTGTCTCTGACTTCAGATGGGACTATTCAGCGCTCAAAGTCTGCTGTAGCCTTACTGAGCTGAGGTATGTATTGGACAGTCAACTGTATGAGGGATTAAGTTTAAACAAACAAAATAAACAGCAGCCTCGAGCCACAAACTGCTCTCCTATGAGTAGTGACCAGCGCTGCTAGCGCTGTATGCGATGCCTTTGGTAGGTATGGCACCTAGAAAACTAATACTGGAAGCAGAAGCGGAGTAAGATCACACAATACCATTTAACTATGCTCAGCTCTGTCTTTTAATGTGGTAACTAATTCTTTTTCTTCTAGAGCCAAAAACAAAGAATGCATTCTTCTTGCATTAAGATATAAGAATTGCAGCCTAAGTATGCGCTTCTTAACAAGATTTTGTAGTAACGGATATTTTTGCTAACACTGCTTTCTAGCCGGTGATGAACAGCCTGACAATAAGCCTATACTGATACCAGAATTCAGTAGCAGCTTTTTAACCCTTCATCCATCCTCACTGACCTAAGAGGCAAAATATTTCTCTCCTAATCTGTACCTACTCTATAACGTATGATGTATTAAAAGCAATATTTAATGCAGGTAGCTGCTATTTTCTGCTGTCTATCACAGACCTTTTGGTAAATTTTCCTAATACACAAAGACCCCATCTCAAATGCAACGCGAGCACATATATTAAACGTAAAGTATGGACTGGGCTCTGTGGGAGACCAAACCAGCCAAAAAAATAACAATCCATATTTATGCAGTACTGAGGCCAAGTACTCTGATGCTATACAGATCTGCTTTGCTTGATGTCTATTCAAATGAGATGTGGAAGCGTATTAAGTTGCATTTTTAGCATCTCCGATCTTCAAAATCAAATAAAAACCTTTTCATTTGCTGAGAAAAATGCTCTTCCACTCTTTACTGCGGTCAGTGAATACCTTCACTTTTTATCTCCCCTTTTTGAATTACTACAATTTTCACCTTTGCCAAGCCTGCTAACAAAATTACAGAGAAAATCATGTTAATGAATTAATAGTACATCTGTGACAGGGAGACAGCATAGGACAAAATATAGTCTATAAAAGGATTTTAACCATTTAAAATGCATTTTAAAATGTCCAGAATCTTAACCAAAGATAGATTTATTCACCAAGTCTTATTCAAAGTTGGATAAGTCCTTTAGAACTAGATTTTCATTTGTTTGCAGATTTAATATCAATTACAAGAGAACTCACAAATAGCGATGTAAAGAATGATAAAGAAAAGATGCTGTCCGCTGCCTAGACAGTGCGATACAGACAGAAACTTCATCAGATAGTTCACTGTCATTAGTGAGATATGTGCGGTTGGGTACTCATGTACTAGACTGATCAGACACACCTCCATAGAATCAGGTCTACCAGTTCAGGTCTATGCAGAAGAGAGAGCCAACAACTCCAGGTCAGGAGTGACCTGGACTTGAGTTTCTGGCAGCTTTTCACAATCTTGACATGATTTACAATGTTCAGTTTCTGCTATTTAAGCGAACCTCTTGTAGGTCTGAAGAGCACCTGATGATCTATAGAGGCTGGTGACTACAGGAACGTGGACCAGAAAATTGTAACGCTTCCCTGAAGCTACAACAAGGAAGTAAGTTGTTATGTACATGGAAAGAAATGCTGAAGAAAACGGTTTCTGGTTTTTCATTGAAGTCATACAGGACAGAAGGAAGACGCATAGAGAGAAAGATGCAACTTTTAGCCTTGATCAGAAAAGCTTACTTGAGAAGAGTTGCACTTACTATACAGCTTGCTTACAGCTCCTCTACATCGGGCTGGGGTACGGATAGGAGATGAACAGCCATGCAGCCATGTCATGTGAAGAATGAGCATGAACACAGCATTTGGACATGCTATTGGGAATTATTAACATCCCCACTAGCACCAAGAAGCCACAGGTAGATTTATCTGAGATGCATTCACAGATTTTTCCAGCATAAATAACTGCTCTTCCCTGACCTCACTCACCTTTCTTTGAAAATCTCCCCCTGTCCCTAAACGTGTTTTGGACAGAAAGACAGATATTCTACATTTAATTCTACCACATATCAGAATATTACAGCTCTTTCAACAAGCTGCACCTACTGAAACTGTGCGAGAAGATTAGTGACCACCCTTAGGAAAAGCTTTGATTAAATATGATAAGGCAAGCACACGGCTACGAAAGAACAAACACATGCCCTGTAACAGTGTGGCATGTGACATGACTTGAAATCACAGTCAGGATAGAGAGGAAAGAGCGAAAGCGAGGATGAACTGCTACGGGACAGGAGGTCATCAAGGATATGATAGATGTTCTACAGGAAGAGATGGCTCTGCTGGAACTGGGAATATCATCAAGCCAGCCAAACCACAGGGCATGCCAAGATCTGGGGAGCAGGAAGCTGCGCGGGTGTGATAGAAGTGCTGTCAGAAAAAAGCAATGTGAACAGCCTAAGGATGTACGGCAAGGAAGGACTACGTCAGCACTCTGAGCCTGGGAAGCCAGGGCATACACATCATATGAACAGTCCCACACCCACACATATGACAGGAAAGTTATTTACACTAATTTCAGTCCTTTGGTCCTCTAAACAAAGCTATCAGCTGTTTTTCTGTAGCCCAAACCACTTCAAATGACATTTGAATATACAGCAGATTTATGTACAGGGCCTTCCTCTAAACTGGAAGCTGAATCCAGAAACAGGGGAATCCTTTCTCAACTGACCTCAGATTAGGAAGCCGCTAAGGGGCTTTTGAGCTTTGCCTGCACACTGCTGTTCTGTGTTGCAGACAGCGTAATAAACACAGCTGCACTTGATGCTCAACTCAAGACATAATCCATATGCAGTTCCACCATGCATTTTCTTTGGGAACAAAGCCATTTTACAAAGTTACTGGCCCTCCTCACCAAAAGCTGCTTGTTCCTGCCACAGCCCCGCCACTCACCTGTCGTTCAGCCGGGCCAGCACGGTGCTAAGGGACTGTAGGGTCAATCAGGCCCGATATGATGTAAAAAACAAACACGACTTTTTGTTTTTTAAATTTTTAAAAATCTTTTTAAAGCCCAGCTCATTTTGGAACAGCTAAGAGGGCAGAAAACTGCAATATGGGAGTGGGGAACAAGTAGCTTGGAGAAAAGACAAGGAAGGCAGAGAGCAAGGGAGGATGGGGAGAGGCTGCTAAGACATCTGTGCTTCTGAAAAGAATACACCGGATCATTAACTCTCCTGTTGTCTCAGGCCTTCCGCAGACAATCTGTGGAATGTGTCCTACCTGGGGTCTTCACGAACACAAGAAAGCAGAGACTGTGCCGTGGACAGAAGAGCAAGAAAGACAGAGTAGACTAATACAAAACTTCGAACAGTGTTAAAAACCATACTTATACATGAATGTCTTGAAAAGATTTAAAAGTTCATTAAAATGATCTTGCAGACTTTTTCAAAGGATGTTTTCCGTTTCAACTCTGTCCTCTCAGAACAGCAGCAAAAAACATTTTCTAAAAAAAAATAAAGGTTTTATGCCAAATGTATAGAAATTACAATAAAGACAGAGCCACTGCTGTGAGTGCTGTGACTGAAGAGGCAGTATTCCCTTCTTCACTGCTTCCCTGTAACTTTTAGTGTCTTCTAAATTACAACCAGTAAGTTACCATTAGCTTAAAAGCGGCAATCAGCACCTCATAGCATCTGGTTACTTACAGACTCAAGTTATATACAGTGACAAGAAGCTATATTAGAACCTGAGATGGGTTTCATTCATGTTACAGAAACTTATTAATCTCTCCACCTTGAACTCCAATTGCTGAATCAATGTGCTAAACAGTTCTGATCAAGCAGCAGATTTGTAATGCTAATAATCCTACAGTTCCTTTGATGCAATCCCAATCTAGTAATCTGTCCTGGTTAAAGTCACAGAAAATACTTTGCAATCATTGCACCCAAAAAATCACTACATTTGTATTTTCAAATGCTTTTTAAGAAGTAGCAAACTGCACAAGAGAAACCCGCCTCCTGACACTTCTGCACAGGAAACCAAACCAAACCAAAAAACCCCCGTACTTTTAGCCTGGACTCAGGGAGCTTTCATTTGTAACCCTCCCAAAAACAGCTGCAGGCATCCTTACATCCAGTCATAGTATCTGCCCCTGCAAGTGTTAAAATTAGCCACCCTAGGTGTGCTGGTGTGTACCACACGCCCGTCACAAGTATCAGAATATCAACAGATGAAACACCACTCACTAGCTGGAGGTGTCCAAAAAAAGTGTATTATTCAAATTTTGTATTTAACGTGAAATCTATTATTTCAATAGGAGGGAAGAAGCACAGGGAAATGCATTTGCTCCCACTCTAGTTTAATAGAAGTATTCATTGCCTGGATTATATTCCCCCTTCACAGCTATGGGTTTTTTTGAGATTTACAAACCTATGAATTGGAAACACACAAAGCAGAATTTCAGAATATATATTAAAATGACTTTTTTTTTTTTTTTAAATCAAATTACAAAAATAGCTTACGGAATAAGTGAATACAAATGGACTTCAGTTAAGCACAGAGGAAAATTTCAGAGAGTCTTATCGTAAAAGAAATCCAGACCAATCTTGGTGGGAGTTCAAGCATATGGAAAGAGTAAGTAGAGAACCACAACTAGCAAAGAACAAGCCTGGAGAAGCAAGGTGCTGTGGGGATGGGAATGATCTATTACAACTGAGAGAAGGGGACTCTGGAATGTCGGAATCTGCTCCTGACACACTGCAAGATTTGGCTACTCTACCCTTTTTGTCAGTTTCTCCATTCTTAAAATTGAATGTTATTTATTTATTTATCATTGTAAAGAAAATTATCCAAAATTTTAAAAAAGTAATTAAAAGCAATTTGGAAAATTCTATCGGTTATAGATCCTTCTTGCAGAGAGACACCAATAAAAAAAAAGTCATTAAGTATTATATTAACTAATTGTGAACATTTATTTAATTAACTGTATTTGTTTGCTACTTGGATTCTTGTCCTGCGTTGTGATCTGTCGTGTGAACTGCTGCTCATACACACAGCCCAGTGAAATTTAAGGAGCACCATCTGGGTACAAATATACACCGAGTAAAGCTATAAATAGATCAAGCAAGTTCATTACATGCATGAGGTACTTGCCCACATGAGTATTTTCAGCATGAGGGCCTAAGACTGTAAAACTAATCTCTACAGTTTTCCTACAAACAACTGTCCTTTCAGCTGAGGAGCTGAACACTTTAACAGAATTTTTTGATTTCATATCCGAGCTTATCATGGAGTATACATGTCCAGATGGAGAAGAACACAGAGACCACTTTCTGACTCATTTCTAATCAAGCAGTTGGAACAATATGGGAACAACATTTCTTTCATTTTTGTACCCAGAAACTATGAGAAACTCATCTCCAGATGGAATCTCTTGCTTCTAGTACTCTGAAATGCTAACGCGTAGAAGACAAATTCCTGTCCCCACTCTGTTGCACCTATGCATATAGAAGCTGCAGGACAGCATTATGAGTTGACTGTGCAACACATTTTATTTAAATTCCAAGACCTGAAAGGTTAAGGACTAGAGCTGGCTGAGACATAATTTTTCTTCCTCCCTCTCTCCTCAGTCCTTCCCAAATGAGAAAAGATCACAAAAAAGAGGCTCCTTTAAAAACGCCTAGAAATTTTAAAAAGCTGTGTTTTGGTTTGGTTTGTTTTTTTTTTTTCCATTTTTTCCATATTCTGCACAACTGCAGTTGAAATGAACCCCAAAGCAATCAGCAACAGTACTTCCACCATGCCACGTGGACACAAAATAGGGCTGTTTATGTCTACATAGATCATCCATTGGCAAAATAATATATATATCAGATATCTACATGCCTTGGCTGATCTGCGAGTTCAAGACCAGGTGCGGGTTATCTGCTGTAGCCAATCTCCCTGGAGGAAGTTACTATTTTTATAGACACATGTGTGTAAATAACGAGACATAGATACACACTCACATCTATATCTATGGGCAAAGGATTCATGCTATCTACTCCTAAAAAAAGATATTTGGAGGCCTAGATGGAAGTTATGTGCATAAATGGGTCCAAATGTGTTTTAAGCAGGCAGAGTCCTTCCTCTGTACTGTTCCTTTTACAGGAACAAGACAATACAGAATTTGCTTCTGATTATTCAGTCAGAAATAAATTCCTCTTAGCACATACTTCTCGGGCAAATTCATGATGCTTTACTGAAATGATCTCTGTTCAGAGTGTGTTGCATGCGCTCATATTTCTAAAACAAAGCATTTGTCAGTTATCTGTCAGTATTTGCAGGCTTCACGTTTTTGCCCACACTACATTTTGTACAACTGTGACTGATGCTGTTATACAGTTTGTTACACGGCTTCCACCATTTCTCTGTGAGGTTTAGGCAAGCTTTGAGGATGATGAAAACATAACACTTAACATAATGCTGATATCACAGTACATTGCTAATTAGATCCTTTATTTTTAATACTCAAATGAATACCAGTGCAGATTTCTTTAGAGTACCTGCTGATTATAAGGGTTTTCCATGCTGGATCTATCTGCAATAGATAAGGTAAGTGCCATATTCCCCTAATGAAATCTGATTATCTGAACACGTACCAGAGCCAGAAATTTCAGATTAGAATTCTAGATTGAATGTGAATTTCGTAACTCTTCAAATGTCTTGAAACAAGAATTTCGTATGAAACACTTCAGATCCAAGACGTTCAGAAACTAAATCTTGCATCAAATTTAGCAAATTTTAGTACACGAGACACAGATGAAGATGTGGAGGGGATGTGTTTAAGTTATACAGCTGACTCCAAGGCTCGTTTTAAGCCAATCTTCAGTTTAATGGTAACTTCTAGTTATTCTCTGAATATGCAACTCAGATGCTGTACCAATCTGTTTAGGACATTTACATACTATTTTATATGCCTGTTTTCTCTCCCCTTAAAACCAAACCAAACCAAAACCCCCAAACAACAACAAAAAACCCCAACAAACAAACCAAACACATACAGGTTCCCAGGGAGGAATACTAGTCATAAATATTAGAAATTTCCCTCTGCTGGTAATATTGCTGCTGCCCATAAATTTCTATGTTCAGACTGCATCAGAGACCAATTCCACCCATACGTGAGAGGACATGAAAGGAGGGTAATTCTATTTCCTTGGTTCTTGTATGATGGCTTATGTTCTCTCTCTTCATTTAGCTTTTATGCCCTGGATGACTCGGTGCCTAAGTACAAGCAGATCAGAACTACCAGCTTAAATCATGAAATTCAGCTACCCTGTTATTTCTACGCTGAATCACCTATCTGGATCTCTCCTTTGATTTCTGATACTTTTATGTAATTGTAACATTTCTGTTAAGCATAGCTGTGCATTTGATATTTGTCTGCATTTAGCCTCTAACAATTAATTTGGATCAAAGAGATCAAAAGGCAAAGTGTCTTTAGGATACAGCAATGCCTACGCTAACTGAGAGGCAGAGACTCTCTCATTAGCAAACATCTCTATTAGCAAAGAGATTCACCGTAGTAAGGCATACCGAAGACTTGCAAAGGGGTTAAACACTAACAGATTTCCAAAATGAAGGTGTAGTGAAAACTGAAAATAAACCATTTGCAGTACAAATCACACCATTCAATATCTTGTCATCAGACCCTGAAAAGAGAGAGTGATCTGAAGCACGTTATAGGAGCCAAATGAGATTAACATACCAGTGGTTTTGAAAATCCCACAAGCTCTCAAAACAGAGCAGCATCACTCAAAACACACTATGCATCTCAGAACAAAGGCACTGAAATCGCCATGCGGTACTCTCTTCAGCTGAACAGTATTTCCAGGAAAATTAAGCAAAAAGAAAAAAAATCACCAACCAACCACATATTCCAAGATCTAATAACTAATCCTCTGTTTGGAATAAATTCAGTCTGTATTAAATGCCATCCTAACTTGGTCAGACTGGAAACAGGTAAGGAATGACCTCTGCTAGGCTTCATGCGGATAGACTTTGTTTCTGTAACTATTTCTGTGACAACTGTCCACATTTATTTGGTATATAGGTGGATGGTACAAAATGTAGATTCCACTCTGTCATTGGAAATTGCAAATACTAATTTTGAGCACTTTCCTAACAACCATCACTGAAGCATTCCCCTCGTGATAAGGCTGTCATCATTGCCGTTCCTTCTTAGCATACCAGTTAGTGAAGAAAGGTGTGAAAACCATACTGCTCTCACCCTCCAAATATAGAACAGGTCTTTTTGCAGTGTGTCCAGCCCGTACTTGCTGAGATTTAGAAGCTTTTATCTCAACTATGACTTTTGTCAGGCAGACACCTCTCTTGCAGCTCTTGTGAACCTGGCTGGTCCCTGTTCTTGGAGATGAGCAGGCATGTGCATCTTGCAAACCAAGCTTTTCAGCCTCTTCCTGCAACACAGCTCTAACACCAGCACACCCCCCACCCCCCAGCTCCGTTCCTTTCACACAGAAGCCGTAAGCCTCGCAAGAACTAAATTTCAGCTGTCAGTAGATTTCAGAAAAATTTATTTTGAAGCCTACTGTCAGAAATACACAAAAGACATGACCTACTATTCTCGAGTACTTCAAAAGGTAAGAAAATTAACTTCTCCCTATATCATAAATGCAACAATGGCTACATAATTTATACAATCATTTGAGGCCAGGTGGACCTTTTATTAAATGTGCTGGAGAGCTCATGCAAGTTAATACAGCTTCAAGGCACTCACAGGCTAGCCCATAATTTTACTCAATTACAAAATGACCTTAATGAAGCCCTGGTGGTGTCTGTTGTGTTACTTGAATCTGATAGATGTGTGCAATTCATATGAAATGCAGACTGTTAATATTTCACCGAGATTGCTGGTGAAAGACTGGCATTACTTCTCTTGGGTTGCGACGAATGGGGCTTTTCTGTACTCTACAACAATGTGTTAAATACTATGGGGGCAGCAGAAGATATATAATGAGTTCAGTTATTTATTTTCTTGCTTTAACTACTTGGCAATGAAATCCTCAGGAAGTTCTGGCATTGACTTCAGCAGGGTTAGGATTTCAGAAGGAGAGGTTACAGATTAACGGCATAGGTAAATGCATTGCTGGCAATCAGCAAACTTATAATGCTTTTTCTAAAAGAAAGATTTGGGGCTTGGAATTTTACAGGATGGTTATTGGTTTTCTCTTCATAACATTAAAAAAATGTAAGTAAATGAAATGGGGACTTGGGAGATTCTTAAAGTAATCATGACTAACCTGAAAGTTCAGAAATTAGCATCTGAGCTGGCCTGAAAGCAGTCTGCATAAAGAAAATACGGCCTGTGAAATGTCAGTTTAAAGCCCAGTCTAATCCCAATAGCCTATGTAAGAACTACGGAGACCATCATATTGGCACCGGAGAATCTTTTTTTCCTGTGAACTTCTTCTGACTCTTCCAGCCAAGTTGTGTGCTTCTTCAAAGTAGCTAGAGCGGTGGATCTAGAATTCATCCTCCTATTTAAAACTTCATACATTCTTTCAGTTTCCATGACATCAAGTCTGCACAGCATAGCATCCTTCCACAAGAAAAAGGTACAATCTCTTCATTGGTATAACCTGAGGGTGCTTATATGCTGTGTATATTATCCCTTTCAGTGATAGGCACATTGCCATTATTAAAGATGGAAAACAAAAATGAAATTGTAATTTTTTTTTCTTGCAGCCAAGTGAACACTGTGCACTTGAATAAAGACTTAATACACTCTCAGATCCTGAAAATCTTGCTAACAGGTGGAAACAACTATTGGATAACAGCATGAACATCACGTTTATTTTCAAATTAATTAAACCTGCAATAATTCTCTGGTGGATGGATTCCAATTCTGTTTTATTAAACAAGGAGACACAGGAGATGGCAAATTAGGGCCCAGGCCTGTGAAAAGCATAGCACTCATAAATGGATACTAATCACCTCCACTCACACCAATGTCCATTCACATTGAGATTACGAAGGAACCTTGAGGCTTCTGCTGATAAATACAGATTTGCAGAGCACTGAAGACCCTACTGAGTCACCTCGGGTACTCATTAGTACTTGCATGTTATACATTAATATTTGCCTGGTCTGGCAAGTCTTATGTGATGTTAACACAGTTATCATGGGGCACTCCTACATACTTAAAGGTTACTAAAAACAAGTATTGTATTATTTCCAGGCAGATCTCTTTAACTAAATATGGCAGTTAACTTGTTAGGAATGTCTAATGGAGGAGTATCTGTTAATTTTACACTTTCCTCCTCCTTTGTTACAGTTTCCCATCCTCTCAACATACCCCCAACAACTGTCCAAGTGGCTGCAAGTTCTGTTCAAAATTGATACATACCATCGGGAACATTAAAGAAATCTCTTCTGAATTTCTCAAAGCAAAATGAAGCTCACAGACTGATAAGGCCACAAGGTAGGATGCAAAATTTTATCTACTGGAACCAAATCTGCAAAACATTACAATAATTACTCCTAAACTGGAATGGGCGTAACGTATGGAGCTGTGGTGTACCTGATAGGCCTTAGATATGTATGTATTTCCAAATTAGGCAACTTCCTGATTAGCAAGAAATGCTGGGTGGCTATTCTGAATTACATGAACTCCTTTAGCTCACCTAACAAGTACAATTGACTGGTTGATATAAATCTCTAAGCCATCTGCAAATAACTAACCAGCTGTCCACACTTCTCACAGCTCTGACTGTTCCTCTGCATGCACTGGTAAGAGATATCAAATAGAACACAGTTAAGAACAGATAGCGTTTGGGTGGTTAACTCTTCCTTAGATGGAAGGGGCACAGTATTCACTGGAAGTTGAGAGAGGCACCTTTACTTCTCACTGTGATGCAAATATGCCTGATAACCCAGAAAGCAGAAGACAATCTACGTGGAGAAATGTAAAATAATGAAAGCATCTCTTTTAATAGGTGGTTAGAAAGCACCTGTTTTATGAAACATTTAAAGTATGTATCTGGTATTTACAATAAGGCATTTTTGTTCATAATTGTAAGGACCTCAACTATTCACAGTGCTACAGGAGGGCATAAGATGCCACAAGATTACCACAGTATTCTTAGTAATAAACCTCTGGGCTACATCAGACACATCTACCTCTTTTGTAGATGATATTTTCTCATAAAACCACTTTCAATCACATTTACTCAAGGTGCTCAATTTCTGGCCCATTCTTAGCAAGAACTAACTGAGCTTAACTATAACCATTTGTGCAGACATCGCCAGAAACCGGGACATGAAGCATTCCACAAATTACCTTAATGTAATGTAGACATTAGAAATAGTATCTAACCTAAATTTTAAAATACCTACTAGTGAGTTTTATGACAGCAAAATCACTACCTTAGTAAAGTGAGAAGTAATTTTTAAGTATCAGTCTCATTTGCAAATAAGAGATTTTAGGAGTTGCCGTATTGATCTATGCACAGGGTGAGACACAGTTATACTTGCCTCCTTGCTATCATTACTACCAAACAGTCTGTTGTTTTACATCGGCACAGTAGCTCCATTTTTGCAGGCTAATCCACAACAGATTGGGCTAGTCAGAACCAAAGATAACAACCTTGTGATAAAGCTAGCAGAGTTATCTTTGCATTGGCAAAAACTATTTCTGGTCTATGGACACAAAATAAATTGTCCAGAAAAGACCAAGAGCAATCATTGTGCTGACTCAACACAGTATTGACCAAGAACTAAGAGCAGATTCTACACATCAAATGTACAAGACAACCAATAGGAGATATTCTATACTAAAAATTCAGTGCTTACTTTGTTATTTTTCGTAAGTCTAATAGCAGAAAAATGGTTATATAAACTAGTTAATGGGAATGAAGCCCTTAATTATTGGAGAAAGAAGTGATAGGTCATGCATATTTAGAAACCACGTAGTATCAATTCTTTGTTACCAAAAATTTCCTTGAACTACTAACCACTAGAAATTATAAATTCAGGAAAAAATAGTTATACAGTCATTTTTCTCTTAAAAATAGCCTATGGGCTCTCATAACTTGTGTCTCAGTAAGTTCTGGTTAGTAGACTAGGATAGAAAAAAAAAAAAGAAAAAAGAAGAACATCTGGGACTTAGATAGATAAAGAAAAGAGAATGTCTCGAGAAGAGGAAAAAAAAAAAAAAAGAAGACCATAGAAAAATGAAATTTTCCTATGTGGTTTCTTAAGCAGGGGTTAGCAGGCCAGAGGATTAAAAAGGACAGCTGAGTTCCCTGAAGAATCAATATGTACTAGAGGATCCTGACTGCCTTAGACGTAGCTCGTTACTTTCCCATACAGTTCAGCTGTTTGGTAGCTTTCTCTAATTTCCCTGTGGATCCAGTTGGGCAATATTTGGTGAGCAATACAATCCTCCATACCCAAACACCAAGCAACATGCAAAACTGCTAAAGGCAACTAGAAAACATACGAGCTCAAACCAGAGCACAAGGTGTCTGAGATCCTCATCATCTCAGGGAATGTTCCCACCACCTGTTAAGGCAGCAAGGAAGGACTGCAACAAACAGCAATGAGGCAGCAAACAAGAAAATTTCAAGGTTCATGACAGCGGGTACTAGTGAGAAATGGGAGTCAGTGCAGCACTGAAATAGGGATTAAGTTATATGGATTAGTCAAGTAAGTTTCACAGTCTCCAAGAGGAAGAACGTCTCCCTGCTAATGATGCTACAGGAGTCACAAGCTACTTCCATGGCCATCATTTTCCCATCAACATGAATTCACCTCTCCCAGATTCAGGTTCAGTAACGTGACTTTCACCTAAGTGCTATTTTAGCCATTTTTCTGGCAAAGTGAATGATGGTACTATTGGCTTTTGAAGTATTTCATCCCCACCTGTGATACCTTTGCCACTCTGGGCTGCATTTAATCATGATATTCCCTTGGGCTAGCATTCAACATTTAAATAGAAGTTTTGGATGAGAAAGACTTTCAACTTTTTATGATGTGAGACAGATGCTCCAGCAAACACTTGTTTTGTGGAGGCTTACGGCAGCTCTCTCTGCATTTGTTGGCTATCTTCAGACACAAAAAAGAGAAGTGTCTCAGACTATGTTTTCCTGGCAAGTGCCTTTTCTTACAGCTTCCTCTTCTGTAAGCAACAGTCACATAGAAGTAACAAACTGACATTGGTTCATCACTGTCTTCCCAGGTGATGAAGGACGTGCTATGCAGAGATCCCATCGTGAAAGCTGACCCTTCAGGCCATAGGGTTTACCTATGCCCATCGCGCAGAGCTTCTGCCAGAGCTGCTTTGACAGTCTTTAAGTGTGAAAAAGAGGTAGGTGGTAGTTCCAGAGAGGTACAGTCCCTAAAACCATAAAGGACTACCACAACCGCCTTCTCTAACCTTCCTTGTACACATACTACCACAATTTTCCCAGAAAATAGGGTAATTTTTCTAGGATGTGACTTTCAGAGAGCTATCCAAGCCCATTCAAACAACATTAAGTTATGGGCAATCATTTAGGAAACTGCATCTTACTACAAGCCTGAATTTATCTCACTTCCACTGACAACTACTGATCCTTGTTATGTCTTTGTCTATGAGGGCAATCTTTATCGCATACCAAGTATCATTCCCATGTGTAATCTAGACACAGTGCTAAAGTCAAGTCTAGCCTGCTGGCAAGGATATACACGGCAAGGACCAAAGATCTTCTAGTTTAGGGACTACACTACGGGAAGACAGAAAGCCGTTGGCACACTATCACAGGGAGAAGAAATCAGCATTGCAAACCTGAGTTCAATTTCTTTAAATAATACTGGTAATCAAATGCATACGTTGATTCCTGGAGAAGTGCAACATTTGAGTTGGGAAGAAGTCAGGTCTGTGCTTTAGGGCGGAACTAGTGTCTAAAGCTGGTAGAAGCTGATTAAAACGCAATTTATCATCAAAAAAAGGAAAGGGAAACCAAACCGTTTCTGAACCTGAAGTTCTGAGACATGAAATATTTACTAAAATAAAATCTTTCTTCAAAGTCAGAACTGCAAGATCTTTTCTGGAGAGCAAAAACTTTCCAAAACAGTTTTTTTGTTGAAAATCCATTTCACTACTAAAGAAAAACAGTTTTGATGGAAAAATTCCCCTGGTCAGGTTTTCTAGCACCCACCGGGGGAAACTTAATCTTCTTCTGCAAAAGCACGAAAGAGCAGGATCTTCCTCTTTACATAGAAGGGACCGTAATTTAGCCTTTTAAGAATTCATGAAAAAGACTTAGGAGTGTTCAGCATAAAGCCATTCTATGCATAGCAAATGTGCTATGCCTGATTGGCAGTCTTCTGTTCATAAACGGCACCGCCACACTTCCCGATTGCTGGTGTCCCACCTCTCCAAGCTGACCCTGAGCGGCAGACAGCAGTCAGCGGATGCTCTTTAAACCCAGAGCCAGAAAGAGCATAATCCTGCTCTGCTTCCCCTTACAGTCAACTTTGTATGTAAAGCAATAGCCTTTGGCTATTTTTGTCAACCTGGTAAGGGATGGGGAGAAAGGGGAAAAAAAACCAACCTAGAAGAGGTGAAAAATAGGTGCAGAGCACATAAAAAGAGAAGTGAAGAAGACAAAAAAAAAAAAAATGGGTGAGAAGACCAAGGGAAGGATTTATTGGAAGTGTGGAAAGTAAAGAAATAATACCCCCTCCCAAAAAAAAAAAAAAAGAAAAAGAGAGAGAGAGAAAAAACTAAGTAGAAAATGAAGAGGATAGAGGATTGAAGGAAAAGTAAGGCAAGAGAAAGACATCAAAGACAGTATTATAACAAGACATAATGGATTTTACTCAGACAGTTCCTCGTTTTCCAGCATGAAAAGTCTTGATATAGTATTTAGTAAAGGTATGAATTTCATGGACAACCAGATGGTACTTCAAACACATGAACATATAAAGAGCAATAAGAGACCTGGCACAGAGATTACACAATCTTGCAAAAGCTGCCTCACTCAAGGAACATGATACTGGCAGGTAAAACTAGGAGACAGTGACAATATAATAAAAGCTCAAAAAGGCACAAGAGGGGAAAGCGTATTCTGTACAAGTATAAGAAGCAATCATGAATGAGACTGCAGCATCAGACTGTTCTGTTTTAAAGATTTCTTTTTTTTTGAGTACAAACACAGACATGCCCCAGAAATATGGCCAAAGATTTAAGATTCTCCAATACAGAGACTTCTCAAAGGGCAAAGGTACAGAAATATATTTCTGTCTTCTAGCAGAAAAGACTGAAATGGAAAAGGAAAAAGAATACTAACATCACAGGATGTAAAACCAGAGAGATCTTGATCAGATACTGATACAGAACTCTTGCATAATTGGAAAATCCAAGAAATCTTTTACAGTGAAACTTAGACACCCACAGCTTTGATAATAAGGAACTGGAATTGCTCTGCTAGTATGACAGTAACAACTAGGTGTAAAAGCTTCTCAAGTGCTCCACAAATCAATTTAAGCAAAACAGTAAAACCACATACAGCTTATTGTACTGGGTCTGAACCCAGCCAACCCACAACACATATTCAACACATATCAACATATTTTACACTAATCTTAAGATCAGACACATATATTAACTAAAGATGAATCTACCTGCTAGGCTCTTGAGTCGATTCTTAGCACTGCTGTGTAATGTCACGACACATTCAACGCAATATAACAGTGACTGTGCTAGAAATTACTTTTTTGACAAGGACTGCAAGATCAAGCAATAAATAGAAGAGCACAGTTTAATGATGTGTGATTTAGAAAGCTGGAAGCCAGAGATTAATGTGATGCATAATTCTCTTTAAAACACATATATTATCTGGTGAGATATTCTTACAATGACTTGCAGAAACAAGATGCCTTGTAAGGAGAGACTTCAACAGTAAGAAGCAAACCAAAGAGCACATAAAAAGGGAGGAAGCCCAATGTATGGAACAAATTATGAGGAAGAATAATAGCCTATATAATTAAGCCCACGTTCAGGGACAAATGATGAAGGTTCATAGACAAATATGTCAGTAGTAGGGAGCTGTCTTGGCAGAAAAGCATACAGAGAACTGTTGCGCTACGGAGCACCCCAGTGGCAGGGGTTCTCTCTCGTGATAAAGGCTTCAAGACACTATGGAATATAAAATATTTTAAAAAGCTATGTCTCATTAAGTGTCTAGCACAAGGGAGCACTCGCCAACTCATCCTATTCCATGTATCCCTGGAGAAGCTACATTCCTATGCAGATGTAATCCTTCTATCCGTGTTTAAGGAGTATACAAGATATACTCAAACCAGGACTCTAGGGAGTTACAAGGCCATAATTTATGTTTCTGTGTTTTAGGAACTAAAAAGGTGAACATTTCTTTTCCTCTAATTTTGTCTCAAACTGAAAATAAGGTTAAAATAAATGGGCTACCTTTCCAATTTACAGCAGGGACTATTACATACGTAGACACAGTTAAACACATCAAATTTGAGATCGAAACTCTGACAGACCCTTAGGTCTAGCAGTATAATTGAGTATCACTATGATTATACTGTCAGAAGGAAATGAACAGGCACTTCACTTTATTGATGTTATTTATAAGTCACTCTTGAGAGGGAAAAGAAATGAACAATTATTCGAAAAAGCTATTATATCTTTAAGTAGCAAAGAATCAAAGATGCTAGCTTTTCATATTTCAATGTAGAATAGCAATAAAACAAACAGGTTAATCTTTTCATCATCTCCTTCAGTTCTCCTCAGTTCAGTTTTTCAAGGTTTATCTCAAATAATTTATTGAAGAGGAGCCAAAAAATAAATAATGCCCTTGTTAAGCCTCTCCTGTAAAACACAGCTGCATAGTATTGTGGTTTCATAAGCAAACCAATCTTCACAAGCTTTCTCCATCTACTAAAACTGGTGAAAGAAGAGGTGTTTCCACTCAGTCACTTTTGAACTAAAAATCATTGTTTCCACTAGCATGCTAAGCACCTAAATCAGTAATTTTCAAGCTATCCTGGCTGGAGAATTACTTCTAAGGGGTCCACAAAATGCACTGAAGAACAGTAAGCCTATTATTGACGAGCTTTAATTCACAGCAAATTCATTAGCAAACTTTTAGGTTTATGAAGCTTGCCATCCACTAATACGGGCAGTGGGTCAGACAGTAGATATAAAGCTGGTAGATTTAATACAGTAAATTTTAAAAGTTGAGGTTTCACCCAAGTGATTTGGGTTTTCTCCTCCAGGTAACAGAAATCGTAGTTCTTAAGAGAATTACCTTCTGAGATACTACCTCTAAATGCACTCATGAACAAGCAGGGTACTCTGGGGGGTCTCTGTCCCTTGCTCATCCACATTCAGGACCTGGTCAAACTGTGCAGTGGCTGACCTGTGGCCTATCCATCTAGACTCTTCCAGAGAAACTACGGAGGGAAATGAGCAGAGAGCTGGGCATGAATGAAGTCCTGGGTCACATCCCACTATGGAATCAAGACACAGCAGAGTAAGCCTGTTTGGACATAACCAGTTAAAAAATATTTTGCTTCCTCTTTCTTCTTGCAATTGCCATATACTCCCCTAAACTCTGTGGTACAACAGACACCGTTGGTTTTAAACCTTATCCTTTAGCAGTTATGCCTCTGCCAAAGTGACTTTGTGGAAATTATAAGAATTAAATATTATTGCAAGATATAGTATTACTATTTAATATCCTCCTACATTTCATATCTCTTGCCTCAGCACCATTCTGCTGCTTACATAGACTGCATTTGGCTCTGAAGCACCCCAAGATTCTTTCCTTTGCAAGATGCTAAGCAAAAAGCACTGTGACGGCAGTAGATGGTAACACTGTAGGAAGCAGTCCTGCATTAATAAAGTGACAGATTACATGGACTACTCAGTCTTTTCTATATCTGATTTCTATGAGTCAATGATTGTATTGTTTGCTCCCTTCTATACCAAAGAAGTCATCAAGTGACTAGTACTCAAATGCAACTGAAAGGGCAGAAGTGGGACTTGCCTTGAAATGAATGCTGTTTCTGTGCAGGTTAGCTATGCAGAAGTTATTGGGAAGCGGAGAAATCGTTGGGCTACCCCTTCATAAAGATCTAACTCTTCATCAGCCTGGCTCGTGGTGTAAGGAGGCAGAGGTCACTTGAAACTCAGTCATCTCACATAACAATGCACTATGAGTTCCATCAAACAAGTGCGGCAAAATAATGGGTTCTTTTAGTCCTTTGCTTACACGAGAAAAGTAGAAAGTGTCCTCTTCTCTTACCAGGAAAAGCAACTCTTAAAGTGCCAATACTGAACTAACTGTAGGTTTCTCTCCTTTTTTGCTGAAAATGTTCCTGTACTCTGTGACATACCAGGAAGGGGAGCAGCACAAAAAAATGTATCTGCATGAATTAGCGAGCTACAATAGGGTTAACACACTAGCCACAGACTGCCACAGTATTCTAAGAACCCAAGCTAACATACACCACTTCAAAGCCAAAATACCAATGGGACTAGAACAAACCATTGCTTTATCAAAAGCAAGCCATTCTCCTAAGGACAGCATACCAAAAGGAGGCGCTCCAGATTAACAGGCAGCAGTTAGAACCAAACAGATTTGTTTCTGAGGAAGATTTCTTCTTGCTGTGTCACTTCCTACTGCAGAGACCTGAAGACAGCACTTGTGTGAATGTCACTGGAAACAAATGCTGCGGATAACCAAAGGACATGCAGAAATCTAACTGCTTTTGCAATCGGTAAACTTGGAGGATCAATGCAATCTTCAGCGAATCAATACTTCACCACTTTGTAGGGAAAGCTGTACCTTACGACTTGATCCAAAGCTCAGTGGACCCACTGGCTTTCCACCGATTGCAAGCCAGTCGTGAGGTTGAAAGAAGATGTGAAATTCAACAGGGCAAATAGCATCTCATCTAATGACAAAACTCAGTGCCCCAGTGCTGAAGTGGTTGTCCCAAGCAGTGCCGGAGACTAAGATTGTTTTGTTGCTGTAGTCCCCTACAGGTCAAATTCATCCTTTTTGATTCAGTTAAAGCTAAACCAGTTACCTAACATCACAAAGTCTCCCCACCACTTGGCGTAACTGAACACATCCACAGAAGAGCAATCTAGCACTGAACCACAGCAGAACTAGTAGGCAGAAACGCGGCTCGCTAGTGAACGCAGAGGGACAGCTTGCCGGCACTACTGCTGGCTCTAGCCGATGTTATAAATCCTTGATTTTGATAAGTGTTGTGGACCAGATTTTCAAAAGCTCTGCTGAGTTCCTAAGGATGGCAGCACACCCCAGCTACCCCTCAATTTCACGATGAATAAGGCTCAGAGATGCACTAATCTCCACCTCCCTCCCCCACTGAGTTGGTTTCTATTAGGAATGAATCCTGGGTGCCTGGAACAGAACATAATTATGGCAGGCCCTGGAAGCCCGAAATCTCCAACCCTTGATTAATTCACACTTATCCATATGTAAATTCAGTGTGAATGCTGTCAGCACATTTTCCTCATTAGAATTCAACAAAAGTTTAGGGAAAAGAATTGTTTTAGGAAAGGAACAATGTAGCTACAGTACTGAATTAAGTCTGTAAAGAGAGAAATCTTCAACTTCAGTGTTTAATTTGCACATCAGTACAAATCTATAGGAGAGCCCAAAGCCAAAACTACTCCCAACACATCTTAAAATATGTAAAAGCCAAGACTAGTCATTGATCATGGAACAAAAACCTGAGTACAAGGGAAGAAGCTGTTACTGAACTGAATGTGCACAGATCAAGGCTGGCCGCGTTCCCAGTATGTGTGGAGGGACACGCCTGGTTTGGCAGTGGGATGGCCATGCCTTCCTCACGCAGCCTGGTGCGCCTGTGCTGCACTTGATGGCCAAAGAGGGAGGGAAGAAGTCCGAGTCATCTTAGGCCACACGTGAGATTCGTGTCTCAAAGATACAGCTGACAGTTCCTGCCAGTGCGTACGAGCCGTTACAAAAACCGAGGCATCTGCCTCTCATTGAAAACGGGCTGTCATACGCACAGCACGTGACTTAAAATCTGTGATGGCATGCACTGGAAAAGCAGAATACGGACAACGCAAAACTGCCCGACTCACATACACTTCTGGTGCAAAATACTTAGGATGCAATTTACTTCACATAATAATCACATCCATTTTGTGTGATACTCTGATCCACTCCAGAATTCAAACTGAATGTTACAAACTGTACTGAACACTAAAGATTTGATTTTTACTCACGTGAATCATGTGTCCAGTCACAGTTACCATCCCTCCCTAGCCCCAAACACCTGACATGTGCCCAAGTTAGAAGCGGTCAACCAAGGTTCCCTCAAATAAGAGCTGGAGAGAGGGAAGTTCTCACCTTGAACCATCTCCTGGAAGGCTCCCTTACTGTATCTACTCAGAGCTCAGAGGAAGTGTTAGGACATGTGCTACAACAGGTAGTAAGAATACTTCCAACTGATACAAAGTTATTAAATATAGACACAGTGGCTAGAGCCTTTTCAAACCTAAGTGAGAGCTAATTTGTTCTGAATAATAAAAAATGCCATTCAGAAACCCCAGCCAACACCACGGTTTATTCTTCTGGAGGAAAAAGAACTTCCTCTACATTATTAGAGTACTTTTCTACTAGAAAAGTTGATTTAGTAGAATTGAAAAGCATCCGAAACAGAAATTCTAGATGCTTTTGTTCCTTCTCTGGTTAAAACCTACTTAGTCAAAAAGCAAACGAAGTTGGACTCACAGCTCCAATACCGTACTTCAAGCCAATAAAAATAAAGATGCCGGTTTGCATAGGCTGTAGCAGATGATGCAAAAGCTGAGTGTGTCCTAGCACGAGAACCCGAGCGCTCTGCATTCCCTGTCAACGCAGACGTCACAACTCTACCTCACTCTTCTGGATTTGCAAGCAGTGACCCAAGTACAAGCTCCCTGAAAGCAAAGGCTGTCAATACGGTGACTGAACTGGTTCAAATCGCACACTTTGTCTGTTCTGTCTGGTGCACTATAAATAAATCCTGGAAAGCTGTATTTGAAGTTTTCCCACAACAAGCTTCGATATAATACCACCCTGGTTTTGATTTAGGGGTGGTGGGGATGTGGGGGGCGGGAAGAGGGGAGGTCTACCAGCCCTCCTTCGAATTCAAGAATGGTCTCTTGCTACAGTTGCCTACAGATTTTAAAATCAGGAGGCACCACATTAGCAAAGGGATCGGCATGCATCATAGCAGAAAACAGGAAATATAATGAACCATACAGCAGTGAGGTAAGATCTTTGGCAGGAGAAAGCGAGCTTTGGGATGAAAGTGACAAGGGCAAAGCACTATGAAGTAGCACAGTAACATGGTCAAGAAGGGGAATGAAGTACAGGGGTAGAGATGAAGAAATGAAAATGGGGGCAAGAGGAGCAGAAAAAGAAGCACAAAGAGATAAAATGACAGTAAAAGAAAGAAGGCAAAGCATACAGAAGAGAACATCTCTCTTAGGAGTAATAGTTCTTTAGTAAGGACAGGAGCCACATTGTTATGCAACAGGATATACTGATTTCTGTATAGAAAGAGTTTATTTGAGCTTATATGAAACCTCAAAAAAAAAAAATCTGTGGGGAAAAAAAAAACCCAAAAGAGTAACATCATATTTCTTTCGACTTTTAAATTGCTTTTTAGGTCATATTTCACCCTCCCCTCCCACCCCCCAACTATTTTCCGGGATGGAATTTTCTTCTTCCCACTCCAGGATTTGGCGTGGGCAGAGCACCACAGATGCTGCTGAACTCAGAAACCAAGAGCCTGATTCATTTTTCCCTTGAATCTTGTGCTATCATTTAGACTGGGACCAAGCAAACGTCAAAGGCTGCGAGTCAGAAAGATAATTTTATACAGCTTGTACATTCACTTTGTCCCAGTATAACCGTGGTACGAGAGGAAGACTAAAGATAAATCCAGTTCTGAATCCCTACTAGTTTGTCAAGCATTTGTTAAGAATAATTATTTTTCCTCCTGTTCCAGCAGGCTTATGCTCTAAAACTCCTCTGAGTTTTGACTGCACGCAGAGGGCAGGTTTTCCCTACGGTAAGATCAACAACCATTTTTCAACTTCACAGAAAAAAAAAAAAATTCGTTAAAACCAAGACAACCTCAAAGAATCAATCAGCAAAGCCCTTCAGTCTCACTGACCACGTTCAACAAGTCCAGATTATTTTCTGCAAGTTTCCTTTCATTTCAGCCTCTGGTACTGTACAATCACACTGCTGGGTATCGAGTCAGTACTGAAAAAAGGATTCTCGGAATAAACTGTAAGGAGGCATATGACGTAAAAGAAGCTGCCCCCAAGATAAGTGATACAGTATTTGTACTTTTGAAAGCTGAGGCCAATTTCAGTAAGAAAGATTCCCTGCTTACTTCATTTTAGACTTTAAAACAAACAAAAGCTCTAGCATTTTAAAAGGTTAGACACATTTTTTACTCCCACTGTTTCTTAATAAAACACCATTTGTGTGGGAAACCAGCTTAGTGCATACTTTAAAAACAGGCAAACCATTAATTGATCCAACACGTTGGCAGTTTTAGAGAAAGTCAGTAGACAAGAACAAGTAACGCACCTTGAGTTTTGAAATAGCCTGAGCTTTACTTTAAGGGTGCATAAGTATGCCAAGCTCCTATTACTTTACACTGCTTAGTATATAATCTGTGATACTTAAAGTACCAAGAAGTATAATCTGAACAGCTACTAAACCATGTGCAGGTTATAAAGCACAGTTTTAAGAAGCTCGAGAGGTTATGAGTTGCTCGTCTCACAAAACTGATGGAAAACACTAAAAAAAACCCCATCTTCCACCAATCCTACCAAAGAAATATGAATTTGCCCAAATAAACGGTTAATCTCTTAAAGAGGTTCCAAAAGCACTACTTTTCCATCAGCAGTATTATAGCATTATAGTTAGGCAACAAATTGTTTTTCGGCACATCCATGCTAGCTAGTTTAATGTGGAAATTCAAAATGTCATTAGAATAACATCCTGTTTTGCAGCCTTTCTGTGTTTCAATTTACCCCTAACTCTGCTAAGATTCAACTGGCATGAAACAGCTGGGCATGATTAGTTACTGGATGCAAACCAAACTGAGATTTCACAATAGGTGGCATTTTAGTCTCCACGGCATAGGCTGCTAGTATAAAAGACCAGTGACCCCTGGCAGAAAACACCATCCCTAAACATAAATCTGGTGATCTGTTTTAAAAACAACATTATTTCAGATCAAACATTGTTACAAAACCAGCTTTTTTTGTGGGTATAACCCGAGGTTTGGGTTGTTTCTGATGACTGGATTTTTGCTCGATTCTAGTAGACATGCACATGTTGGGACCCGAGCACCCATGTGCTGACACTGAGACCACAAACTCCATCAGACTGTTCACCTGGGAGAGTGAAATCCCACCCAGTCCTGGACAAAATATCTCATGTTCTCCCCAGATCAGATACTCAGCACTCCTACTCGATCCCACAGCTTTTACACTATCACAGGCGAGACAGTGGACGCTGTGTTCCCTACTTTATTGCACCTCCTGATAAGCCTGCACCATAAACACTACGCTTCTCCTCTTCCAAAGGTTTCAATCACACCCAATCCCACAAGACACCTGCCAGAGGATCCAAAGGACACAACAAAACATTGGTGCCCCACACTGGGCTCAGGGTCCCATCCATTCCTCCGACTAGACCCAAACTTTACATCTCCCAAACTTTTCACCCCTGGAGCACCAGCGTGCATTGCTGCTAGCGGTGCATCCATCCTTTCCCATGGCAGCATGGAGAGGGGCTCCATGGCCCCTGGGATGGGTCCCCACCACCCAGAGAGGCCCGCAGCCCACCCTGCTCCCTGCCAGGAGGCGCAAGGACACCTTCCACCCCAGCAGCTCCCACCCCAAGGATGTGGGACAGCAGAGCAGGCTGCCACGCACAAGAAAATGGGACCCACCCGCCCACCCAGCAGAGACCTCGGGGTGCGCCCACGGGGCTGCCCACGGGCAGCGTGCCGGGGCTCACCTGCGTGGGGCATGGTGATGGTCTCGTTGGCGTTGCTGGAGCCCACGTTGTAGATGACCACGGCGGAGGCGTTCTGGGCGGCGGCGTGGCGGATCTTGTCCTTGTAGGTGCAGTTGCCCCGCGGGATGAGGGCCACCCAGCTCTTGCCCGGCGCCGGGGCGTTGAAGCGGGTACCGGGGTCGCAGGCGTAGCGGTCGGCGGGCGAGGCGGAGAGGGCCACCTGCCCGCGGGCGTCCTGCTTGGGCGACTGCTCGCCGTAGCGCCCGCACTCGCTCTTCTCGCTGCGGAGCTCGGCGCTGCCGGCCGCCGGGTCGGCGTAGGTGATGTTGACGAAGGCCGTGTACCACTCCTCCTTCTCGGCCACGGTGAAGTCCAGGCACAGCAGATGCACGAAACAAAAGGACAGCAGCCATGTTGAGAGAGCCAGGCTGCGGCACGCTTGGATCACAGACATTGCCATCTTCATCTGCCGGGCCCCCCCCCACCCCGGCCGGCCCGCCCCCGCCGCCCGTCTGTGTCTGCGTGCGCCTGTGGCGTGCCCCGAGCCGCCGGCTCCGTGCGGGGCGGCGCTGCTCCCGCCGCCGGCCGCCGTGCGGGAAGGGCGGGGGAGGGGAGCCCTCCCCTCTGCAGCCCGCTGCCTAATTC
>VFFE01007140.1:1952811-2031995 GCA_008921705.1 Burhinus oedicnemus | reverse complement strand
CTCCTGTCCCTTTCTCCCCTGCCCGCACAGCTGCCTCCCCCGCTGCTGGCAGCCTGGGCGAGGAAGGCGCGGAGGAGGAAGGCGGGGGGGCGGAATTTCCACGCACACGGGCGCGACGCCGGGCCCGGCCCCCCGCGGACGCCCCGGGGGTGCGGGGCGGCGGGGGGCCGCCGCCGGCGGGAGGAGCGGGCGGGGCGGCGGCGCCACCTGGCGGCAGAGGGGGCGGCGGGGCGGGGGGGAGCCGCCGGGACCCCCGCCAGCCCCGCCGCGGCGGCTGGGGAAACGCTGGAACTCCACGGACGCGGGCAGAATAGAACAGTTGAATTTTGGCTGGGTAAAACCCCAGGTTTGGGGATTTTTAATGTCTAAAGCATCCCCCAAAAGAGTTTTGGCCAAGGCTCAAATGCCTTTCAAAAGGGTCAAAACACAAGTGACTCTGTTTGGCGATCCTAGTGCAAGCGGGTAGCAGAAATACTGCTCAGTAACAGAAGGATGTCTCACAAGATTAACATATATTGCCTATTTTAGCCCCCTCTTTATTAAAATCTGCTGCTAGAAATACCATTCCCTTTCATTTAGGTGAGATGCCTGAGTATCTCGCTAGTGTCAATATTTGCCTGTTCCCAGTTTATGTTCATAGGTGCCATTGATCTAAGCAAACAGCTGGCAGCCTTAACCATATTTTACACGCATACACGCTGCTTTGAAAAAGTTATTTCCCCTAAGTTGAAAAAAGTGAATTTGGGAGAAAAATTTACAGACGAATAGGGGAATAAAATAGAGACGTTTACAGGGAAATATGGTGGGTTGCCAAAAATTCTACCATCAAGCAAGAGGATAACTTTCCTTGAAAGCCCATTCCCGGAGAAGCGAATTCAGCCACTAAGAAGAAAAAGTTACCATGTAGAACTAACACTGAGAGACGAAAGTAGATGGCAATCAACATTAATTAGAAAGTGTTGAGATTTCATAAGGGAAGCAAAAGCCCTAAGAGGAAAATCCATGCCTGGAAGGGCTATGAGCAAGAAAGGATTTGTGTACTTGGAAGAAGCATTATTAGAAGGCAAAAAAGGTATAAATGATCAATAAACATTTCAGGTTTATATTTGCAAAGAAAAGGAGGACATGTTTGCCAGACTATTGACCCATAAAAGAGAGATTAAGAAGCATCTCCTAAGAACATACAAAAACTGGCAGACCCAGAAAAATGGCACACATGAATCCCAAAAGAGTGGGCGGGAGGGTGGACAGAATAACCAGTTCTCTGACACTACTTCAAGTAAATCTTGGCATAACAGGAACATCTTGAAAAATTGAGTGTTCAGTTTCCTGATAAGATCCAGAAAAACTAATTATGGTGACCAGGTAGTTCCAGGCTGGTTAGCCTAACAATCAACCCCAAGAAAAACAAGAGAGAAAAAATCCAATCTATGGATAAAGTTTGTTTTTATGGGAGGGAAGTGGCCTGCCAAGCAAACATGATTCATGTTTTTGTGAGGAAATTATCAGCGTGATTAGTAAAGTTACACAGCTGTGGCCGTAACAGGAGTTTGAAAGGTGTGTTATTCAGTGATAGATGACATTCTCATTGCACGTATAACCTATTAAGGACCAGATAAGATGAGCTTAGTTGAAACAGAGTGTGTTTTAATAGAGCTCAATGCAAAACTACGGCTCCAGGTGACCAAAACTGCCAGCTACTCCAGAGCAGAACTGGGGAGTGCGTGGTTTACTCTGCACGCAGGGAAGGCTGTGGGGGTCAGAGTAGGAAGCAGTTGTGCTGTACTCCTAGGGAAAAGGGGCCTAAAGAGGATGCAGCTATCCTCAGATGTTTCAGAGGAGTAAGAAATAGTAGGGAAGCAATTTTCTCTCTGCATGAAGCATCAGTGAGACAGATACTGGAAGGTGTTCAGTTTTGGTATCTGCATTTTAAAAAGGATATTGAAATATTAGAGAAGGTTAAGAAAGGAACCCTAAAAATAATTTGAAGTAATTCCTCTCCAGGGAGAAGTGCCCAATCTATTCAGCTTTTCAAGAAAAGAAGTGATATGATTACATTGTGTAAGTACCATCACAGGGATATAGCAGCAGGTACTAATAGGCTCTTTAAGCTAGGGGATAAAGGCATAACAAGAACTAAAGTTTAGAGCAGACAATGCAAGTTAGAGTAAAAGTAGCTGATTAAACAGTGATTGTTCATTGGAGAAAAGTGAGACTGTCCTGGGAAGTGAAAGACAATCTACTCTTGTATTCAAATTAAACAAACAAACAAAATACTGCTGGAAAGCATGCTTTACTTAAGTGCAAGATATGAAATTCTTCACAGTTAATTTATAATCTAGTGGTCGCTTCTCACCTTAAAAGTACTCCTGAATAAAAACAATAGAATATTTGATTACTTGTGTTGCTGAAAGCTGAACTATAATTAACTAGGCCAATGCTTTGACTTATTATCACCCAGTTTGGTATAATAGTTGATGGTGGTTCTTCCCATATTACTTGTTTCCGTTCACAGGAACATCGGAGGTTCTCCCTTTGCTTGGCACCCCATGAGTTCTGTTCTGGTCCTGGCACAAGAAATACTGTACTTTCAATGAACATCCAAGCAGCTGTAAACATGTTTCCTCTCAGGCCAGTGAGACATTTGCCATCACCTTACCCTAGCCTATGCTCTCTCCTTCATAAAAACCAAAGCCTGTGACTTTTATCCCATTCCAGCCTCCACAGACACATACAAGGCACTCATTCAGCGTGATCACAAATCACCTTGCCTGGCTTATAGTGAAAAGCACAATCTCAACTTTTATATGCTATTGAAAATCACTTTACAGTATCTGTAGCATTGTGGTGAGGGGTGTGTCTCCCAATTTTGGATGTTATATATGACTTTAATAACATATTACAAATTCTTCTCCCCATTTTCCATGTTTCTGAAGTGAGAATAATTCCAGCCGAACTATACCTTGTAGAAAGTTACAAGACCATCATATTCAAACCTGAGTGTGTAAAATGTGGTCAGTAAGTAGAAGAGAAGTGGCACATGGGGAACTCCAGCTCCAGACTCTTGATATACAGAAACTCAGAAGCTGGATTTAGGTTAACAGCTGATAATAAGCAAATAACACACTGAAATTCACTACATGACCCCTAGTCACTACATACCCCTAGTATGTGCCACAATACTTTGTTAGATTGTCCTTTCACAAGGTAAATTAGTTTATACCCTTTTTGGTTTGAAAGGTAACTTGTTATGCTTAGATTGTGCTGGATTGTGTCTGCACCCAAAATTTCAAACAATCTCAAAGGGAACGGCTAGGAATTGCTTCAGTTAAAGGTGAGGAATCTCCTCCAGGTTGCTAAGCCCCTCTGTTATAGAATCCTGTGGTGTTTTGTAGACCTCTATCTCAGTCTGTTGGGACAATCATTGTCAAGAGGTAAAATGGCAAAAAGTTTAAAAGCTAGGCTTTTAAAGGCTAGGCAGCCTAAATTCTGCTGAAGTAGGGATTTACCTGGAATTTAGGAATCTTAATCCAGAAGAATACCGAAGATGGCATTGCAGGGTATTGAAAAAGCCTAAATTAGGTATGTTGTCTCCCTTTACCATTAATGGAAAGATCCCCCAGCAAGCAATTCAGAACACGTAAACTTGATGCCTTATTGTATATAGGACCTAGATACCCCCAAACATCAGTGACCCTGTGTTGAGCTGGGCACAGGCAAAAGCAAACCTATGGAAACTATACACTACAGGGTAGGTCAGAAATCCCACCTCTCTCTCTACTCTCAGGAGGTTTCAGTCGGCAGCTCAGTTCCCTCTGCACTGAGTGTGATGAGTCCCCCCAGGGGTAGGACCCCAGCAGGTGCCGGCTGGGGGGGACTTGGGGTTATTGCTCATTTCAATGCAGCCTGAAGGTTTCTTGATGCTGATGGACAGCAGGGGAACGTGACTGAAATACGATCTCCCTGCAGGTGCTCAGGGAAATGAGTTCTTTTGCCTTCCCTAGCTATGAGACTGAAATTGATTCTTGTTTACAGCTGGAGAAGAACAGAAGAGATGTTAACACTGGGAGACCACACAAAGGATAAAGCAATACCATCGCCTCACCCATTTGCTGCCAATACTGTGCTTTGAGTGAAAAAAAACCCAGTAAGTTTGTTCATTTAGAGAGCTAATTGAGCAATACATCTTTTCTTGACCTAACTGACACTGTTAATGCTCCATCCATCTTCCCATTCATATGCTAATAGCTATATTGCTTGTTGCTTACTTTATTATGGAATCCTGCCTTAGATTGGAATACTGCTTCATTCTCCCGTAACATTGTTTGAATTACTATAGTTGCTACTGTAGTACTGGTTTCATTTACTTAGGTCAACTTAATATTCTTGATAATACTCTGATGCTCTAAAGAAACCTTCAGAGTAAAGTTCCAGAAAAAAAACCTGCGTTCCAGCCAAGATAAACTCCTCATGGGAGCTATAGGAAAATTTCGACAGAATTTATAGGGAAAGTGACATTTTAATTTAAAAATTATGAAAAGTTGAAAGGAGCTTTATCTTGTTTGATCCTTACTAAGTTTTCATAGTGATACGGTGCTCCCTGTGTCCCAGAGGCAAAAACTGACGTGTCTTATCATGTTTGTTTAGTGTCTGCCTTTGTTACAGAGATTTTTTTGTAAACTACAAGAACCCAGGAGATTGCTGCTGATGAACATCTTTCTGCTTCTCCCTTCTTCTATTATAGCTTCTTAAAAATAAACAACATTTGAAAGAAACATGTCTCCTTTCTGCAATTTCTTTCTCTTCCGTAATAGCTCCTCCAGCTCCCTTAAACTTTCAGCATTTTCTGCATTTCTCTTTACTCGCATGTTAGAGGCTTACTAAGCCCTCAGTCAAAATATTGGCTTTTTCTTTGCAACATAAAAATATCAAAAAGTTAGTTTTCTCCTATTATTAGTTTAGTTTCCTTGGTCTCCTATAAAGGGAGTTATTTAAACATTTTACTCGAAGAAGTGAACTGACAAAACGCAGCCCCAGCTCTGCAGGGTAGCCAAGGTGTCAGCACTGGGCCAACATTTCCCACCATCCCAGCCGGGATCGTTTCTCCTGCGGTACACCAGTAACTTGATTACAAGTGCTCACCGTACTTACTGCTCCTTTCCTGCCTTCTCCTTCTAAGGCAGAGCATGTGTAACCAAAGGTAACAAAGGTCTCCCAGGACCTAACAAGCTACTGTTACGAAGCTTACCATCTTCCATAGCCTATGGCATGGGGGAAGGGAGGGAAACACTGTGACCAGCATCAGATCCAGGTACCTCCATCTTCTTTCTTGAACGGTCAGCCAGACTGGCTGGAGACAGCCTTTAGCTTAAGTGTGGGATAAGGCTCAAATTTGTATCCCTGCGTCTGTGCTAGCTATTGTGGTGCTGACAGACACACGCAGAGTGAAGCGCAGTCCTGCTGAGGCACAACTTCTTAACGCGCAAGAATTCAAGCTCCAAAACAGTGCCAGTTCCTAGTGTTTTAATCATCTTCCAGGGGAAATATTGTGAAGAACCTAAAAGAAGCTGTAATTTATAACAGAGATTCTTTCCAAAGAAACCAGACAAATCGAAAATGTATTAGACAAGACTGTGTGGAACTTGCTGAAGAAGCTGCATAGAAATGTGTGATTAGAGATCATCTGTGCCTCATGCTGGAAGTTCATGTGATCTGGAATGACGAGAGTCACGCTAAGTGCTAGTTAGGTGGCTCAGAACTTCTGTGGTATAATGATAAATCTTGGAAGTAGAGGTTGCCAGCTATATGCAATTCTCTAATGCTGAGAAGAAATACAGGGTTCAACCTCTGTACAGAAAAACAAACTATTGTGGACAGCATGTATTAAATATTACTGCAGTTTTCAAATTAGTGGCAGAATCCTGCTTCACACTGTTTTGGTTGAAACATATCAGTGAATAGGCTGCAGAAGAGGTAGTATTCACATGGACAAAGTTACTCCCTCAACAGATATCCTGTGTCTTGCTCCCTAAACAATCACCAGTGGAAAAGGGTGCAGAGCTACAAAATACAACATTCACCTCACCAAGGTGAACCACAAGTTCTGAGCAGCATAGTCACACTGATACATTTTCTAGTGGGAGGCTCAGCTTTTGAAAGGACACCCCTAAAATTCTTCCACCGTTGCCAAAATGAACCTATTAATTGCCAGTGTAGTAGGTGTGTGAAAGGGTCAAGCTACATGTGCTCGTTCTAGCTATCATTCAGAGATTGTGCTTACAAGTGACATTTCCTTTACAGTGTTACACTTCCATAAAGCTACCGCACTCGGATCAAAAGCTGAGTGTACCCAGTGACACTGAGATGCTAATGTTTGCCAAAGACTTCCACCAACAAGCCTCTGAATGTAACAATGAAAAATAGATAAACCCAGGATAATGGTGGGAATGTTTATATGACTCAATTCAGAGATACGCAGAGATTCCCGGTCTTGCTTGAGAGACGGGAAGCATATGCCTGAATTAATGGGCATTTTTCTATACTAATACACCTTGTTGATGAACTTCAATAGAGCATTTATACAGTGCCACACAGAAAGCAAATAAAGACACTTGGCCAAATGGAAGACAGTAATACGTTCTGCTGAAAACCAATGTGTGAGGTTACAAATGAAGGTTTTCCAAGAGTGATTCCTGGGACTGATCATATTTAGTATGATCATTAATGAGCATGGTGCATACAAACAAAATGGGAAATTCATTGATGACATAAATAAGCTGCCATTGGCAACAGAAAGGCAGGCATGTATGGAATACAGGAGAACCTTATTGATCTGACTGAGAGAGATGTGATGAAATTCAATAGTACATAATGCCAGGTCATGAATTTACAGACTAAAAATACATATTTCTGCTCTTAACTAGAAGCTCATTGGTTGGGATACTGGTTCATGAGGATGTCAGTGCCACAAAGATCCCATTAACTACAGCCCCCCTCCCCTTCAAATGTGGCCTTAAAATACATTAGCAGACAGAACCAGCAGCAACAGGGGGCATAGAAATCTTCTCACATGAGGCCACAAGAAAGCCCATCTGGAGTTGTACGTAAGAGGAATTGCACTTGCAGAAGATGCAGAAAAGGGCAGCTAGGAGAGCGAGGGAATGAAGAACTATTTATGAAAAAGTTAAAAGCTTGGCAACAAGGGGAAGGCCGAAGGGGTATGATTGCTCTCTGTTGGTATAGCAGGAAGGCTAAATGCAGTGGAAGGGCAATAGCAATTTAGGATTTGGCACTTAAGAGAAAGACTGCGAGCTGATCATATATAAATGAATACACAAAAAATGGAGGAAAGTTTTCAGTTAACAGAACTGTGAATTTTTCTAATTACCTAACTAGAATTAAAGAAGACATGATAAACTGGTGTGAAGGAATTATTAAATGAGTGCACTGAACAGCAAGGTTTGGACTAGACGATCAAGGAAATCCCCTTTGTCTATATCCAAACTTAGCTTTAAAAGTTGACAGGATATTTCTTTCCTTTCCCTCTCCTAAAAATACCATAAAAAGTACTTTTGGAAGACACCAGATGGTGCTGTCACAGAGAGGTTTATAAGCTCAGTACACCCAGACTTTCATTTTTACAGGTTATGGCTGAAATGCTGTGCAGCTGTGTCACATTAAGCACATTTTATGATGTTCCTGCATATGCTATTAAAGTTTGTTTGCTGCTCAAATCTGTGACGGAACAGGTTCTTAGAAGCAGCGCTACTGCTCAAAGGAAGCACTTTCATATGCAGATATTAAAATTCTTCTTCAAATGGTACTTTTACCCCTGGTTTGAATAAAAATTGCACTGAATCCTAGGGATGCCAAGCACATGAAAAAGATGAGAGCCCAGGGTTTTGCTGTCTCATTTTCTTATTTCCTTCATCAGATCTTTCTTTAAATTCAGTGGAAGGATATTTGTTACCTGGACTGCAACTTAGACTACAGCCTATGAAGACTTTGAACACAGAATTAAAGGAAAAAGTACATGTAGTTGTTACTTAAAATTTTGATAGAACTCAGATGGGTTTTCTTAATTTTCGGCTATTACCACTTCTCATCCTCTTTGTGCTTTAGAACTCTGTCCTCCTATAAGGCTAGTCTTTAAAAACTGAGTGTTCTGAATTCATCACTCAAATACTACAGATATTGCATTTAGAGTTTAGATAATAGCCCTAGCCTTTGTATTGTGTCCTCTTACCTCATACATTTATAAACTGTTTACCACTACAATTAGAATGACAGAAATGGTCCATGCAGGATAAGAACTGATGAATGATTTATAAGTACTTTAGCAAAAAAGTCATTCAAGGAAATTTGCTCATCAAGTTCTAGTTCCAATCTCTGATGTGGGTTTTTGGTTTTTTTTTTTCATATAGAATTGAGCACAGCAGTTTGCAATAACACTGCTGTTTGTCTGAGAGAGTTAAACTCAAATTGCTCAAATCCCTTTATTACATTGCACCTTTATTTGGCATATGCCTTAGTCAATATCTTGTCTAAAAGCTTCTTTTTGTGAAGAGACTAAAAGTTCTGTTGTCATACAAGTCAATGTAATGGTTCATTATAACATCGTCTTGGGAGAAGAAAAGGTTTTTCTGGAGTCTGTATGGGTTTGTTTTTGTTACAGATTGCAAAGACTAATTAGGATTCCTGTAAGAGGGTCCATTATGATCACCTATTCTGATTTCCTACAATGCTAATGATGTTATTTAACATTTAAATTGTTAATATTGTTTTTAATATCAGATATCATTCCTAGGTCCATGTTTTATGAGACATTAAAAAAAAAAAGTAATTTTTCAACTTCTTAGCATTTAAAGAAATTATATAGGGTTTTATATTCCATTATACTTCTCAAACTTTACAAACTAATTTTTCATCTTCAAAGTAAGTTTGTAGAAATTCATTAGTTGACTTATAAGCTAGCCATGAACACAGGCAAAAGTTACTTCCACTATAAATCATTTTCTTCTTACTATCCAAAACATCAATAAAAACTAGCGAAATGTCTCAATAGGTGGTAAGGCTGCTCTGCTCATACTGTAGATGACAAAAAGTATATATAAATGCAAAATGCGCATTTAGAAAAGAACTAAGGTTCTGTTCTCTAGGCATAGCATGGCCTTCTGGGTTTCTTTACCTTGAATACTTCAGTCCTAAATAGACTGCTTGGTTTAGTAACTGAATGCAACTGCGTGTTCTGACACATACAAGCTAACAAGAAGTTTTCCCCCCAAATGTCTGCTTGCTTCCAAATAGCCCAGAGAGGTCTAAGAGAAATATTTTATTATATTTATCAAATATCAAGCCTTCCACAGTCCAGCTTTTAGAAAATGAGCCTTTAGGCAAGTATTTGAAAGACAAGAGGCTGAATTGATTTGTCAGGAAGCCCTCAACCCTTTAGTCTGGTAGGACCTCCAAAGCAGTCAGAGAAAGCAGAGACTTTCTCTCCACCTTGAGGCAGAAGAAGCCTCACAGCCTCCTCTCCTCACCATGCAGGGCCAAGTTAGGGCTCTGCGCTAGGTGACAAAGGGAAGGAAGGCTGTGGTTGAGAAACATTACTTTACACTCTTAAGAGTGGTGGAAGATCGTATTATTGGCAATATGTGTGTGTGTAATTTTTACAGAGATAGCTATACTCGTGAGTTTTCTGCCAATGTTCTGCTTTTTAAAAAATTATTATTTATTATTATCTTTTAGGATCAGGGGATTCATTTGGCACCTTTCATGTTGCTGAAAGGTCTTCTGGATAAGTGTTCTCTCTTTAAGCAGGAATAATCTGTATCTTCCTTCTCTATTTTAAATCAGAAGGAAAAGTGCACCAAAATGAAAATGCTCCACTTCCTCTGTGAATATATTTAAAACTTTTAGGGCAATTATGTGGTACCTGGTATCTAGCCAATCCCTCAGTACAAGGAAGCACTCCATAGACATCCTCAGAGTTAATCTGTGGCCGTAGGTCAGCCCACTGAAGAACTGACTGCTCACGTGAGTTACTTGAGGCTGCTCTTGTGCTTTTAGTGCTGACCCCAGAGATTTGACCAATGTTCCCCCACAGTATTTTAAATGAAGATGGGAGCTAACAAGCAGTAGCCACAGTGCAACTTCTCTCTGACTTTCAGAACTGGAAGGCTACTGACTCCTGGAAAAAAGAAAACCAAACCAAAAGAAGAAAATCCATCATCTGTGTCCCATGCCTGTTGGCCACCTGAGAGTAGGGACAATGGGCAGGTGTCTGTCACTGACACAGGTTAGGAGCAGATCATGACAATGCTTGTGTGTGGGCACTGCTTCATGCCTGATTGACTGTGTAGTAATGTGCATGTGTGGTGGTTTATAAATTTGGTTTTCTTGCAGACCTTTGGATGTCCTGTGGACACTGATTAGTCCTGGACAACAGGCCAGTTAACACAGTTAGTATATATGGCCCACTAACCATGGAGATACAGCAACCAGGGTAGGTGGAAGATAAACATATCACGTACTTGGTGTGCTGCAATCCACAGGTAATGGCAATATTTCCACACTATTTAGGAAATACTTATGTTGCCTTCATGCATATCAGAGTGATTTGTGCAGAAAGAAAACTGTTTTCTTCTCGTGGTCTATTTTTTCTGATACTCAGCCTAGTGATTTATTCACAGGACCTTGGTAATGGATGTATTTTGGCAGACATACAATCTATGTGAATCAGCATCCCACCTCTGAATGGTCAAAACAAGGAAAACATTGGAAGGTACAAAAAGCCCTATGATACCATATGAACCTCATGAGGTTCAAGGAGGCCAAGTGCAGGGTCCTGCACCTGGGTTGGGGCAACCCCCAGTATCAATACAGGCTGGGGCATGAAGGCATTGAGAGCAGCCCTGACAAGAAGGACTTGGGGATACTGGTGGACACGAGTCGACAGTGCGCGCTTGCAGCCCAGAAAGCCAACTGGGCTGCATCAAAAGAAGTGTGGCCAGCTGGTTGAGGGAGGTGATTCTGCTCCTCTACTCCGC
This sequence comes from Burhinus oedicnemus, assembly GCA_008921705.1. NCBI lineage: Eukaryota > Metazoa > Chordata > Aves > Charadriiformes > Burhinidae > Burhinus > Burhinus oedicnemus. The sequence continues at coordinate 2,020,947 of VFFE01007140.1, read as the reverse complement.
TCTGGTGAGACCCCACCTGGAGTACTGCATCCAGCTCTGGAGCCTCAGCACAGAAAAGACATGGACCTGTTGGAGCAGGTCCAGAGGAGGGCCACAAAAATGATCAGAGGGATGGAGGACCTCTCCTATGAGGATAGGCTGAGGGAGTTGGGGTTGTTTAGCCCGCAGAAGAGAAGGATCCAGGGAGACCTTATTGCAGCCTTTCAGTACTTAAATGGGGCTTAGAAGAAAGATGGGGACAAACTTTTTAGTAGGGCTTGTTGCAATAGGACAAGGGGTAATGGCTTTAAACTAAAAGAGGAAAGATTTAGGCTCGATAGAAGGAAGAACACTGGCACAGGTTGCCCAGAGAGGTGGTAGATGCCCCATCCCTGGAAACATTCAAAGTCAGGTTGGACGGGGCTCTGAGCAACCTGATCTAGTTGAAGATGTCCCTGCTCATTGCAGGGGAGTTGGACTAGATGATCTTTAAAGATCCCTTCCAACCCAAACTGTTCTATGATTCTATACCTCTCATCATTGCCTCCAGCTCATACTATGCTGCCTTCCAGAAATGACTGTATTAAATCTTGAAGCACAAGATCTTTGCTTTGTGCTAGCATCAACCACCAGAAAGATGCACCCTAAAATACCTCAGAGTCCAGTCTCTGAATTTTCCAGTACTCTCAGTTACAATGACATCTCATGGTAATGAAGCTGTATGTTTCTAATCAAGCCTTTCTTCCCAAGGTTATTGAGAAGTTTAGATGTGATCCTTCCCTGATATACTGAGATTATAATTTTTTTATACTGACTTCCCAGTCTTCAAGCTACAGAATTTACATGAATGTTGTCAACGCATTACAAAAGAACAACATACCTTAGGTCTGTACATAGCCACTGAGGGCTACTTGCTCATCACATTTCACAGCATATTGTGCTACCTAGCAGAAGCAGAACGGAAGTCTAGGCATGATTTTGATGCTATACAACAGAGAGATGGTTTCCTTCCTCAGACCCACTGCTATTTTAAATCAGATTTCAAGTTAGTCAAAAGATTTTAAACTTTCAGATCACGGTTGAACATAAATAATTTCAACTTTGATAATACCAGCTTTTTACATGATTAAAGGTAATTTTGTGAGCATGAAGTATCATTAAAAACACTAGCCAATGTGAATGTAAGCTAGGTTATTTATAAGAAAGTAATTTTAGAAATACATTTTTCACCAGCTGATGCAGGATGTTTAGTCTCTGTACTTCAGTCAGCATAAACAGTGAAAATATGGTACTTTCCTGTATACTAGCACAGTGCCACAACTTCTGGGTTGCACACATTTAGACAGACAAGAACGTTTACCTAGAAGGCTTCAATTGCACAAAGTTTATTTGCTTTTTTGTTTCACTTTTATGGATTTAAAAAAAAAATAATCTCATTTTGCTTAGAACATTAACCTCAACATGACTGCAATTCTAGCAAAGAGGCAAAACCATACTCTTGGAGAGTAAGCTCGTACTCCTCACTTAAATAAGAGACTTGTATAGGAATAGTTAGTGTCGCAGCCAATGGTGTGGCTCTTCCTAGTTTAATAGACATTCGAACTCCTTTACACATGGGACAAACCTGAAGCTTTACCAGATAACCACAAGAGGTCATCATTGCTCCATGAGAACACCACCTCTGCTGTCTAGTAAAAACGTTGGTGTCTTCTCAAGTGTATTGGATGTACTTAATATTTACACAAGTTAAAGAACTAAACATAAAACTGGCACAACTGAGATTGTTTTGCCTTCTTCATCAAAAAAAAAGTTTCTTCAATAAATTCAAAGCGTTTTGTTAAAATATGTACCTTTATCTTTAATACATCTTTTCTTACTTTCCTTAAATTTCTTTCTTTAACTTTTCCACACACTCATAGCTCAATTTTAACACAAGGATCAAGGAAGGGGATATTATTTGGGACATTTTTCTTCCTAGGAGAAACAGCTACTTATCAGTCCAAAAGAATGGATGGTAAAAATCACAGTTCACGTCCTTCCTTAAGAGATCTTTTGACCTTCTACAATCAACCCTGTCCCTTGTCCTGTTCTCAACTTTGAAAAACAGTTGAAATATTACAGAAATGCTTCTTCTCTACTTTGTTACCTCATACAAGGTTGTCTCACTAGCATAAGGAGGTAGAAAAGTTTGAAAACTCTTTTATACTCAGAGCCCTCCAGAGATTCTCTTACCCTGATTACATCTAAAGCTTGCCAGTTTCTTTTCACATAATCTCTTGAAAATTACAGACTCTCTTAACCACACTTGCACCTAAAAATTCCATCTAGGAACCCATCTCATGTCCTAACAGGAGCTTCATCCATCTCGCGTACTTAGAGGAGCTTCCTTTTGTCTTGTCGTGGCAAATGCAATCTTGCCATATTTAGGACAATTCAGAGCACTGTTAAAATAAGATGGCCTTATCCTGGCCCTTTTCCCCCCTTTCTTTATTTTCCATCACTAGGTGTGACTGTCACACCACAGTTTTGCTACCAACTTCACCTTGAGGTGCATCGCAATCTCTCTTGGGTTTACCACTGCTGCATCCTCATCCACCTTGCCATGCCTCTGCCCATGCTGCCAGTCTCTGCTGCCCACTCAATTTCCAAAAAGCACTGCCATGCTTTCTTCCACCTACTTCACACAGAAGAGCAAATCACTTTTTCTTCCTTCAAAAACCTCCTTAAAAACAACGTCAATTATTCAAATGGCAAACTATCAAACCTAGTAGTTTGGCAGACAACTGTAGTTGTAGTTGCCTGTAGTCAGGCAACGGATTTGCTTTGATCACTGCCAATTCTCCTTACTTCATTCTTTCCCAGTCTTTCTCATAAGCTTATCTGTATCCAGCTGTAAGCTCTTTGAAGGGGAACCATCTTCTGTACTTTTACGAGCCCTTATGCAATATTGTTCCACTGCATTCTACGGGCTTCTATGCAATGAAATCAAATAAGCACAGATTAAGGGTTTAAGTTATGAGGGAAGTGGCTTGCGTAACTTATTTAATGTGGAGACATGGTCAGTCTGGGAATGGGTTTGAATGTCAACCATCTGGTTTTGAGCAACACAGTGAACAGTTTAAAACAAAAGTGTTATCTTGACTACTAACTGCCTTCATTTGGGATCTGTATGACTCCAGAGCATGTTTCCAAATCCAGTCATGCTTGAGACAATATCAAATTCACTGAAATCAACAGCAAACTCCCATTGATGTTCAGCAAAGCTGGGACTTCATCCTCAGCTAGGTAGGCAGCTCAGAGTCACATCAGCACAAAGAAATTGTTGTAGTGGCCATAGTCTCATCTGGTGATATCACCATGGAAACCTCATCACAGATCAAAGCTAACAATCCAGTACCATTCAATTAGCACCAGTGTCAGGCTACTCTCATGAGCAGCTATGATTTATTGAAATACTAAAAGCTTGGAGGACAGATATAGCAAAAGGAAAGAAAACCAATGGGTTAATTTCATGGATATTTTACAACATGCAAATTTTCTAGCTATAGAGTATATTTTTCATTGTACTTTAAAATGATTTTTAAATAAAGAATTCCACAATTAATATTTATTCATATTTTATCCATGACTGTCCTCATTTCACTTTTTCTAACCAGCATTGCTGTTAACTAACATTAGAGAAAGAGAGATTCAAACTGAAAAATAATTATGTTGGGGAAATAAATGTACTGCTGATGTATGTTCAACTTGCAATACAGACAAAATGCGTTAGATATTCTGTATAATTGTATACAACTGATGTATGAGAAAAACACAGTACTGTGTCTTACATTTGAAAGCTGTAATATACTGACTAGCTCTATCAAGTAGATTACTTTCTCCTCACATAGTTATTTTTTTTACACTATATGAATCATAGTCTAATGTTCAACTACTCTGAATACTCTAACTACATTACTAGACCTGACAAAATACATTTTTATGTTATGTCAAGAGGAATGTGATAAAAAATATACTGTCTAAAATCTTCTAACTTATTATGGCTACTTTCTGTAGTGTAACAAAACCAACTCCAACTGTTTTACATCTCTTGTATTTCCCATGACAACTGCAACATACTTTATGCAAGCAGTTCTTTTAATTCTTATACCAAATGTATAATGTAAGATTTCATATCTTCCACCTTCCATCAAATGAACATTGTCTACTAAATGATATTATGCATATGCAGAGATATTCTGTTAATTAATGCCCAAGTGTTACAAAAGTATGCTAGCTTTCATTAATCTGCTAAATCAGTTATTTTATAGCCAGACAGACGAATCCAGCACAGCTCTGCAATCAGTAGTGAACTCAGGCCCTTTTAGGTAGTTCAAAGTTTACTATCCCCCACACATTTCATGAAATGAGGAAAAATTGATGACAGAGTTTTCACTCCTTTTTACTCACAAACCCTGTACAAAATTTTGATTCCTTCTGTGTTCAAGGGAACCCCCTCCCCTTAAATTTCTCTGCTCATGGCTTCAATCCAGCATTTGACCCCAAACATCTCCTACCCAAAGTAACTGCCTTGTGGCTGTATCTAGTAATCATTTGTCACATCTTCTCTCAGCTTATCTGCTCTGTCTGCTGATTCCCTGCAGATGGCTAGATAAGGAGACAGAAAGTGTAGCTGGGTTTATCTCTTAAAGCCACACAAGCTTTCCCTGCATTATCAAGTTTTACAGGTATAACTAGACCAAGGAAGGTGGCAAAGAATCCCAAGGGACAAGGGAAATGGGTGCTATAGAGACTACACCATACCCTGGTTTAGCTATTGCCACTTTAAGAAATGGTGTTTCTTCTTCTCCTGCCTTACATTATACCTCTGTTAGATGACTTGGCCAGTGCAGATGTGCTACCTGTGGCCACGCTGTACTCTAGCTTGCTGCCATGTACCATGGTTTTAGGCTGTTGCCTCTGCTTTGAGTGGTGAGCCTGCTATGTCTTACTCAAAAATATGACTTCATGAAGCCATTGCAAAGGGAGGGGTTGGAAGTCCCATCTGTTAGTGCCAAAGATTTAATCCAAAGCGTTCCAAAACTAAGGGAAAAGAAGTATCCTAATTTCTTCCTTTCTGTGTCGTGACTTTCCATAGCTGAGATCTTTGCACGTTCCCCAGCTCGAGATGACAGGGAACTGCATATCTCTTTACTCTCACACAGCTTATGGAAACAAACACTGAGCATATTCTGGGGACTTCCTTTTCACTCTCTTTCTTCCACAATTTTACTTTGCTCAGTTTTGTTGAATGAGTTACTATTTCAAAGCAAAAAAATAATAATACAAGAAACTTAGCAATTTTAATATCTTGCATAAGAAGAACTGCAATTTTATTTTCCTCCAGTTTGTAGGAATCAGCTCTGAAATCTGCATGAAAGGCATGAAAAGCTGCAACAGGAAAGGCAAGCACAGCTAGGAGATGGAAACGCAGAAAAAGGACTAGGCACGCAGACCAACGAGTGACCAGGGATTTACCACTACAACCCTATGACTATATGGACTGAGAGGGGATTGAAGTCCCAACCATAGGCTGTGCAACCAATCTCGGGCACTTGTTAGGGCCAAGGGCTGGAGCAAGGTTATATCGCCAAGGACCCACGGCCAGAAATAGAAACCGAGATAACAGCCAAGTCCCACACGCTCAGGACAGAAACTAGGAAGTGAGCCAACAGACACGGCACAACCACCACAAGCTCCAGCTGCTGCCCAGCCAGGAGACCTCTATCGCCTGCCCTGTAAGAGCAGAACCTCCCAGCTGCCAGTCACAGTGGGGTCACCCCTGGGATTACCCAGGGCTGGCCGAGAGTTTTTGCTCATTAGTCAACGGCCAGCAAGCCTCAGCTAGGGAAAACCTTGCAGCTCTGTCAGTCAGTGATTCAGTAGGCAGCAAGGATGTTTTCTCTCAGTCAATATGGAACAAAAGGTTTTGAGGGTTGCTAATGTGTATTAGGCTATGGGAAGTGCCATCTTCTATCAGATGATGAAAGTGGAAGGTCTTTTTCCCCCCAAAGGAAAGGCAATAAGAACTGTGTGGCAACCCATTTCCAAGCTGGATAGGTGTATTTCATATTTATCTGCATTTATTTCGTGTCCTTCTTTTCCAAGGATATTGTAGTATTCCCACACCCTATTTATTAGCTGCAACTGCTCCACAAGAGATGTAGCTGCACAACAGAGATAGGGCAGGAAACTCTCTGCAGATAATATTTGCCTAGCTTTCAATAACTGCTTTTATTTTAGCACTTCAGCACCTTGGTTCCAGCTTTGTTCTTAGATGGGCTGTGTCACACAGAGTTCTCTGTGAGCCTCTAGCATACGTTGCTACACAGCAAGGATAAAATATCAGCAATAAGAAAATCACTCAAAACTTTACATCAGCTTCATCTCAGATGCAAACAATGCCATCTGCCAGCTACCCAAACATTTGGATGAGATCAGCACCAGGCTGAAGAGCAACTGTTGAAGTTGAATCCAAGGAAGCCTGATGTAATCAGATCAGGTTAATGAGAGGAAAGTATTTATCATTTCTTTAACTTTCTTTTAGAACACCCTCCCATTTAAAAGATGCACGGCACAGATATTCACTGAGACTCCTTAACACTTGTGGCTACCCAATTATGAAAGGAAAAACATTACACTATTCTCTAACAAGTACTGCTTCAAAACCTGTATCTTGCCTTCTCAGGGTCACACTCCAACTCACTCACCAACTTTGTGACAACCATGGTGAAAAAAATAGCCTTTTAGAAAAGCTCTGGTAAGCTCATAGCAGAGGTCCATTTACTCAGAGCTCAGCCTACTGCAAGCGTACCACAGAAGTACCTGCACAGAAGTTCCCCTGGGAGCAGAAGGTGACTTCAGAGCTCTGCTTCCCATTGTGAAAGTCCTCCATGGGAAAGGACTTGACAGAGAGGACATTTCGCTGGGGGACAGCCTGGCTGGCTGCAGTGCTCAGGCCTGTGTACAGCCTGCAAGTGCTGCAGCAGTGCTTGGCGCTTGGGCTCTCACCCTACCACAGGACCTAACTGGCTCTGCTGATTCTGCAGATACCATGATAACTTGTGTTTGAAGACCACTGTATTAATTTTTCAGCCACTCATTTCATCCTAACTTGACCTCTGTGAATAGACTGCAGGTGTCTTAATTCTTTGTATTGTATTCATTCCTGGAATGCCTTTATACTCATCTACAGAATGGCCTACTCACTTCATTTAACTTTATTTGTGCCACACCATGGGGGGCGGGAGTGATGGCATCTGAGAGATTAAGACGAAATAACAGACCTGCAAGTGGAGGAGGCTGTGATACAAAGGTGCCCTTGGGTCCCAGTGCGAGGCAGAGGTAAGGCAAGGCCAGGATGACAGCGGGGGCAGTGGGACGCAGGGGCAGACTGGGCGAGTGTCTCGCTGAAAGTGCCAGACTCAGTAGGCCTGTGTGAAAACACAACTAAGTAAAGTGTAATGTGAACACATGCTCAGCAAGTGAGCTCTGAAATTCTCTCCCTTGCATTCTCCCAGTACCTTCAGCAAGTATTTGCAGGCTGTCACTCACATTTTACATACACTCTCCTCATTGCCAAATACCTCCAATCCCCAGCCCACCAATGGATGAATGTTACAGTCAACGCCCAATACCGTGCAAAACTAGACAGATCCACCAGTGACCGCGGAGACACTTGTTGAACTTGAGGGCATCCCACAATAGGGGTATGTGCAGAGGACTCTGAACGCATCACTTCCACCTTTCACACAAGTGATCCCATTTTGGTTTTACATTTTTAAGGATCTTAATTAGGGGTCTTTCTTTGATCTTCCTGGAAACTTTAAAAGACCTGGTGGAAACTGCTGGGATGCTGAATTTACTTTAGTCCCTGAAACCTCATGAATAAATTCAGCAAGCTATGTTTTTTGACAATCCAGTTATTTGATAGCCTTGATTAAACCTTTTTAGAATGACTGGAGGCTCTGGATGTTATTTATTCATATTCAAGCACAGAAACAGTCACTCATGCATAGAAATCCTCAGTGACTCACGAAATGACGTGCTTACTTATGCATAGCAATCCTTAGTAACTCACAGACTGACACACTCCTGCCCAGACATACTTGGTAACGTGCACAGTGACAGACTGGCCCAGAGCACTTATTTTAGAAATCCTCGCAGGCTCCCACAAGGGCCTCCTCTCCCTTGAAGCTGAAAACAAAACTCCCCAGCGACTCCAGCCCACACTGCCAAACATGCTCATCCACCTCCTTCTCTGAGTTAAGCCTTTTCTCACCACTGTGGCATTTCCCTGCTGAGGGTTCCCCTAAGGTCGCTAATGCACTTATGAAAGGAAATCTCATTTTCACTACCTTCACATTTTAATGTCTTAATGCCAAAGAGCTGCTGTTCTGCTTTTCGGGTTTTATTTTGTTTTGTTTTATATGGAAATTTTACATTAAACAAACATTACATGACAGTCAAGGGGATGAGATGGCTCAGGGGATCGGTAATGGGCTGTGAAGCTTTTCCTTTCTAGGCCAATGCTCCAATTCATTCTAGCCTGTTTTAGCTGGATTTAACATCGGGAAAAAAGTGTGCTCATTTAAAAGGTTTGAGCTCTCTGAAACAAATTAGATTTAAAATGAACTGACCAGAGACAAAAATACCACTATGCAAATAAACTCCACCAAGCAGCCACTTGAAAAAAAAATGGAAGTAACATTTTACTTCAGCTGGGTAATGACACAAATGGAAATGCTCTGGAAACATACTGACTGCCAGGGGCATCTCATCCATCTTCCAGCCCAAATCTGTTACACAACTAGCTTTTGTAGGATGCCTGGAAGGTCTTCAAGCTCAGAGTGGGTCAGACCAAGAGAAGCTGGCAATGACCAAAAGTTATTGCTATGTAACTTCACTCATCATCATGCAAATAGAAAATTCATAGCCTCAAGGCCCTATTCCTTGTAGACAAATATTTAACTCCATATAAAATACATGTCACATCCTAGCTGCGGATGGCATCAGACTGTCCAGTGACATGACAGCAGCAAAGATATAATAAAACAAACAAACAACTCCTCAAAAACCTTGATGATACTTCCAATGACCCATCAGACATCAGACATCAATGCAGAGATTGCACATCTACAATGAGTTAGAGAAAACTCCATCTTGTCAAAAAGAATTAGAACCTAGTAAAAATTAGCAAAGAAACCAGATGCCAGTCCAGGATGTTGTTTTTAGAAACTGCTTGCTTTTTTCTTGCCCTTCTTTTGCAGTTTTACCTTAGGTACCTCAGTATTGCAGTTTTCCACCAGTGTTTTAAATAATACATAAATAGAATAAAATAATCGAAACAAACTCTTCAGTTCCCCCTTACACTCCACCAAAAATGCTTTTGCTCAGCTTTTTAACACCACCACACTTGGAACACTTATTATAAAATGAAAATGTATTTCACAATACATCACCCGTTGATAAGCTCTAGCTCAGAGTAGGACTACAGATGCATTACTCCACAATAAATATAAATATGGAGTTGAGTGAACATTGTGAGCATGTGACTATTTATAGTGACACTTCAATAACTCTAAATGTTCAGGTACTTGAGAAGCGATAGAACTGTTATTACAACTTTGTACTATAAATGAAACCCAACAAATAAAATACAAATGAGAATGAATAGAAACTATTGTCAGAATATCAACTAACAGCAGTGGAACATAACCAAATGGGTTTTCTAAATCAATCAGAATATTGAGGACTGATGTCCATGCCTAGAAATGGTTCTAAGTCTTGTTATTCATAGTGCCATAAGCATATGATTTGACACTCGATTACCTGCATTCAGACATCTTATTTATAATACAGGTATTACATCATCTACAACATGAAGTTCAGTATGTGATGAATTGCTGCATGATGCTATCATAAACACTGGGTGTAATTCTATTCTTTATCCACAATGCTTTTCAAAAACACAGTGAGGGCACATAAGATGGGAGCTTGTTAAATTTGTGAAAGATGATAAGAAAGAGCTCCCTGCAATATCAGGGAACTGGCGCAAAAATTCTCTTTCAGTCCTCTGAACCAACTGCTAAACCACCCATGTTGTATGCCGCAAAGCAATTTGTCCTTCAGCTTTCATTAGTCAAATAAATTCAGTATTTAATTCAGCCAGCACGCAGTACCACTGATACTAGTCTCATCTAAATGGAGCTATAATTAGACAGGAAAACCATTCAGTTCGTATTTGCATAAGATTTCTACAACTGAATTTTACTGAACAAGGAAAAGCCATAATTAAAGGAGAAAAATTGCTATCTAGATAAGAAGTGACACAAAAGAAGAACATGTCACACAGCTCGATAACTGAGGAAAAACAGGGAACAGCTGAAATGCTGAATTTGTTAGCACAGGTATTTCAGAAAAGATGGCAAATAAATATTCTGCCTCATCTAGGCCATAATCCAGCTGCCTTTGAAATCAACAGGATCCTCCTATTTAGGATCTTTGCAGGGAGAGTTGTTAAGCCTGGGAAAAGGTTGCCCAGACCAGTTGTGCAATCTCTATCCTTGGCAATATTTAAGATTCAGCTAGACAAGGCCCTGGCCAACCGTATTTGATGTGGAAATTTTCAGCAGGAGACTTGGCTAGGTGACCTCCAGAGGTCCCTTCCAATCTAATTTATTGTGTTATTTTAATAATACCCATTTTAAATTAGAAGTGTGTTTCTTGTCGTCAATGTATGAGGCTCCAGCACAGCTTTTCCATTGCTTAACCACTCTCACTCCGAACACTTTTTTTCCATATACCAGTCCTAATTCCCCTTGCTGCAGCTTGTGACTGTTGCCTCTCATGCTTTCACTGTGTATCCTTGAGAAGAGTCTGGCTCTGTCTTCTCTGTAAATTCCCTTTAGGTCCTTGAAGACAGCAATTAGATCTATTCAGCCTTCCTTTCTCCAGATTAAACAACCTCAGCTCGCTTCATACATCACACGACTACAGCCCCTGAATCTTGACACTCTCCCACTGTTGTTATCTCCCTCGCACAATGTGGCCCCAGGCTGGAAAGTTTCATACCCATTTGCTCTTGTGCCAGAATGAGCTTTTTGCTCACCCTCCTTACTTGGCACGCTGATGGAAGACCTCCCTACCCCATTTTGACCTTTCATTTTGCCAGATACTGCACATCTTTTTAGCCTCCTCTTATATGACAGGCTTCTTAGCTTCCTGATCACATTGCCAAAATTCCCTTCCACCTGGCTGCATGAATTCTTTACCTTGAACAAGGATAAATGGGTATTAACTGGTCCATGCTTATAGGGGGACTTGCGGGAAATCTACAGGAACTTCAGCCCCTCTTTCTCCTTCCTCTCTGCTTTAGCATCCTGCAGCATAACACATCTTTTAACTCATGTAGTATGGCTGCAGCTGTGGAGCCCATTTTAGATCACAGCTGAGCTCAGGTAACTGTACAGTATTCTAGATAATGCCTTGTAAGACCTTTTTGATGCTATCTCTTCCCTAGCCCTGGTGGAAACACCACCTTCAGTGTACCCTAGAACCTTACTTTCTTTGGCATGAAAGCTGGTAGGCACCCTGGGCAGCTTTCGCGGCACCTAGCTTTAGCTGTCTGAAAAAAAGTGATCATCCTGTCCTCATAGAGATGGTTGACCTCCTTCAGGTGCTCATCTCTCTAGAGGGAGAGGCCAGACAGCAAGCTCAAACCCACGAGCTCATCATTACACAGCTGAAGTTAGGTGAATTAATCTCATATCCTGTGACCAATTAAAACATCCACATTTTTCATTCTCCTCTGTCACTTCCATCTGACAAGCACTGCGAGAGAAATTCTTGTCATTAGTCATCCGCTCTCTGACCTTGGTTTTTTTTTTTTTACTTTTTCCATTTCTGTCATACAGGTGCTACTGTTTATTTCTATCAGGTATCTCCCTCTTCTTCACGCACAAAGCCTTCCAGTGTCACATAAGCAACAAATTTATCACCATGTGCCAGCCTTTTGATGAGGTCAGAGGGAAGAGAAACAAGATAATTTCCAACATTACAATCTCATAATGGAAAAGCAATACTAATAACTGCTACCAGCCAACAAGTTCTTTTTCCATCACAAATAATTATTGCTTACCCCTTTCCTTAGAAAATGAGTAACTGATCAGTCTTGCACTATCTCCTCACCTCAGCAATCTTAATTAACATATGATAATTAACATGATACCACATTAAATGCATTACCAAAATTCCAGCATTAGTTTTACTGCATCTCTTTCACCTTAAAAAACAAAACAAAAAAGCCCCAGCAAACTACCACGATAAAATGCTGTTCTGTTCTTTGTCGAAGTCATGGAAGAACCATGAAAACACACAACTTGAACATCATGGGAAAGATTCATAGATTTTAATAAAGAGGTTGACAACTGAGTGGGCTCCCTGAATCAGGACTCTAATCACTTAACAGCAAATTCTCTCTTTTTCTTGTCTCTCTTTTTTTTTTTTTTCTTTTCCCTTTTGATACATTTCACAAACATTGACCAGACAAAATAACCATTTAGAAATTTCTTGGGCAACAATTTTCAAGGGCTAAGATTAATGATTGTAAGCATCCTTTATAAGAGCAGGGGGGAAAGAAAACATGCACACAAAAATATCTTTCCAACACTTAATTCAAGGTGGCCTATTTTAAAATATTATATCTGAACATGCCAATTCAGTAGACGTCAGTAAAGATTTTTGCCTCAAGTTCTTTTCTTTGTTTCTCTTTTCTTTATGTAGTTAAATCAGCAAGGATAAATGTCTACAGACAAAATTATCTTACATCAAACAAATATTGACATGACTTTTAAGGTCAGTTGCTGTAAGGCCAGGATTTAAAAACAAATTAAATTTGATGTACGCCATTTCAAAGGTCAGTTAGAAAGGTATATGCTGCACCCATTTTACAATGCAACCCCCAGGGAGGCAAACATATTGAATGCTGTGAGGAGACATTGCAATAATGAAGATAATTATGGTAATAGGTAGGTAGGTAATAGGGGCTTAATTAGATCAGAACAAGCATGTTATTTAGAGAAAAAGAAATTGCAGTGTATTAAATTAAAAGTAAATTACAACAACTCAGGTCAGTATTTAGTTCAAGCTGATAGTTAACATGCTTTATTGTATCTTTAAAGGGACTGAGATATTACAGCGAAAGGCAGTAAAAATATTTCATTGTCATCCAGTACAATCCAGTGTCACTGCATATGAAGGTCCTATCTCTCCCAGAATATTGCCATTCTGATAGAGGCTGTGCACACAATTTCCTGATTTTCCTTTCTGATCTCAATAATTTTCAATAGTAGAAGTGAGGTGGCACGAACCCTTTGTTATTACTTGAGTAGCTTAAGGAATAATAAGTGCCCATCCCCTAAACGTGACCCCACTGGAAAGGAAGAATTTCCATGAGATGAGCAGATGAAGGAGTGAGCAGGGCAATTCTGAAGATGGTTAGTGTCCACATGAGCTGGTATGCTGTGCTGCAATGGTACTACTCAGCCTTGTCACTTGAAAAAGCAACCCCACCCTCCCTCAGACAACTGTTCCCAACACTTCTTTTCATTGAATTATTCCCATTTAAAATGTTTGTGAATTTACTACCTTAAAAATGTGTATCTGACCAGCAGCCAGTGTGTATGTAATCCATAGTGCTACCGATCTGCCCTGCCACCTGACTCCAGAACGTGAATAAAAAAGGGAGCGAGGTGGAAAGAGATTGCCCAAAATTTCATTGTTCTGCATCCTGGACAGCAATTTATTTCGGAGGGATTCTGATTTATTAGCATCCTGTGTCCCTTTGCATGAGTGAAACTATGAGATGCACGGTGGTGTAGCAGACTAAAACAGGAGTGGAAAACAATGCATGCTGCAGTGTATGCCTTTAACATGTAAATACCAACCATGGTGGCTGTGCTGTCATTGCATCACTTAGTTTACCAGAGTGACTTTGGCTGCCAGTTCCCTCTAGTCTACAGCTTTTACTCTGCAGGTAACACAGCTTAGGGTTAAGACAGTCACCAATATTTGTGCTGTCATGCAAGCTCTTGACTAGACACATACCTTTGTCGGGCAATGTAGAGAGGCCCTCACAGAGTCTTGTCCTGTTTTCTCGGCTAGACAGACAGTGGCCATTAAGCAAAAACATGACAGTTCCGATTCTCTGTAAGGTAATATGGAACGATGATAGTTCAGAGGCACACACACTGTCCTTCCATGGCTTCTCTTACAAAGGTCACTGAAAACACCTTTAAAAATGAGGGTGCTTCTCACTACTTTCTGCATGTATCTTTGAAACAACAATAGTCCACAACAGATCCCCAGAGAGTAGTCCAGTACTGCTAATGGAAACTCTGTAAGGTCTAAATTGGCTATTCTCATCTAATTTTTTTTATTCACTTATTACAGCCCTAGGCAACTTTACCGATTCTGAAAATAAGATATTTTACTGTTCGTGAGTGAAATGACTAACTCCTGCCATCTAGAGGGTGGTTTCGGGAACATAATTGAGGCAGATACAGTTTCAAAGCATAAAATAACATAATTGCTTAAAAGCCATTTAAGTGAGTCTAAGATAAAAATCTTAGTGTCCACCTATCTCCTTGGGGTTTTTCTAGATTTTTTTCCTCTTTTTCACTCATGTGTTTGTTTATGTAAAAATGCTTATTCAAATGAGAGGACAATCATCAGGTCTATGGATGTACATGAGTTCTTTTTTCAACAGATCCATTCATTCATGAAAGTAGATTAGCTGACTAGGATAATTATTCTAAAATAGATTTAAACTTTCTGTTTTTATTTTTTCCAATGCCATATCATTTATTCTCATTGTGTTCTTGCATTAATGGCTACCTAAAACAGACTAGAATGGTCACAACCAGAATAAAAGAATATTAATGATTAATGGCATTCATTAAGAAAAGTGAGAATGACACAAAAAAGCTCGTATTTTCTACTTAGGTTGTTAGTTAAACAGCATGTAGCCATGGCTACTGACAGTAGTTAAAAATTACTTCTCCACAGGTTTTCTTACAAAGGAGAAATGTCCAGTTAAGTGATCATAATGAATTTTTGTCTTACACAATAATGCTGTTTTCTGTGTGTAAAGATTAGATCTTGAAGGAAAAGCATGACAAGCAAACAATTTGTTGTGGGAGATACAACTTTGGCCTCACAGAAGTTAAAAGAGTTTTCCTGGAAAGGCAATGGTGGCCAGTGAATACCTGCCTCTCCAATTAAGCCAAAATTACATTCCTTAACTAGCAGCCAACTTGCAGTAAGAAGTGCATGACCAAGTACAATGTGAACCAACACAACTGCCTCACCTGAGTGAATGGATCACCAAAGCACACGAGAAATAAAACAGTGCCCTAGGAGTTATTTATATGAAATATGCATCAAACCCTTCCTAGGCAAAAGACTATGAAATACACTGGAATGTAACTGCTTCATGATCCTTGCACTCAGCTTCATTTAAATATCTACACAATACACCATCTAATGATTTTCACAAAGGTTTTTCTAGGCAATATGAACAAGAGCAATAAATATGCTTGTAGGAAGAACCTTTGATACTAAAATGATTAAAAGACATCCTTATGTTTCTTCTTGTGTCATATGCCATTTATGAGGAGGAGTTAAGCAAGGGCTTATCGTACATACAAAGAAAAGGGAGCAGTAAGTCCACACAGCTGTCTTCACTGTGTAGGTTATATAGTTATGTAGTATCACACATTATGTAGGATCTCTCATGTGTGCCAACCAAACCAAGTTCCAGGGCTCACAGCTCCTGCAGAACTCAACCAAGCACCACTAGGTTACAGACCTCTAGATGGCCGAGTCAGGAAATGAGGAGAAATTGCTGAGAAACAGACTGAACTCTCGTTCTGAAAGGCAAGTCGATCTGTGACAAAGTATGACTTGCATAAACTCAGGTGAGACAGAGCTGTGTACAGGGGTTTTTATGGTACATATATTACTTCCCTTTTTAAGCTACGTTGTATTCCTACCATTAAGATTAAACAATACTTTATTTTGAAAACAGATGGAGACACTGATCAAAGATTTAAGAGGTAACTTTCCAGGTGCCAACCCTAATCAATTACAATCACAACTATTTGTTTCAATTACTATGCCCTAACATTTGGTCTCTGTCAAGTGAAAGTTACGGGGCAATTGCCAGAAAAGCAAACAAAATTTGAGGATGGCACAACCATGGACAGTAACATCCATGCAAACAGCTTATAAAAACTTTTCCAATGATTTCCCAACCACAGTGAAACCGATAGCATATTTGAAGTGAGGAGAAAGATTATGTTAATTAAGACCCTCAAAATAACACCAAAAGAGATTTTTTTTTTTTAAATTCTCTTCAGGACAGAGAGATCCATGGGGAGATAACAGTTTTGGCTTTTTTTTTTTTTTAATCCAAGAAGATGCAAATGCAGTTTGCGTTCTAACACCAAGTGCTTAGTAGTACACAAGACGCAAGTGCCAACTACTCCTGCTCAAGAGTGCTGTCTTTGGTATCCATATATTTACCATTTGCTATGATGTCTCCTTCCAAAACTCTGGCAACACCTTTGCCTGCAGTGTGGAAATCGTGCCCTTTCTTAGTTCCCAGCCATTCGATGTCCAACCCGCGGACACTGCAATTCTGTGAGGAGAAAGCGCAGACTTGCTATTTTTGGCACTCGCTTCCCTCCCTAACTCCCGTCAGACAGAGCCCCCGGCCTTCCCGGCTCCCTGACTCCCCACCTCCGCTTACTTCCCGGTCTGCCTCTCCGGCCTCCCCTACCCAGCACGCAGGGCCGTGCCTCCCCTCGCCCCCCGGCTGCCTGCCGGGCGTGCGGCGCCTCTCATCGCCGTGCCGTGACGGGAAGGAGAGGAGAAGCCGGCTGCTCGCCGGGGCCGGGGGCCTGAGGGGGCCGCCCTCGGAACCTTCCCGCCGCGCCGCGCGGGGCCGGGCGGGCAGCGCAGCGGACCGCATCGCGCCGCTTCCGGCTTCCGCACGGCCGCGGGAGGCAGGTGGGCGCGGGGGCGGGTGCTGAGGGGCGGCCCCGGCCCCGGCCCCGGCCCCCCGCGGCTTCCCGGTCTGAGCAACCGACAGCGGTCGCTGGCTTCCCTAGAGAGAAGTGCCGGGAAATACGGAGCACGGCGGTCCGGGTTGGAAACGTGTTGCGACACGGTTCGGGGGCCTAGGTAAAAATACTAAAAATAAGATAAAATACTGAAAGCTGAAAATCCGCAATATGCGCGTGTACCTGTGTTTTTGGAAAGGCTGGCCTGCGGGCGGGGGTTTCCCCTAACAGCCGTGAACCAGGTCGTGAGAGCGCGGCGGCCTCACGCTCGGCAGCCGCTACCGGCGGGGTCAACCGTTAGCGGCGGGTAAGCAGCCGTTACCGGCGGGGTCAGCCGTTAGCGGCGGGCAAGCAGCCGTTAGCGGCGGGAACGAGGCGCGTTCGCAGAGGAGGGACTCGGCCGGGGATGCGCCTGAGGAAACCTCTGCGCCTCTGGGCCCTCATCAGCCCTCAGACGCTGCGGTCGCAGGGTACAGCGAGCCACCTTGTTACTAAAAGATGGAGTAAGTCCTTGAAATCGCAGTGCCTTGGAAATTATTTCGTTGTTAGAAAGAATCACGGACTGGAGCGACATAAGTATGAGATGCTGCTAATACAGATTTTGTTTAATATTGTAATCTTGTATAATGCTTGCAAAGTGGTAAAAGAGTTTTTGTTGCATTCTGAACGGGATCAGATGTGACCCAGCAAATTTACTGTGATTCCTCTATTGATGACTATGTATAAGCTAGAAGCTATGTGGTGGTCAAATACAAGAAGTCTTGAAATATGGAAAGCCTCTTTTGGGTGTTAGTATTTGCTTGGCATGACAAGAGTAACCCGACAGTTCCCCTGACCCCCAAATGAATAGCTTGTTACAGCTGTTCTTTATATTTGTGACAGCAGGGTGGTTAGCATATCACATAAGACAAGATAATATGACGCAATGGGATGTCGTGCTCAGCACAGAAGATCCAGAAATCTGCTGGTGCAATCTGCTTTCCTGTCTGCTGCAAACTTAGTGTGTGTCTTTGGGAACTCATCAAGGACAATCTTCAAGAGGAGGAAAAAATGGCATAGGCATGGTATGACCTTAACAGAATTTAGATGCCAGACATTGTTTCTGTATTTTACATAGCACAAACATCAGGTGAAATACACAAGCAGTCTTTGGAGCTGTAGTGGGAACTCTTCTGTCCTTGCCTGTGTTTACCTTAGCAAACAATGCAGCAGGTGAGGAACAGTAGGTGAGACTTACAGAACGAAATACACAGTGCTGGGGACCCAGTATGCACACGACACGTTTTAGGACTTTTCCTTTGAACTACTGCTCACCTCTACACAGTCTCCCAATATCTGATCTCTGTGCTTTCTTTGCCACAGTATCAGCCATTAGGCTGGAGAGTCATGCACAATCCTGCTGCTGCTCTGACCCAGTCGCTCTGGAGTGTTTTGCTCCGAAGTAGAAAACTTCAAATGGAGAAAAACCCCTCATGCAGAGCTACTCCCAGTTTGGGAGCTCAGACACTCTGTAGGGCAGCAGGATCATACCTTCTGGGGATGAGGAGGGGACCGTGCATGGACCTACTGTGTCCTGGGCAAATGTCTTACAACAGCATCGTAGATGAAAAGGAGAGTGCTAGCATTGCTGTAAGTCTCTGCCTTCAGCAAAAAGACTCTGTTTAAGCAAAAAGTTCACACTGTCTTTCTGGCAGGTAGGTCTTAAGTGAGTAGCTCACTGTAGGCATTTCCTTGATAACTGGACCTGATGTTTTGGGTCCTCCAGAGGCACTTTTCTCTCCTATGCACCCTGCAGGGGAGCTGGACTGCAGACAGATTCTATCTTTCCTGTCTGAGCATTTGGTACCAGTATTGTGGTGCCTAAATACATCCATCAGCCTCAGATTACAGAAGGATTGACAAAAGTGGAGGTCGAACATACTGCAGAGGCATTTTAAATACTGATTAGTGCCTTTAAAAGGTACAGTATTCTGAATTGAAAGGAACTGCAGGTAAACAAAGTTTTTACTATCATAATTTCTGGCACCGTAACACTATTGAGCTCTAGTCAGAAAATAAAAGGATGGTAAATTCCCTAAAAATTTAGAACTCGGGGCAAAGACAATGAACATCTTAAGTGGAAGCTCAGAGGGAAAGAGTGATAGAGTATTGATCTATAGGATGTTGTTATTTATTGGGTGGTGTTTGAAAGCCTAGATTGACTTGATAGCTTTGTTAAAAGGATCTGACATTGCCTTTTTGTTATTTACTTTATTGCAACTTTCTAAAAAATACCATCTTAAAGGTTTCACATAATCTGTGTCCTCAGTAGTCACTGAGAGTGTTTTTCATGAAGACAGTTTGTCATTTTGGTGCTTTCGATTATGAGATAATGTGAAGTAGTCAAGGTATAAATACTAACCATTAGATTCTGTGGTTAAATCAGCATTCAAGCAGTTTGAAAATTAGTGTGCAACCTCATATTGGACTCCCAGTGCCAGAAATGTCACGCTCTAGAATAATGACAGTTGCCAGCAGGCAGCTCAGCAATATGATTTTGACTACAAAATATGACACTGTTACAATTTAAACACGATGCAAAATGCTAGAGGGCAAGCCAACTGATTTATATGTGCTATCAAAACCAAATGTTAGTATTTGGTCAGGACAATATATTTCTCTGTTCAGTAAAGTTAGGACTGTTTGTTTTACTTTATGAGACCTTTTGAACAAAAATACTGATTTTTCTTTCAAGCTTAAGCTGCTACAGTTCACTGCCTGTTGATGCTGCAGCTCTCCTTACAGATGCCAGTGTGCATGTCTATGTGTCTGCTTGGAGTTAGGGATGAGGCTGGGGAGAGCAGGTACGTCCTGTTTCCTTTGGCTAGTGGCCCTGGTAGCCACACATAGCCCTGCTGGAATCAATAGAACCTTGCCTGGGCAGAGCTGTCCCATCAGGTGGGCTGGTTTCTGCCAAGCCCCAAGTCTGTGGTGATTTTCTTCAAATTCCATAAGTGGAGATTGAGATTTTAAGATGACACTTGAGTCTCAGTTGTCAATTGTTTGAAAGTTCTGCAGTTTGGGAAATCGGAAGCAGAGCAAGGAGCACCATTAGGTATACTTGTAGCTAAAAGAAATGTGAGTTAGTCATACAGTGCAATGTATGTTGGGGAAACTTGCTAGAGAGGCCAGATTTTCAAAACGGAAACACTGTGGTGAGGTACCAGAATAAGAACTAAACACTTCCAAAAATTCAGCCATCGTGTCATCTGCAAGGAAGTATGGTTTGATAGCTACAGTGCGAAAAGGCATGTCCACCTGGTCCATAGACTTAGGAGTGTTTTTTTAGAACTATGTTCAATAAGGCAATTTTTTTTGTCACTGGAGATGTCCTTGCCTCTTCCTACTTATTCCCATGCTTGCTAAGCGAATACCCCTGCTGCCCACTGTCTTTCCCCCATCAGACTGTGCTAATCTGGGCCTTGGGGATGCTTGTTGGTTTGGCTTTTTGATTTTGTTTTTAACCTGTATCTGGTTTAGAATGTGACACCAACAACAGTTACATCAGTAGAAATGGGGGGATGATAAAGATGGAGCATAAAGAAGGGTATCTATCTTGAGTGCCTGTGTTGGCAAGTTCTAACATCAGGCCACACCTTTAATCTCTCAGTTGTCCATTTCATGGAGTCAGGATAATACTTGCCTAATTTATTATAAACACAGAGTAAACTAAGCATATATGAGTACTGCACAGTTCATTGTAGAGACAACAAGAGACCAGTGGTCTGATTGATTGCCTGATGGTCTCACCACTGTATTTCATTCGTTCCCTCGAGAATGTTAAAATAGACACATGCATTGAACCAGATGGAATTAAATTAGTGTAAACCTTTCTTGAGAAACAGTAGTGTCTTCAAAGCAATGCACACTCATCTCTTCACTATTGTTAATGTGCTAGAATGATAAATAAGCAGTACAAACATCCCTTTGTCCTAGCTCTTAAATCTATATAATGACATTTTGTTTTCTAAGCCTTCATGAAGTGTGAAATTTGCATTTTTACAGTACATCACGATTTGCTTACCTGAAGAATGCTTTTTGAGTGATTGAAGTAGTTAGTGAGCATGAGAAGAGAGAGGAGTGAAAGAGAAAATGAGCTGAATATTGGCAAACCAAAACCAGAGAGGACTATCACAAACAAATGTACAAAACATAGTGGGTTTGGGTTTTGTTTTTTTTTAAGGCAAAACACTTCTAAGATAGTTAAGCATAAAGTTTAAGACAGTGAAGTCCTTTCCAGATCACAAGATTCTTCATGGTTCATCCCATGACTCTTCCTAAAGGACTGGCTTCTTATTTTATGTTTGAAAAGAAACTTTCAGAGAAGGAAATGAATGGAGGTGAAGCACAGATAACATGGGAACTCCAAGATCCAGTTTTAGTGGTGGATGTGTCGTGTATCCACGTATTTACATACAGAGGGGGGTGTGTGTATTCATTACGTACCCGTTTTTTTTCCCTCCACAGATAGTGAAAAATGCCTAAAAAGAAGACTGGTGCTCGTAAGAAAGCTGAGAACCGTCGTGAACGTGAAAAGCAGATAAGGGCTTCAAGAGCCAACATAGATTTAGCCAAACATCCTTGTAATGCTTCGATGGTAAAGTAACCTAAAGTATTTTATCTTACAGTACTTGATTTTAAATTATGTAAAACCAGTGATAATACATTGACTGTATTGACTGCCACTAGAATGTCATTCTTCCTACCATCCTTCCTTTATATTTAAGGTTACGTTTGCATCAGAGGTATAATACTTGAATAAAAAGTTTGGTTCCTAATCAGAACTTAATTCAGAGTCCCTGTGGGGTCTGTAAATTTTATATATTTTAGCTAGAATAAAAATAATTACCAGTATTTTATTTCTTTTCTTTAGGAATGTGATAAGTGCCAAAGGTAAGTATTTTTCCCCTTCTAAAACCAGTAGTTTAATATTAGTTGGTTTCAAACATTTTACAGGGGTTTTCTTTAACACTTGCTTGCTTTTTTTTTTCCCCTCCACGCGCCTAGACGACAGAAGAATAGAGCTTTCTGCTACTTCTGTAACTCTGTTCAAAAATTACCCATTTGTGCACAATGCGGTAAGTAGAAATCATGAAGGAAAACATGCTATCCTCAGTCCCATTTGTGTTGTTAAACTCTCAGCACTTAGAGTACCTTTGTCTTAAAATACCTTCGTGATTTTTTGAGCAGGTTCTTTTAAATCTGCTGTGAATATCCTCCTTGAGAGGAGATCTTGCTTGATCATGCACTAGTGTGTATGCCTCTGGCGCCGAGAGGTTTGCAAGTCTGGATCATGGGCTTGTCTTCCCTATTTGATCTTAGGAAGAATTTGTTTCACTGCCATTCAGGATTGAGAACATGTCAGGTATTGTTT
The DNA here is from genome assembly GCA_008921705.1 of Burhinus oedicnemus. Classification (NCBI taxonomy): domain Eukaryota; kingdom Metazoa; phylum Chordata; class Aves; order Charadriiformes; family Burhinidae; genus Burhinus; species Burhinus oedicnemus. The sequence continues at coordinate 1,998,393 of VFFE01007140.1, read as the reverse complement.
CATAACAGCAGCAAAGTTAAAAAGGCTCTGACTGCCAGCAAGGTGCCAATAAATAGTGCTTTTTGGGGATGGTACAATTTCTGATCCATTTAATACCAATTAAAGCAACAGTACATTATTCACCTTGCATGGTTTTGTAATGTAATATGCTGCTCACGTTATTTATATGTGCTAGAGGGCTGATCCTTTGAAATCAGGACTCCTAGTGACAGAACTTGGCTCTGAATCCGTCTAAAATGGCGCTTTTTTTTTTTTTTAAATAGCTGCTTGCTTGCAGGCATTGTAATAGTAATTTCATACTTGGAGGTGAATTTTTTTGTTTTACTGTTTCAACATATCCTTGCAGATTTTCAATTTGTCATTAAGCAATATGGCTGTTTCATAGTTTGAGTCTCAGAGCCACTGACATCTGCAGCTTCCAGTGCCATTGTTGTGAACTGCAGATACTGAGCATTTCTGGAAGCCAGACTGTTAGTGTGCAATGGCAGTGTGTCATCCTTCATAAGTCTTACTTCTGTCATCAGGCAGTGAAGTACTAAAAACATCTTGTCTATCTTACACTACAATATACATCTGAAGTTGACTCCTGTGTGTTGAGTTTATCTTTATCTTCAGTATTTTTCTGGAGGAAAACATTCCTAATAACAACCAGAAAATTATATTGAGTCCCAGGGTTTTCCAAGATGAAGACCATTAGAGCTGTTTGGTGCTTAACCAAGCATTGGGGATAGCCCCTATAAACCAACAGCATCTTAGAGAAGTTCCTGAGCAAGGTAGCTGTACTGCAGTGCTCCAGACCTAGTAATACTCCCACCACCTCATGTTGCCCAGCTCAGACCACCGCTAGTCCTTCCTCACCCTCCAAGTGCCATTTGGTATCTGAGGTGTGATTTAATACAAAACTCTGCTGATGCTGCATACTGGGATTTAATTAGATTTTCAAAGTAGAATTTGGTTTTGTCAGCTCTTGAATGGGTTTGCAGGGAGCACCCTTTTGCTGGTTTCTCTAAGCAGGCAATAACAGAGACACCAAAGGGGTCTGTGGCAGGGCAGCTTAAATCAGTTGCAAACTCCATTGCAGTAACCTGGGCTAGCTACAAGATTTTTTTTTTTTTTCTTGCATAGCTGCATACAGAGTGTGGATCTTTCTGGAAGAGCTGTTTATGTCAGAGGCAAGGAGTAGGGGAATGTTGCTACCCTAACTGCTTGCTTGTGTCAGAATGACTTTTAAGTGCAGACTGTGGCTTTTTCTCCCACCCGTTGCCTACATTTAAAGGGAATTATTTTGTCTATGAAGTAATCTCTTACATGGTTTTAATAAAGAAAAAAACCCAACAACCACCACCAAAAACCCAAGCATCCAAGTACCTGTAAGTAATTAAATCATCAGATGCATGTTTTGGGTTTTGTGGTTTGGTTTTTTTTTTTTCCCTTTTCTTTCAGAGGGCTTCAGCCTTGCAGACAGCACATGCTACTTTTATGGTGGCACAGAACTAGCAGCAGTTTTAAATGCAACTTTTTAAGCTGTCATTGCTTGACTTTCACCTTAATTTTATTCTTTGGTTTGTTTTGACATTTGAAATTCTTGCAAATGCCTCAAAACATACAGCAAGACAACATATTGCCTCATTATCTCAGCACTGGACCAAGAGATTTTGGCTGAAAGCAGGCAATTAATTTGATCTAAGGGAGGTGTGAGGGTGGGTTGCAGACATTTGTTTGCATTATTTTTACCTGGATTTACAATGAAGTACAAGCATTGGGTTGAAGTACTACTCTTACATGAACATTCATTCTAAATTTCTTTGATTTTTATGTAATTTTCTTGTGGTTGCTTGCCTTTTTTTTTTTTAAACAGGAAAAACCAAATGCATGATGAAGTCTTCAGACTGTGTTATAAAACATGCTGGTGTGTACAGTACTGGACTAGCAATGGTGGTATGTATATAAAATTACAGCCTTTTTTGCACCGTGAGGTTATTCTGTTCAAATCTTTCTGAAAAAGATAAAACAGAATTGAATGATAGCATGTACTATGCCAAGATTTTTCTTCTCCTCCTACCATCACAAGCTGATTTTTCTCTTATACTGGAAACCCAAATTTTGCATTTTTAGATTCAGCTCCTGCAACGTCTGACGCGCATCCTGGATGCTAATAGATCTGTGTTGGTAGCAGGCCCTAAGCATGTGCTTTAGCAGCACTGGAGCTTACATGCCCCATAGCCAATTCCTGGTCTTCATTAAAATCTAGGAGCGTTCTGTAGAAACCAGTCTTCTCAGTATTGCAGAGACCATCAGCATCATAGACATGAATCTGTTGCATGGCATTAGGGGAGAATTTTATTTAAAAAAAAAAAATCATTTGGACTCTTAGCAGAGATAGTCATAGCTTCTGGCCTTTGAATTTTTGTTTTTAGGACAAGTTAGTTACTCTGTTCTGGGAAGCGAGGTGTGAGATGTCATAGCCTCTGGATTAAGTGCTGTATGGACTAAATCTCCATCCTGTTTCTGCCTCCAGTTGGCAGTCAGCTTTTCTCAGCAGCCCAGCCAGCCTTTCCAGTCTGAAGTTCCTAAACCCATTCCATGTGTTCACTGATGCAGTATTTTTGTCAACAATTCATTTGGATTCACCATTGTTTTCTTAGTTTCGCGTGCACATGGTAGCTTGTTACATATGGGCTGAGGAGGCTTCTTAAATGCTGCAGTTGAAGGATGATATGTAGATCTTGTAGTTTAATCAAAATGAAACTTGAAGAGTCTAACTTATTTGTAATGAGTTATTTGATCTTTGCTCCCTGCAGAGCTTCTGTTCTAATATAGGATGGTTTAAAATCCAAATGAGTGATCTCAGCTGTAAGACTCTAGTGGCATTTTTCAGGTCTTTTTTGAAATTACATTTTTGTCACAACATTATCATTATTTACGGATCTCAGGTTTAGCTGGAGAACACAATTTTCATGCATAAGATTTAAGTTAGGAACTGTGAAAAACAGAAAAGGAGAAAACCAAGTCATTCTGCATTATATTTAATCCTGCAGAAATGAATATCAAACAAACAAGATGGTGGAGCAGCTTGATGGGAGTACACATGCGGTTCATACTCTCACTCAACTGAAATGAACCTACTGAGAGAATGGAATACTTGCATACATTCAGGGTTATAGAATAAGAGTCTCTCTCTCTAGGTATTGCAGAATTGCCAAGATGGATCTTTCTATAATTGCAGGGTGCAATCTGTGATTTCTGTGAAGCTTGGGTGTGTCACGGGAGGAAGTGTCTCAGCACACATGCGTGTATCTGCCCTCTCACAGATGCAGAATGTATTGAGTGCGAAAGAAGTGTCTGGGATCATGGTAGGTTGCTCACACTTAAAAATAAGAAAATGTAAATTATGCTTTTCTCCTGTCATTGCTTAAATTATTGTACCTGTATTCTTAACATAGCATTTTTAATCTTCACTGATTAGTCTTTGCAGTAAGTTGGTTCAAAGCAAGGCATTCTGCCCATTTTCAAAATAGACCTTATAAAGTGGGGAAGTAAACAACCTGCTCAAGATCATACAGTGCTCAACTCAGGGATGGTTGTGTAATCTAAAGTATTAACTATCCTATCAGCTGAGTGCTTAACATAATTAAGCAGTGCATCAGATCATCAACATACAATTTTCTGCCATTCCCACTCCATTCATCTGTGCTAATACAGGTATTTGGATTCCCAGTTGCTTAGCAAACCATACTGATCTCTGTTTGTGGAATCCTTTAACATGATTATTTCAAGCATGCATCAGAGGTGAGGGGGTGGGAGGGAAGGAGACTAGATCAGAGAGAATGTGGTCTGATTTAAGAAAAATACTTAATGCCATATTAGAATTAAAATCAAGGAAAGGACAAGAAGTAATACTTGCTTTATATTTATGCTGTCTCGTATTGTAGGATACATGGTATTTTTCAGTGCAATAATGGATGGCAGTGTCTAATTTAGGATTTTGTTGAACCATTTGTGACAGAAGGGAGTACTGGTGTTCAGTCAAATCTACCACCTGAATTGTTTGCAGAGCAGAACTCGATGCCTGTGTCCATTGATGATTATTTTGCCTTGATAAATCTTTTAGGAGGCAGAATATTCGCCTGCTCTTTTTGCCACAATTTCCTCTGTGAAGATGATCAGTTTGAACATCAAGCCAGCTGCCAAGTTTTGGAAGCAGAGACATTTAAATGTAAGTTAGTTGTTTATGGTCCCTTTCACCACAGCTAAGCAGACTTTCCAATTGCTTCCTCTGTGCTCCACAATACTCTCCATCACCTTTTCCAAATAGCTTTTGCCACTGCCGGAGGAAAGGGCCTCTGTTTCTTATGTGCTCACTCTTGTTACCTAGTTATCTAGACTAGAGCTTTTGCCTCTGACCTTCCTCCATGCCACGCTGTACGTGGCAGTTGTTTTCCTGCCTGGCTTTTATAGGCCTCTCATGGGAAGTTGCCTTTGCAGGAACCAGCAGTCTCTGAAGTTGCAGTGTTGGCAGTGGCCAGGACTGCAGCAAAACTGCTGGAACTGCTGATGCTGCTTTTTTACTCCACAAAGCTCTGCAGGTGAGAAGGAGCTCTTCCACTTCTGACCATATGATGAGCTATTTCTAGATACCTGTTCCTCATGGAAATAGGTAATACCACCTGTAGTACTCTGGCTAAACTTTCCCAGATTGCTGTGGATGGCCTGTATGTTGGTGACAGGTTAGCATCTGTTGATTTTGCAAAAGCAACAAGTCCTGAGGAAGGCTATGACTCAGGAAGCAGTCATGGTCTGATTCCATGAGACAGGGTGAGCACAGAAGGAAGTAACAAAAACAGTGTTCATCCAGAGCATGAACTTGGTGTTAGTTTCTTCACTGACCAGTGGACTGTGGACACGTGTCAATAACGTATCGAATGTTGATACATGTCCACTTTTACTGAGTGAGTAACAGGTAGCTGAAGACCGTATGTCCTTTTGAACTTCATTTAATCATGTGGACAAAACTGAAACTGGTATTTGTAAGAGGACGCGATGCCCTTGCCTGACTTTGCTAGTCCACTACTCATCTCTGTCTGAAACAGAGAAACTTAGAGAAGTTAAAAAAAAAAAACAACAACAAACCGACCAAGACTGTGCATGTTTGAAATAACTAATCTTTTGCAGTATTTCTTTGCTACTCACCATTAACTATTTGGTTTATGCCATGAGACAAGCATTTGTCCCTTCCAAAACTTGTATGCATGTATTTTTGACTATTATAACATTTTCAGTCCTTATTATAGAAATTCAAGGTGCTTTTTATTATTTATTTTTATTATTATATATGTTTTTTATTTTATTTATTATTTTATTTATTATTTTATTTATTATTTTATTTATTATTTTATTTATTATTTTATTTATTATTTTATTTATTATTTTATTATGACTGTTTTCTTCAGAACTGACTAATCTCTGTCCTAACTGATTTCTCTCAATTTAGAATATTTGTTGATTTCAATGTTATAGTATGCGTCTTTAGAAATCTCGTATCTCCTGTTCATCTCCCATTGTTTTTCTCCCAGCCAGCTATTTTCTAAGCCTTGATTAGCTTCTCTTGATGTATTCTGCCAGAATATCTTCCTGCATAGCAATATTAAAGCAGCAACAGCTGTTCCACAAGAATGGTTTTTCAGTGATTGTTGGAGGCTTTTAATTCACAGATGTGACGTCACACTCTGAATAGAGAAATTGCTTTTTTGAGGTTTTTCGCTGTGTTCAACATTCATGGCACAATGCAGTCTTGGTAGAGAGGCAGGATCTTTGTCAGTGTGTGGTAACAAGATTATAAAACCTGAACTTTTACAGAATACATGAACTTTAAATGCAGTCATGCAGTTGTAATCTAAATCCCATTCTAGCTGTGAAAAAGGTTCCGTTACTTTCCATTGCTATCTGAGAGAAGTTTTTTAAAGTGCAGATACTCCAGAAATGTTTGAATATATATGCATTAGCATTTCAATTCCATCTTTAAATATGTGGCAAAGCGCTAAATCACATGGCTGTCCGGCGCATGTGGAGAACTTATGATGTTTATTACTTCAAATTCAAAAATTTTGTTGTCACAGGGGTAAGGCAAGGTGGTAGAAAATGACGACTTGCACAGAGACCGATAAAGTACATATTACTGCTTCTTGAGTTCACCCAGCTTCATGTTGCTGCCAGTTCCTGTGTGGTTGCCTTTCCTATACTCCCTCTAGTGGGCGTAAAGAAACCAGTTTGAAGCTTCAAGACAAGTTAGATTTTGAGCACCGATTCTGCTCTTTACAGCTTATGTGCCAGCTGCAATTCTTTAACAGTTAGATACATTTTTGTATGAAGTTGTGTGCAATAAAGTACATTTCCAGAGGACATGGCTGAAAATACGGAACAAAACAACTGTTCTAGGTTTGTAAATTTGCAAGCTTTAAGCGTTCTCACATCCCGTTTAAGTGAGATAAAGGTATTAAAGGCTGCCATGGCATTGTTTAAAGTGACTGTAAAATGCTAGTTCTCCTTCTTGTGACATTGTGAGAAAAGGAAGAGCAAGATGATCACTTAACACCACATTGGTTCTCAAACGTCTGTTTTTAAAGGTTTGGAAACTCAAGAAATAGTTAAACTTTTTCCCCTCTTCAAACTTTTACTTTTTGTGTCAAATTACATTACTGCAATGAGGCTTAGACTTAAAAAAAAATCTAGTAAAATGGTACTGTATGGTAAAATGACTGATTCGTGTTACCAAAGTGCAGTTGTGTCAGGGAATTAAAAATAAATGCTTCAATTACATTATTACATACAAGGTTTTGAAAACACCACAGATCTGCAGTTTCCAAGTACTGAATTTTACATATTGATTTTCTCCAACAGGTGTCTCCTGTAACAGGCTTGGGCAGCATTCATGCCTGCGTTGTAAGGTAAAGAGTAAAGACAGTTGCTAGTAGCTATGATTTTAGACTTGTTCTCCTTAGCCTCCAAGGCTGGTATCAAGCTTTGTCATGTCTTCCTCTACATTATTAAAAAAATATTCATATTTTTGTATTAGTTTCTGAAGCCTGGGGGCAGACTTACAGGGGACAAAGGGCTTCTATCTGTGCTTGCCTGTTAACCACAAGCCAGTGTTGTGCATCCTTATGCCAGGTGAGGTGATACTCACTTTGTCTAGCCCTCTTTGTTTTAACTGGGGCTGTAGCATGTTTGGGCTGTTTCAAAAAAATAAAACAAATCCTTGGTCTTGAATGGAATCCAAGGCTATGGAATATGTTTTGATCCAGCATAGAACTAAAAATTTTAAAAGATTTTTTTTTTTTTTTCTAAAACAGTCAAGTGATGATCTGACCAGAAAACACTGCAGCCTGGATCCAATAGAAGTAGTCTCCACAGCTAATCCAGTTTTACACATGCACAGGCTAATTTGTTGATGTCAGGCTTTTGGTTTTACACACTCAGAAGTAATTTTGTATAAAAAGTTCCACCTACTTCATCATCAGCATTGCCCAGATTTCTCCAGGTGCTGGTTCATTGCCTGCTCTTACTCTTCTTACACTCCATATGTTTCCCTGCAGTCTCCCATGGCATCGATTTCATATTCGGAATTGTTCCTTTCTCCAGGTATCTTCACTGGCACCCTGGTGCTCAACATGTGAAATTTCAATCTCTAATTCTTGCCTTCAGGTCACTGCATTAGTTATGTTCTGTCATACATCTCCGATTGTATTTTGTTTAAGCTTGTCAACATAAACTAAAGTTTGCCAGGCTCTTTGTGGGCAGCGCTGTAGTCCAGTCCTTGAGTATGTTACATTCTCTACTTGTTTATCAGCACTTTTATCCAGGCTCTTCCCCAGGAAACCATGAAACTACGTTTAATACAGAAGTAGTTGCTCTGTGCACAGACTCCAGTTCCACTGCAGATAGAATTTACTGAATTTTAATCTCAACTAGAAAATCCTGCTGCTGTTAGATACTTTTTTGCTTGCTTCTTGCTGAAGAGTATGCTTCTGTGATTAAAACATTTAGCCTTTTTATTCTCCTTTCACCCCATAGGCTTGTTTTTGTGATGATCATGTGCGAAGTAAGGTTTTCAAGCAGGAAAAAGGAAAAGAGCCTCCCTGCCCTAAATGTGGCCATGAAACTCAACAGACAAAGGATCTGAGCATGTCAAGTAAGCCTGCTTCTCTAGCTAACAAGCTATAGAAGTACCATTGGTGACTGCTTTTCTGCATAGGAAAACTGAGTAAAGTCTGATTACTTTCAACTGTTTTGCAAAGCTTTGCTGCATTTGTTTTGGGAAAAACAAATGTTTCTTAGTTCTAGAATTGAGCAGTCTCTCTTTCTTAATCATTAATTGATTCCAACGCAGTGAATGATTTTGTTTAGTTTGAGATTTTAGTTGTGGAAAAATTGCAAAAAAAAATATAATCACTGCTTAAGCCTTTATTTCACCTACAAGAAGCTGATTAATGGATTTCAAAGTGCAGTTTGATGACATTCATACAATCTCCCTCAACCACTCTTGTATACAATATGTGTTGTGTCTGCAAAGCACATCCAATTACAGTTTTTCTTGGCTAGAGTACCAAAGGTTTATCCTAAAACCTAAGTCACCCTCTGGGGGCAGTTGTTTATACAGACTTGGCTGCTATGTGTAGCTAGGCTATGTGTAGCAGAAAGGTTCTGTCAGAATAAGGATTAAATCGAAGAATGTCAGATTTAGAAAAAGGCTGTCTAACATGGTACACTCTTTGCTGAGTAGTGAAAGAGGATGGAAAAAAACCATCAGATGCTCTGCTCCAATTGCTGTTGAAGGGTGAGAACATGATGATTTTTCTCTGCTTGCAGCACGCTCTTTGAAGTTTGGCCGACAGACTGGAGGTGAAGACGCAGATGGAGCTTCTGGTTACGATGCCTACTGGAAGAGCCTCTCCTCTGGCAAGGCTGGAGATGCAGGTGACCGTGAGGATGAATATGATGAATATGAAGCAGAAGATGATGATGAAGATGACAATGATGAGGCAGGGAAGGATTCCGATACTGAGACCACAGATGTATTCAGCAATTTGAATTTAGGAAGGACCTATGCTAGTGGGTATGCACATTATGAGGAACCAGAAGATTAAGCTTAGTATGCTGGCAGGCTAAAAACATTGGGAAGGAGCCAAGCAGTGCTTCACTTGAGTTGTGTATGTGCCAGTAGGGTAGCTCTATCAGGTACTTACATATCAAAGTTAGAGAGTAAAGAGTGTGGGACTTCTGCAGTAACTCCAGGTGAGATTTTTTTTTTTTTGGCTATAAACCAACATTGGGTTTGGGACTGGGGGAGAAAACATGAATATTTTTATTCCCCTAAGCAACCAAAGTGCTTTTGACCTTGAGTTAGTGAGTATAATGGTTCAATGCCATTTTCCCTTATCAATACAGGAATGTGGGAAGGCTGTACAACTTGTTTCCATTTGCTTATCAGAAATTAAATTATTTTTTACAATAGTTTTGTTAACAGATTTCATAAAATTAATGTAGTGGTGGGTTGGTGACTGCATTCTTTTTGTTCTGCACAATAAAAGTCAACTGCATTCTCTAACTAATTGTCATAAATACTGATCTCCCTTGAATAATTGGAAAGCAGGTTGTATAAGAAGTGTAAATTGACAGTAAAATAACTTCCTTGTTTACACAGGTAAGGCAGAGCAATGGAGTTGTCTGTGTACTTGAACATTACCTTTCCAGCATTTTTAGTGTTAGATATTAATCAATGGGGCTATGTGCAGTCACTACAAGTGCACCCCAGATAATAAAAAATTCTATTGCAATAAAAATGTTGGTGTATCCTCTCTGCCACTAAAATCTATAAGATAATTTTTCATTAGATCAAAAGGAAACTGGTTTCTTCCGTGCCTAAGCCTTCAACTCTTCCCCTTGCACATGATATAAAGAAATAAAGGGATAGGAAACAACCCCTGTGTATGAATTGTTAAGGTGAGAAGACAAAGGGGGGCTCAAAATACAGGGTTCAAATACAGTTCTGTGCAAACATGCTGGTACAAGGCAAGCAATCAGCACATCTGAGCTGAGGAGGTGACAGTTGCAGAAGTGTTTGCAGTGATGCCGATTTGAAAAATCAACATGTTAATTACCAATCTACACATCTGAATGATAGTATTTAGTTTTCTCCAGTAGGGGAATGTTGAAAGGGTAGTGATTTTAACAGCAGACAGATAAAGATTCAAGGGCAGCCACCTAAAGTGTTACTCTAGCTTTATAAATGCCATGTTTAAATGCAAGAGAGCTATATCTTGTTACCTGCCAAATATCTGAACTGATTATAGAATTACCTACTTTTGTGGTGCTTTTTCTACTGTTTCTTAACAGCTAAAGGTCATATGTTGGCAGAGCATACCCTGTTGAGAATAATTTTTAATGATGTTAGGATTGCCAAATGAGCATTTCCTAGCAAAACACAACTGAGGAACCTGGCCTTGGTACTGCCCTCCTAAATGCCTCTCGTACCAAATGCCAGAAGGAGATGAGCTGGAATGTATCCAAGACAAAAACAAACTGACAAAGAGCACAACTTGGTTATGGCAGCTGAGGGAAGAAACTACGGGAGAGAGGGACATAATCTGAGCAGTGCATGTCAAGTTCTTGCCTTCAGAACTGGAGAGGAAACCAGTTAAAGCACTGTCTGAAAGCCAAATCCCCTTCAAAAATTGAAACTCTAGGGCCATCCAGTTTCATGTGCTAGCGAAGACCTACCCATCTTAAATTATGTACCTGATAGATGTGTTGATCATTCTTTTGCAAAACCAAACTCGAGGTGAGGGAAGTAGGATATCTGCCAGTTCAATAGTGATTACTTATTTGTGAAGTTGGCACTTGTGATAGAGTTTCTGCTCAACTTCATGTGGTCCAGAAACTTCCACAATTGAGTCCATCTGTGGCTGGTCAGTTCCAGCAACAATGCCAGTTTATTTTGGCTGATGTTTCAAGTATAAAAGTATACATCAGTACAAAGTCTTATATAAGATAAAGGAAAGTATATGCGTTTCTGCATATATGTAAAATTATAGCTGCTTGTGTATCATTTATTAATATTATTACTTAACTGCACAAAATCCCCCTTTAAGGTTCTTGGCTCTTGAATTAGATTTTTCCCATATAAAATCTGCTGCTGTCACTGGTTGTGCCAAAGGCTGCTGATGTAACAGAATTAATCATCATAATCACAGTAAAGAATTATTCATTTTCTCATTGAAATGTCCTTGCACCGATCCTTTAAATATCAATCCTCCAGAGCTAACGTGTGTTCCTGTGATATTGTCATAAGGGAGAGCCACCCTACATCATGCTCAGGATACCAGGCCTAATTTAGCAAGGTCACCACCCAATGGACAGAGGCATTTATTCGCTTTTTCTTTGTACTGCTGTTCATGCCCACTGAAAATGTCTGTGCTATGAACCTGGCTGGAAATAGAGCCAAGGTATTAGACCTGCGATGGCTGGTTTTTGAGAGGTCAAAACAAGCACGTTTAAGCTGCTTTAAAGTAATCCAGTGGATTGAAGCTAGAATAGACAAACACAACTGCATTTTCTACTAATGGAGTTGGTCAATTTGTGACAGGGCAGGCAGGGTGTGATGCTACGGGTTGCCCTTTCTCATCCTCTGCTTATTTAGTAAAGTTAAAAACACGTGGTCTGTTGGAGATAGGTCCTCAGAGCTTGCTTTCACAGGAAGTAGATAATTTTGATTGTCCTAAGGTAAATTGCAGGAACAGGATGAAATAGAGAATGAACATGTATCCCAGTTTTATTGTAAAACAGATCTGGGACAAACTTCCAATCTTGTCTGCTCCATTTTTCTTCATTGCTATTAATCTACTTTGAAGTGTCTTGGAGGAGTGTTGGTAGGGCACTGACAGGGCAGTATGCCATCTCTACACCTAGAATGTAAATTAGTGCTCCATTTACTTGTTCTGAATTTTGCAGCCAAGTTAGCTGTTGCTAAATCTGAAGGCGAGGATACTGTGGTACTGATAACATAGGTTTTACAGCTCACGGCATCTGTGTCAGCTCAGACACTGCCACAATCCACCAAGTACTTTCAGGTGACTGCTGAGCTGCTTCTGTCAGAGAGATGATTTTTCAAGTCACTGGAGTCCAGGACTTAGTGCCTGGGCACACAAGCCCCCCCACACCTAACTGCATGTTTTTAAGACTGCAGTACTGCAGAGTGCACTTCTTGGTGGGGCAAGAGTCAGGTAACTACAATCGTGTGATTGTACATGACATTGACTTTTCCTTTGGAAGTTCTGTCCTTGATTAAAAGAAAGTCTGAGCTAAGAGAAGGACAGGTTTAACAGGTAATCAGGAATACTTTAGAGTTACATATAGTACTCCAGCAAACCAAGATCTTGATAAAGCCTTACACTTCCTTTAGTTTTTTTCCACCTCCTTGATGACCATTTAAATAAAGCTTAAGTAGAATTTGAATCAAAATCACAGTAATATTTATTGTGCCTGTAGGCCCCAAAAAAACAAGAGCTCTGGCCACCTCTGTAAGCTCTTTTCTGGCATTAGTTTGTTATGGCAGCACCAGCTGAGTATGAATTCATTGGGTGCTTATGTAGATTTAATGCATTTCCATTTATACTCAGGTGTGAGTTAGCACCTGTGACTGGGAGTCTTGGTCAATCCTGTTGCAGCATTGCTGGTTGTTTCCAGCAAATTAACATGAAGATCGTTGTCATGTACTGAACTGTTTCAATTGCCAGTTGATCAAGTAGTAGCATGTGTATCACAGAGAACTGGAGGACAAGCTTTGGAAGTGCTTAGAGTCCCGTTTCTTCAGGCAGAAAGCATATTCGCATGTCTTACAAGACATTACATGCATCAATCCAGGTCCTGATCCTATTTCCAGAGGAACCAATGGCAAAGCTCCTATTTATCCAAGTGGGAGCAATTTAGTAATCTTTACTATCTACAGTTCATCTTAAAATGTCAAGAGGTGTTAAGGAACAAAGCATGAGGATAAGCTGAAGTGAAGATGACACAAAGCTTAACATGAGGTTAATGTGCTAGCATTAGCATAAAAATACTTGTTTCTAAATTTCAACAATTCTACTGGAAATTGCTTTCAAGACTGAAAGAGGAAGCTGTTTAAAGCAGGAAGAGATAAGATTCTGCAAAACATATTTAACAAGATGTAGAAATATAATTACTCATCTCCTGAAAGTCTGCATGTAGTCCACAAATATTTGCTGAAAGCGCAAGGCAATTAGGACACAGACAAATTTTATCATCTCTGCTTTGTAGGTACATAAATAGAAAACACAGTAATTGACAAAATCACAGCCTGAGCCATCCAGTTGGCAACAGCCCTCTCCAGCTTGGACTCTCCATCTCTTACCCATGGAATTCGGAGTAAACATTTTATAACTAATGACACTTCTTTATTAAGATTATGTATACTGTAATCAGCTACCACACATCTGAAATTTGAAGCAGGGCCTAGTTTTCAGCTTCCGTAGCCAGGATAGAAAAAAAAAAATCAGCAAGAGAATGTCACAGATGTGAGGATCATTCCACGGGAAAGCCACTGGTTTCCCTTTGCTAAACAAAGGATAGGCTCACAAGCCTGTACTTTGTCTTCTGCAGCTATTTACTTGATTAGATACTCATGCAACATGGGGGGTGAAATCACATTCAGTCTCTCACCAAATTAAGTTACTACTACTAAGCATGCAGTTTCACTGTTAGTTTACAACCATCCCATTTTAAGCACTGCACAACGTTTTTTGAAAAGGAAAGAGAAACAACTTGAAGCATGAGAAAGGTTTTTGCAGCCATCTCTACTGCTACTCCTTTCTAACACTAAAGCATACTAAAATGTTTGCTGCATTCTTTTTAACCCTGCTTCTGAAACCAGTCATTCTTCCACAGTGTTCCCCAAGCTTAACCATAATTGGAAAGCCACTTTTGTTGCCTTCTGAAACAAGTAGTACTGAGTGCCTACAGGGCCTGAGTAATACTTCAACTTCATCGTGATGTTACTTGACATCTGTTGTAGGTTTTCACACTACAAAACCACTGACTAAGTTTTGTTTTAATTTTTTATTAGAGAATTAGAATGCCAAAGATCCACAATTTCTTCAGCAGGTAATACAAACATTTTACTGCTGTAGATGCCCGTTGCTCTTCCTACTGTTTTATTTTTGGCATAGAGAAAAGAGGTTGATTCTTTTGAAAGTGAATCACTGCTAGTCAGGCACATAAACCCTTGGGCTGCCTCCAGTCTGATTTAAATTCAGCACCTTATTCTGACAGCAGAGACAAGGATGAGCCCCTTTGAGATTTTCCCACCAGCGGGAGAGTTGTGCAAGGACCTCGCCCTTGATGTCAGCATCAATTCAAAGTGGTGTCCTCCCCTGCCAATTCAAGGTGGTAACAACAGAAATGTGCCTTTTCACTAGATTACTTTGGAAACCTGCAGAAACCCAGGTGCTGCAACCTCTACCTCTCTTTGAAGGCATACTGGCTGGAAAACCAACAACTACAAAGCTGAATCCCATGGAGAAGGTGTTTTCACTCTACTTCTTCTCAGGGATAACAGAATGTGTCCACAAACGTACACAGAAGTCATTATTACTGGGTTTTCCTTATTAAAAAAATAATAATCTGTTGAGCATGGATTTAAGCAAGAAAAAGAAATAGCAACAGGAAGATAATAAAAATGTTACCCTGTCACCAGCTGAACAACAAAGACATAGTGAGGGCTTTTGGAAGAGGGGGAATGCAGAGGCAACACCATATGCTCGCAATTGGCTTTTTCTGCACCCTCCTCTTCAGTCTGAAAGTCCAGGCCAAGAAAGCATTATGCAGAGCTTAACCTCAGAGTTTTTGTTTGCCAAAACATTAACAGTTCCAAGGGAGCTTCAGAGGAAGCACCGTACAATTTCTTACTAGACATTTAGTGCACACAACCACTGCGATTTGGAATGTTAAGAATAATTTAGAAATTAGATGATAAATTGCATTCGTTGCATATTCTCCCCACCTTCTTGATGTTACATGTACTTCAAAGATCCCATCATGACATTTACATGCTAATATGACACAAGCCCACTCCTCTGATCTACCACCAGAAGTCATTTCTACGCAGATAGTGCCAACATAAAATATAGCAGGTACCATCTAGGTTTATCACACCTTCAGAAGAACACTTCTTTTGTCCAACACTTCACAAAACCATCAGCAAATTAACAACTTAAGAAACCTTTCTAGCACGCAACATTTCTGACCTTGGTTTAAATCAGTCAGTTTTAGTCAACTGAGGCTGGACCAGTGCCCAGCATGCTGCTGGTACTGGAGCACAGATGTACACTCGCCTGGGCTCTGTCAGGGCTGCTGCACCACAGGGTGCTCAAACCCTGCCCCGAGCTCAGCTGTGGGATGCAAGGACACAGGCACAGAACCTTCTCACAGCCCCGTGTAGCCACCCTCGAAGGCGCTAGAGCTCACTCACAGGGGAAACCTCTCACCACCACAAGCTTTCCACCTCTGCTCCAGGCCTGTGAACTATCTCCTCTCCTTGCCACCAGCCGCATCTGACCATCACACTTCTCTTGCAGAGAAAGCTGAACTATCACTCACCCACAGGCAAAACGAGTCCAGCCCAGGACACCAGCCAACACTCTTCTGCACCATAGAGGCTTACTTGCTGCCTGCTCTCCTGTTTATAACCTTCCTGCCCACCTCCGCCCCTTCAGCAGATCCAAGCTGGCCCCTCGCTGATGGGACAGGTGGCCGTGGCCTCTCTCTGCAGCTGGCCTTCGGCATCAGCGAGCCCAATAATTACCACAGCCTTTGCCTGTTGCCGTCAGATGAGCTGCCGTGGCCCTGCTGCCCATTTGCAGATGCTGCTACACCTTCCTGCTGCTTCAAAAGATGAAATGTTGCAACATAAAGTATAATTAACATTTATCCTGTTTAAAATGTGACAGATCTCCTATGCTATGCTATTTTATTATATCTAAAATGAACTAGCAGATGATGATGTATATTTTCTACTGACCCTGGATGTTTTATCATTAAAATACTAGCACTCTTGTTACAATGCCTTCATAATACATTAATATGACTATCTCAGCTTCTAGAAAACTAAACTATAACCTCATGGTCTTTTATATGCTGTAATTTGTCTTTGGGTATTAAAAAAACATTATAGCTGTATCAGATTATTAACAGCAAAAATGAGTCACAGCCCCTACGTTGCCATTTACACATCTGAAAGTCTTTGTCCCGTTGGAGATGTTTGGTTCTCAGATAATCAACTTGCTTCCAGCTTCATAGAGAAGGTTGAGAGGTCTTCCCACTTGCTCCATTGCTGGTCTGATAAGCTGCAGCCCAGCAGGAGAGTATGTCCTGGGGTGACAGATGTTGCTGGAGCTGACAGAAGTAGTGTTCAGCCCAAGCAGTGATCTGACCCATGAACCTACAGGACATGGTATTTTGTTTCCAACTAAGCTCAGGTCCTTTGGTGAAATATCCTAAGGTGAGAACAAAAGTCAAATGATCTGTCATGTTCTTTACTGGCCTAATTCTAGTGTCTGCATTTTGCTCTAATATACAGAATATTGTCAAACCACATTATTAATAAACCTAAGGGATGGTTTTCCTCTACCTGTCTATTCTAGCCTTTCAGCCCCCTGTGTGCCGTACAGCGCTCTGTGGGCTGTGGTCCTTTGCTCATCTCAATCTCTGCACTTTTCCCTCCTGCCAAAGACCCCCCTGCTGCCCACTCACCGTTAGGTTCAGTTGAACTGCAGGAGCTGATGCCTAGCACCCAGTGAGCCGTGACTGTGTTAGGATGAGCTGGGTGCCAATGAAACATAGCCTGTGGACTGGGCGAATGTGGTCTTTGGACAACCTCCTCCTTTGTCTGTGCCTGCAGGACCCGGTGGAGGTTGCCCACTCACTCCCAGCTGGGCTCAGACACACCTCGCTGAACTGCAGCAGGGGCCGCACCTTTGTGTTGCCCTTTTTCCAACGTTAGCGTTCCTTCTGGCACTAATATTGATCATTTAGTATGACAGATCAAACATTTGAAGCCTTGTAAGTTGCTTTTGTGGTATGGTAAGCGACGGAGAGCCCAAGTACAACTCACTTTTATTTACCCAGAGCCGCAAGCTGGGAAGAGCAGAAGGCAATCCTTCTCTCGGGAATCTCAGCCCAGCACCAGCCACTGGTTTCCAGGGGGCCATTTCTGCCTAAAGAATCGAGTCTAATCGAGGACCAAGGCAAAGAGCACGAGCTCCAGCTGCTTGCAGAGCCCGCACTCCCTCGAGCAATGCCTCTGCACGGAGCCTCGCAAACCGAAGCAAACAGCACACAGCATTTCTGTCTGAAGCTGAACAGAAAGACAAGCACAAAAAGCTGTTTGTGTGCTTTGGTTTTCTGCTAACGACAGGGCTTTCCACCTTCTGAGACTCAAAATTCATGAATATATGTAAATGTAGAATTAGTGGCTGTGGTTTAAAAACCCCCTCACTTAAGACTCAGGTCGGATTGTCTCTGTGTTTAGTGCAGGAGATAAGCAAACATTAATTTCCTGTCATTTGTATTAAGGGAATTGTGCAATTGATCCTGGGAAAGTTAGAAATGTGCTGAGATACCAAGTACCCAGTTCCAATTGTTACTATACGAACAATAAAATACCCTACATTGCTTCTAAGGGCCCAATCTGAAAACAGTTTTTCCAAACTCAGCTTTCACATGCTGTGAGACCTCTGTTGCCATCTTAATTGGAAATTTACGGCACCCTGGCCGAACTGTTTGCTGTTACAGCCACGCTCTGCAGGGAAGAGGAAACTGATACGACGCTTGACTGAAGGAATACCTTTTGAAGATGTGGAAGATTAAGTAGAGGTGCCAGGAGAAGGAATTCCCAGGTCTATTGTATACTGCGATATATTTTGAGGTGTTGGAACTGCAAGCCATTCTTAGTCAGTTCAGATTAATCCTGAGATCTGGCTGTACCAGAAATCTGTGGTCTTCATTCTTATTTCTGCCATGGAAAGAGAAGTCTTTAATTTCACTCTTGCATTCTGTTAGCCACCGTGAAATGTTTCACCATGGCCGAAATGGTGAAAGCTATTTTTCCATCTGTGCCTGTAAGCCATGAAAGCACTAGCTTTTGATGTAAATAAACTCAAGTTCTTCAACGCTTTGAAGATCCAGCAGATTCATAGAATTTTTCTGCTTTTACTACTGCCACTAACCCAAACATTAGGATTCCAGGTTTATCCCATTGCTTCTTTATCAGTAGAAGAGTAGCTTCTGACAAGATGGTCTTAAATTTGTGTTCCTAAATATTACAGAACTTGCACTGCCAGGAAAAGAGGTCCTTCTGTCACTTGTCCAATTTACATGGAAAACAGTCAGTTACTTGATACATAAACTATATCACTGGCCAGCTGAAAAAGCTAACATAGTATTAATCAGGTTTGAGATGCATCCAGGCGATCACATGATAACTCAGGTATTATGCTACCTTTCTGATTTCAATTACCTCCTTTTTATGTGCCTGGAAAGTAACTATAAAGTTATCAGCATAAAACCAGTAAAGCAGACTTCTATAAAAGTGGCAAGTGAGTTATTGCAATTGCTCTAGGCAATGTAACCTACTTCTGCATACAGTCACAGATGGGAAAGATTTACTCATTGTCTAAATTTTATGTGCACAGACAGAAAAGTAAAACACGAAAGCCGTCCTGCTTCCTCTCCAAACTCAGTTTTTCCTTCTCCTCACCCCCAGCAGCCAAAACATGAAATCAATTTCTTTTAAAGGAATGGAGTCTTGATGGGACTATACTGTAAGGTGAAGGAGAAGGTTATTGACTAAAATTATATTGCAGCTTAGGGGAGAAGAGTAACAGCCTAAACATGCGGCGAATTTCAGAAAACCAAAATGTAGCCATTTTAAATAGTATTTTTATATTTGATTGATCAGGCAAATGTGTTACTTTAGAGATAAGGCAAAAGTTATCATATTGAGAGATGGTTTCTAGCCACGCTGTCATCTGGTTAAAAAGATGCAGCACCCAAGGGCACTGCTTGTTTATTAAAAGCATCTGTTTTATTTCCAGAAGAAAAATGAAAAATCATTGCTTGAAAAGCTGTGTGACAGAACTGGAAAGACAGAGTTACTTTATGTCTGTGACATGGCAGGGGTCCTGACTCTGCCCCTTACTGAACGTGGTTGTCGGTCGCACCAGCAGTCCTGCTAACTTTGGCATAACTCCTTTGCTGCCCGAGAGGTACTAACTGGAGTACGTCAGCTCTGCCGTTCGCACGTCCGGGTTTAGCTCGTGCAAACAAACTTGATCTAGCTGTGAAGTGGTAAAAAAGCCAGCCCAAAGCCAGTGATGAGCCCTCAGTTTCCCAAACCCAAGGTGCCTCAGCAGCACGCAGCACCTGAGCCAGGTGGATCGAAGCTCCTTTGGGGTATGTCTGTATGAGACGGCACAGGGCGCCTTAAAGCCGTGTCCTGTGCAGTAGGGCCAACATCGTGTCTCAACACCTGGCCTGATGTTGCAAGTCTGACACTGTGGCTTCCTGACCTATTCACAGCAGAGGCCGAAGCCTCCCCTAAAAAAGCCCAAGCAAGGCCCGCACTCGCTCTGCACGCACTGCCTGGTCCCAGGGGGAGAGGAGAGCAGGTTTGCTGCACCCTGGGAGCATCGGTCTCGCCGTGCAGGACCCACACATCTGCGCTCCAGGAGTGCATTGCATGCGTTGGTTTTTGGAAGCGTCAGACTTGCTGCACCCCTAGTGTGGGGGTCATCCCAGAAATCCCAGGTCGAGGCACGCTAACCTTCACAAAGTGTGCGTGGGCAAGACTCCTCCGTAGGGCAAAACTCCTGCTGAGGTCTTATCTTTTCTTGAACTGACAATGAGGAGAGAGCCCTTACTCTGGGGCAACCGCTGCTTCATAATTCCGCTGCTTTTTAGATCCCAGCATGCCAAATGCAGAGGGAAAGATGGAGAGGTACCAAACTGTCTTCAGATGTGTTTCATCTCCGCTGCTGTTTCACAAAACCTGAAGACAGAACACTATGAAAAGGGTATTTGAGGATTGAGTTGCCTTTCTTTTCAACAGCGTACTGCCTGCTTTTAATGTTTACTAATCTTTTGGCCGTAAAAAATGTACCTGGCTGAGATGTTTCTCTTGGTCTGTAGTCACTGCCGCAAAGGAATTCCTCCAGGCTCTTTTGCCTTCCCTCCTGAGCTCCTCAGGGAACTCTGCTGCTGTCCCTGGCAGCAGACCAAGGGGAAACAGCTTCAGTTTAAGCTCTCCTTGTAGCAACATTGACCAGCACGTTCTGTCAGCGCCAACAACTTTTTGAAGCTGGCACTTTTTTAATGCCTGGTTTCTCTTTTTATTCAGGTTTCAGGTATGCAATGTAAAGAAAACCCCCTCAAGAGTTATTTTTCTTCATTTCATCCTTTGAGTTGTCTGAAAAGAAAACCTGCTGTGGCTGAGCACCCCTGAAAACACCAACTCAGATCCACCTCAGGCCAAGCCTGGGACGTCCTTTTTCCTGCCCTTCAGGTCTGCGGGCAAAGCAGAAGAAAATATGCTGGAATACCAACTGAATAGCTAAATGCCCAGCAGAGTGAGCAGAAACTGCTGAGCAATGCAACTACAGCGTCAAGGTAGTCGGTAGTTGTAGGAAAAAGGCAGCAGCACATCAAGATACATACCAGTGAAAACTGGTAATTGATCTGTTCTGCCAGGACAGAGTGAAACGTCGTCCTTCGGTGCTAGAGCTGTGGGCAAAGCGCTAATGACTGAATTTTATAAATGCTGTTTGCAGAATAATAATGCGACCTCCTTTTTCCACTGAATGGATATCTTACTTTCTGGAAAGGGCAAGCAACTCCGTGCAGTCAGAATAAAACAAAGGTCACTCAGAAAACTACAGTAAATCCTAGCGCTGAACAAAGTATCCCTCACTTGGGAGCGGGCAAGAGGCGTCTGTGGTGTCCTACGCTGCTCCTGTATCAACACATCTGGCTGAGGTTCTCTGCGCGCAGGCCAGCGGGCTGCCACCAGCTGGTTCGCAGCATTGAGCACACTGGCCCGGAGACATCCAAACCGGGGATACAGGCCCTGGGTTAGTCCTCAGCTGCACTGGTGTGAATTCGGAGCGGTTACTTTACCTAAACTGGAGGTATTCTGGATTTATACCTCCGTGCTTACTGGCAGGGCTTGGCCCCTTGCAGTGAAAGATCATAATCTTGCTTTCACGCCCCATGGGATATTGACTTTAACAAAATACTCTATGCTTCATTTCTCAGTGTTGCAAAACAACTTAATGGATCATATACTTAGGGGAACATTTCCATTAATTTTTAGCTTACATTCTCGCTCTTTCACAACACCAAAATGTCAGTGGCTTTAGCCTTTTCAATACTGTTTCCTCTGAGAGCACACAAGGAAGAAAGAAGGCAAAAACCAAGCCTTTATTTAGCTAAAGCCATCCACATGCTACCTTTGAGCACGGAGGAAGAGTTATACAAAGGCCCTTCCACTTACCTCTCCTCTGAGCAGGCTAAGAACCCCACTTATTCCCTGATGATTGACATTTGTTTCGTACGACCTTGATTCTCTTCTTGCTCACACGTTTATCAAGCATGAAGGTTTGCTATAGCTGACGTCAGTGGAATTTTAGCAGCATAAAAGCAGAAAAATGTAAGTACAACTGACAGAAGAGGCAGCTTCTGAAAGCAAAAATATGCATTTGCTGTTACCGAAATGAGAGATGAAACTTATACTTGTCTATTTGCAGCTATATTCTTTTGAAGGTTTACAAAACCCCATGAAAATCTAGATGTTAGAGACTGTATAATCACTTAGAGAGTTAATGTGCATAAACACATATAAAATGATTGTTTGCCTTTTTCCTGCACAGCCTTTTTACTGTATTACTGTATAAATCAGACCTATTTTATTTTCACTTGCTAAGCTTTGTACTCGTTTTAGAGCATGTCAGTGAATGAATACATATTTCCAGATCCTTACAGCCTTAAAAAACGAATTTCCTTGTATTTTCATGGAAATGCCTTCAAGAAATTTTTCTACAAAGCATATTATTCGAGCTAGGACTCGGGGATTTAATGGCTCAGGATATGATTTCCAACCTGTGAAGTGCATGACAAATCTGAGCAGAAAAGGTCACGTCACAGAAGAAGAGCGAGTCTTAACAGGAAAACGCGAAGCTCGCCGGCCCTGTAGTGTTACGGTGGCAGCTGCGCTAATGACAGATACAGTTCTCTGAGGAACGTAATCTTCTCCCTCATGGTTCTGCTGGTACCCAAGAGCATATGGCCATCGGTGCGTGGATGAGATAGCCACAAGTCATACCCATGCAGAAACTAGGAGAAAAATCACCCAGATCATTCAAAACATATGGATCCAACGAGGCTTGAAAGCTGGGCTGAGCGGAGGGCTAAGGCACGCTCCACTGGCAGCAAACGATGGTGTCTCTCAGAAAGGGTGATCCTGCAAAATGTGCACTGGAAACTGATGTGTCCCTCATGCCAAATGCAAATAAAGTTTGGTTTACAGAGAGCGGGACAAACCAGAGAGAGGGGTGTGGGAGATGCTGCCGCAGTATGGAGCTCTGAATTTAGCAGTCTCCCATGGAGAAAAATCACAGGCAGGTTAGGAAGAAGTTGCACGGCAGCTTACAAATCTTTTTCTTCTAATGGTTTGGAGTTCTATTAGATAGCAAAGCCCTGACGGTGCTGGATGGCGTGCACCCAGAGAGCTGCTTTGCAGGCACACTGTGTCTTTTGTCTGCGGCAATGCCTCCGACTGCGGCCAGCACAGGGCACTCATTCTGCATGGGCAGGTGGTGAAGAGGTACCACCCCTCTCCGCGTCAAACAGACAGGCCGGTAGTTTTAACTTGCTGCTCTTACGTCAGTCGCGGCTTTCTCGGTTGGCCCATGCATATTTGTATTTTATTATTTACGCAGCAGCCCTGCAGATGGACCTTCTGCCCTCAGAGACCACGAATGTTACGAGCACGAGCAGTGCTGGGGAGGAGGGACCCCGCGGTGTCCAAAAGTGATTAGCTCCACTTCCAAAAATGCGTTACAGCCCTTGGTCCTTGCCAATGACACAAAAGCTCTGGTTGTAACGTAGGTGTCTGTCTAATGGGCACTGGGCTAAGACCAACAACATACAATTCGTACAGGCCACTGAACAGCTTCTGATGTTAATGACTTTCGATTACCACTGGCCTGAGTTGCATCTGTATTTTATTAACACTGTGTACAGAGTGAGCTGAATTCCAGACGGAGTACAAAGTGCATTTTTTCTGGTTTGGCCCATAATTGCAAATGCTAAAATTGTACTTGTAGCTGTTTTATGACTTGACATTGACCTTAAACTCTGTGCATTTGCTACAGTGGAACATTGCAATTTCTAGGGAGCAGAAAGATCACACAGAACTGGTCGATGATCTCTATGATGCAAATAAAAATAGTACCGTGAGTGTTCAAACAAATATTTCTTTCCATTTTGCCTTTGCATTTTTATTGCTTCCCCAGGTCGCTTGAAACGAAATTGTCCTTCACAGGGCAAGCTACGGTTGCTTTGCAGAGAGCAAAAAGACGGTGCTTTAAGATCATTAGAACCCCGAAGATGTTAGAGCAGCCCAGATGATTTGCATTTCTGAGGGAAAGGCTTTTATTTCTGAACTGTTCACCTAGTATTGATCTGGAAACGTACCTTCTTTTTTCTCGAGAAAACGCCTGTCCTCAGAATTAACAACAGACATACTCCTCGCCTTGATGCGCCACCTCTCCAGCAGCGCCCGCATGAGGTGCCCGCTGCTCTTCGGGTGACAGCAGAGGAAACGAACCCTTCGGGCCGCGGAGCTGCCCTGGGTCTCAGCGGCTGATGCGGAGGGAAAGGAGGTGGGACACAGCCCTGTTATAAGTTGATCTCACAAACTGAGGAGAGACAGAGCCAATTAAAATTTGAAATATTTATTTAGCAAGCGGCAGCAAGCAGAACAGCGCTGGGCGGCCCGGGAGTCCCACTCCACCGACGGCGCCTTTACCCCCTCCAGAGTCCTCTTCTTATAGTCCGGGGCTTTTGCTGGTTTCTTCTGCAGTCTCTAAGGGGTCTTTCCTGGCCTTCTGGTAGGTCATTTACATACCTTTACAACCCTTATCCCTTATCCGGCAATCAAGGCCAGTACTTAGCGGGACATTGCGGTTACACAGTCTTCCGGCTATACTAGTTTACAGCGATTAGCATATTGTATACCGGTTTGATTAACAAATATACAATACAAGTCTATCACAATGATGACTTTGCAACTTAGCCTAGTTTATGCTTGTTATGATGACTTTGCAGCTTAGCCTGCCACAGCAATTTATGAAACAATTTAGGTTTGATGAACAAAGCTTATTGAGCTTACCACAGCCCCAGCTCAGGGACCAGACACGCCGTCTGCTCCGCACCACCCTTCCCTCACGGGAAGGCAGCCGCTTCGGCTCCGGCAGCTCGGGAGCCCAGGAGCTTTTTTTTCCACTCGCTGCTGGCAAGCAAAGCTGGGCAGCCTCGCCGAAGTTCGCACCTGAAGAGGACGTTTTAACGAGGCTCTCTCACATCCCCATCAAACGCGAGGCCTCTGCACCTTAACTCCCTTCTCCACCGTGCCCTTCACCGCCGACGCTCGCTGCCACACCAGGGACCCGCGGGGCACAGGGCGGACGCCCGGGCCGGCAGCGCTGGGGGAACCGGCGCCGCCAGGCGGGCGCCACGCCGCCGGGGCGCAGCCACCGCCGCATTTTGCTTTTCTGCTGGGTTTCCTTTCGCCGGCCGGGGGACCCTTGGCCCTGGGGGACCCGGTGGCCGCAGCGCTTCACTTGCCCGGGACGCCTGTAGGTGGCTCCCGCCCTGCGCGGTGGCGGCAGCCGGCGCCGCCCAGAGCCGCCGGGGCGACGGCCCGGGGAGGCACCGCCGCCTGTGAAGCTGAGGTCAGGCTGCGGGGAAGAACGAGGCTGTGTGAAAACAGTATATGGCAAAAAGTTAATGGAAAAGAGTGCCCCATCGCTCGCGGAGACGTTATTACATATATTTTTTTGTTTTTAAGGCGTTTACGAACACGTAAACTGCATCTACAGCTGGGGAAAGCGCATCCCCCCCACCTGCCGTGGTCCCCTCCCCGCCTTCCAGCTATCCTCTCCTTAGAATTTCAACACCGCTTTGCTTTGAAGTACAACCTGTATTTGAGTTATATTATTTCCATTCAGGCTGTGGAAATAAAACTTAGGACGGTGTTGATTTCTCAGATCCACTCAGTCTTTGAAATTTGCATTGGATTATCCTAATCACTTAGCCTCGTTGTATATATTTACGCAAGCGCTTTTGATGTTTAAACAGACCAGGCTGTAATGAGCCGTGCAAGGGGAGATATATACCCCAAAGAGAAGGAATGCTCTT
The DNA here is from genome assembly GCA_008921705.1 of Burhinus oedicnemus. Taxonomy (NCBI): domain Eukaryota; kingdom Metazoa; phylum Chordata; class Aves; order Charadriiformes; family Burhinidae; genus Burhinus; species Burhinus oedicnemus. The sequence goes on along the minus strand of VFFE01007140.1, from coordinate 1,972,851 downwards.
TTTTCTCAGACCACATCTCAAACCAGAAGTTTTCAGATAAAACAGTGGGGTCAATGCCATCGGGACCCGAGGGGAATGTCTGTAAGGTTGGAAAGATGGAGGGATTGACTCTGCCTTTGGCTGCGGCAGGCAGAGGCAGAGCGGGCCTGGGTCCCTGCAAGTGCGAGGAAGGCGGTGAGGACTTGTCTTCTCACATCCTCCATCGCCACTGTAACCTGCACTCCTGGCCAGCCTGACAGAAGAAACGGTCCAGCCCCAGCCTGTGATGTCCAGACCTACAGACACAAGTTTCTGGGGACTGAGCAGGAGGAGCAGCTGTCAAATCCCGGCTCTACCGAATTTAGTGGGAATAGTAAAATGTCCTTTTTTGGAGACAGCAAAGAGCCTGGGACTGAGGTGCAGTTGTGCCAGCTCTGACCATGACATGCAGGCAAGTCCTGCAGGACCTGCGCTCCTGCAAGCAGGGGGCCGGAGAGCTGGGAAGTGTTGGTGCCCATATGCTCAAGTTAATTAATTTGGTCTCAGAGCTGGCTCTGTTAGATCCAGAACGAGAGGCGACAGTAGAGACAGAAGCAACCCTTACATAGCAAATGTGACCAGGAAAAGACAATGAGGCAGGCTAGACAAAGGAGAAACAGATCTGTTGAGGACTGAAGAAGACAAGGAACCTTTCTGGAAGATGCAGGAAATTGCCAGTTATCTCATATGGAGTTTAGCTTCGCAAAGGCTAGAGAGCATATTTCTATTTGCACATTAATATAGAAAGAATATTTGCAATCCTTGAAGCAGTGTAAAGGAGGAATATTCTGGATGATCCTTTCATTAACTTGATCTTACAATGAAATCTGGATCAAATCATTCATTATCCAACATACTACCCTAAAGACTGTAAAAACCATGGTAAACTCTGTCAACAGAGTATTGATTTTGTAACTTAAGATGGTGAAGTTTGTGGGTAAGGACCTTAAAAAAAAGAGAAGCTTGTTCCAGGAACATACATTTCCATAAACTCAATGACAGATGAGAGCAGACTTTCTAACTCACACACTGAAACTGATCTATCCGCTTAGACATGCAAATGTCATGTTTTGAATAAGTCTAACATTTTGAATTGTCACCAGTGAAAACAGCTTTCTCCAAAGGCAAGTTGGATTTTTCAGCTATCCTAAGGTTGTAAACCATGTAGAGTCAAGGACAAACAGTAATGGGCAAAACTAAAATGTTCTGCTTTACGAGGATTCAGTGATCTGAAGAGGTTTTTAAGATAACATTTTCCGCTTCATAATCTTTTCACAGGCAAATGTTTCTAGAAGCATAGCTCCTTCCCTCCCTAGGACTACCTAGAACGGGATAGCCAGGGCCTCTTGCCTGGGCTGGGAGAGGAGTGGGTTCATTGCCAGTGCTGGATGGGCAGTCGCCAAACACGCTCCTACTGCCCTCTGGGGATGCAGCAGGAGGAACACCCCAGGGCTTTCATTCTGGCTGACTTATTTTGTCCTTATTTCTAGCTTGCAAGTTACATGCCTTGCTGCACCGATACTGACACGCTGTGACCCGTGTGAGACACAGTCAGGAGAGGGAGAGGCTAACGGTCCTTTCTCTCCTTGAAGGACATGAATTTGTGAAGCAATCAGAAACACCAAGAGATTAATAACTTTTCTCCCCTACAAAAGTATGACAAGACTTAGATAGCACGCACAGTAGGAATCAGTATTGGGTTTTTTCTCTCAGAGGTAACTGATTTCAACAGGACCATTTTGACTTAAGCCACAAGTACTGCTTCAGCTCCATGCCTGTAGAGGGAGAGGAAAAAATGCATTTTGATGCCTCTCCAACGTTAGTAGGAATCTCCAGTGGTGGACAGGTTCATAATACATTAGGGCTAAAGCCTTGTGCTGTCGCCTTCCAAACCTAAATGAGATCTCCTAGTGGTTCTATCCTGGAGTCCCACGGCTGCCTAGTGTAGCCTTGCAGCTTCCTTGTGACAATCGATCCATTTTCCATCTTGATCACCATGATCTTACTCAGATATTCTAAGTGGTGCCCTCTCTTCTCCCACTAATAGATAGGCATGTAGCCTTGTATTTGGGACAACGACGGTGAGGTGCTCCGAAGCTCATGTCCAACAGTAAAAGCGGATTTCAAAGATGTTTCTCATTCGAATTCAGAAAATCTAAGAGCTGCGTGAACTTGTACTGCTGATTATTAGTGGAGACTAACAGACTCCTGTACATCGAGGAGTGCAAACGATTTTTTTTTTTTCAACTTCTTATGACCTAAAGGAGCCAGAAGACTGCTTTATTTTTATGTCTGACAGCGTACAAAACAACACGGAGAAATCACACCTCACCTTGCAACTTTATCATACTGTTATTCTTCTGGGAGATGTTACAGCTTTTTCTACAGTTAAAACTTACAAGTTGCTAAAATTGCTGCCATTGTTACGTGCTACTCAGACACAAAACATGTCTATAGTTATCAAAACTGTGCTGTGAAGTCAGTGGGTGTGAAAGACTTAACTAACTGTGAAGCTGTGGCTCTAGCTTACGTTCCGGGTTTGTCATGGAGAGGATGAAAGAAACAGTTATATTAGCAGTTCAAGTCTCACCTAGGTGTGTTAAAGCTGAGAATCATTTGCATGTTAAAGAACTGTGGTAATTAAGTTGTGTGTTCTAGTTCAATTTTTGGAAGCAAATTCTTTAAACAGTATTTATGACTAGGATTAAAAGATGTAAACAAGTGCCTTGAAACAGCCTCTGAAGTCAGGTTTGCTCAACTTGTTTATTCCTAATGAAGACAAAGATGATGCCTATGCTAAGGAAGAGTGAACTGAGTGATTTGCTTGAGAAGTTTCTGCAAGTATTGATACTTTTTCCTAAAATAACCTAAAATGATATTAAAAAAATCCCTTTCCTCTTAAAAAGAAACATATCAAAAGTGCATGTGTCAGCATGTTTCCTCCCTGAGGATTTCTCAATCTAGAAAAAATGGACGTTTTTTCCAATTTCCTTCAAAAGGTTTGCGTGTCTGCCAGGTGGTTTGCATCTGATAGTCAAATACTGCTGATGAGAACCATCAATTCCTTCAAGGACTTGACACTGCATCCAATTTGTATCGCAAGTGACTGTAAAAGGAGGTGACTGCAGCTATCATTTTGTTAGATTTAGTCAAAACATCCCCAGAAGAGGCAGGAGGGCATGCTGGGAATTGTTTGATGAGCCTGCTGCGAGAATAATTACATGGCCAGCAGTTTGTTCACTTCATCTTTTATAGCACTTTCTTAGCGGTTTTTGTGTGGTTTGAGCACTCGGCTTTTTGAATTAAAGAATCTTTACTGCCATTGTCTCTTTAGCTAATTCCCGGATTATGCAGTCTCAGATGTGCATCCCAGGGTTGCTTCTGTGTTACACAAGGTATTAGAAAATTAAAATACTTTCTTCAATTTTCCCATTCTTACTTGAGATGAAATTTTCCGCACCATAGCTGTGATCGAATTACAAGAGTTGCCTGTTCTGATTGCAATGCCTACATAGACCTTAGGCCCATTTGTGTTTTAATCCTACTTCATTGAGCAGGATGAATGTCAAAGTTTGCAACTTCGATATCAGTTTTTTGTTGTTGTTGCTAAAATTGCACATATAAACTTTGCAATCTTTTTACTATAACAAGTTATAGCTTAAAGTTTTCAAGAGCAACTTAGGTACCAGGGAACCAAAGATCTGTTAGAATTTCAATTTGACTCAGCAGCTTTTGAGAAAAAATAAATGGGTATGAGCCCCTGGAAGACAGTACGTGAAAGTATTACCAAAATATTAATTCTGAGTTGATGGGAAATCCGAAAGCTATGAAAGGAATCACATTAAAAACTAGAAGCTGTGCTTATACAACTGACTACAAGGGGTCCATGATAGCTGTGGGTGCCTTTTATAAGGCAGGTAGGCAATTAAAAAAAAGGCGGTAACAGCAAACCATCCTGCCGAGAGCAGCCTGACCGGTCCTCTCTAGACCGGTTCTCTTCTCAGCTGCTGTTTCTGATAAAACAGACCAGCCTGAATCTATCCTAAGACAGCCCTAGGCTCCGGTTTTCTCTAGTGGGTGCAGCACACGTGCTTTTCAGCTCTCCGGTATGAATGCATGTACACAGCCACGTGTCTCTTGCTTTGAATACATTGAGATGCATACAAAGGAGGAGAAAAGGAAGTAAAGGAGGTAAAAATTACCATATCAGAGCCTTTTGGTGCCAGATATATGGATAAAAATATATTGCTTGTGACTTCAGTAAAATGAGAATCTGCTGTAAGAGAGTTTACTACAATCTGTCTCGTTTCTGTGCTTGGGGACTTCAGAAGACTAACTTTATTGGAAAGGAGCTGGAAAAAACTACATCATTGGCCAAAGCTGGAAAAAAAACATTTCCTTGCTATGGAAAGAATATTAGTATTCTCACAAAGAAGGTTTTATAGAAACAAGAAACATAGTTTTAAAGCAAAACTCCCTTTGATGTGAATCCTGCACAAAGCACAAAAAATGTAAGAGGGCCTGTGGGATCCCATTTTCTTCTGTGTGCGCTTCCCAATTCCTCTCTTTGCTAATGGGTCACATGGGACGTGTCTTCTTTCCAGTGGCTGAACTAGGGCATCTTAGGAGGAGGACAGCAGGGATACAAAGATTTCCTAAAAGACATGCCGGTGCTGTAACCAGTTTCTCGAAGGGGGAAGTATTTCTGTTTCCTTTTCCCGTCTTTTCTGTTTCTGCACCGTATCTGCTTCACCTTGCAGTTACTTGCACAGCAGAGGTTTAACTTCACTTATCAGCCAGAATCCACCCCAGCAACCTGCTCCTGACAGAAGTTAGTGCTGGAGAAAAATCCCAAGAAATTACCTTACGGGCAATGAAGAAATGACAGGTATATATAGTGAAAGTGTCTTTTGTTTGTTCCATTCATTAGAAGCTGGGCTTAACTCTGAAGCACGAGAATTTAAATCCATTTAAGTGTTTAGTAAATTAAGGTAATACATATATTTTTGAATAGTTAATATCTGCTAGAGGTCAATTATGTGCTTTGTGTTCCTCATAACATTAATTTCTCTTACATTTTTAACTCCTGATCTTTTGAGCTCCCTTTTATTTTCCATTAAAAAGCCACTCTAGCTCAGGACTACATTGTTTAAAACTAAATTTAATTATCATTTTATCTAACTTCTTTTACATTGAAACAAGGCTCACTGATCTTCAATTTACAGTGATTTTAATTAAAAAAATCCACCCAAAGCACAATAAAAAGAACTTCTAAAATCCTTTTGTAAATAATAACTAGCTGTAGCAGGATTGCAAATAAAGGGCATTTTTTTGGTTGTTTTTTTTGTTTCTTTTTTTGGAGGGGGGAGGTTAACAAGTTGGACATTTCATCCTTAGCTTTCCTCAGAATTCTATTATTCATCACTGTCCTATTTACCAGGTTCTTTTAGTATCTTGTGCTGATATACCACTAGCTAACTTTACCTCAGTTCTGTTGCCTAAGAGTCAGCTTGAATTTCAAAGTCATACCTTTTAACATGCTTTGGAACACACTTTTAGAAAGTGAGGAACTTTATTTGTATAGAAAAATGTTCCTTCAAGTCAACATTACATATGTACGTTACTGGCTGTTGGATTTTCCACTTCATTTTTAAGCTCGTATAGTTTTGAGTTATGCCCACTCCTCTTATATACAGTTCAGTATTGTCAATACTAAAAAAAAAAGGATAAAACTTGTCCTGACAGAAGGAACATATCAGGTATAAACTGGCTAAATACCTTGTCAGCTGTTCATGTCACCAGTTTCACAAAATTGGACAAGAATTTCCACGAGAGGAGAACTGTCTTAGTGATCCTGCTTCATCTGAACTTTCCTCCTTTTTACAATTTTTTAATGTTATTACTGCACTTTGGCATTTTTAAGGTGTTTAGATATCACACAGAAATGCAACCTTCGATCTTCAAGCTTCAAAACTAGATTTAGTTTTGAGAAATGGTGAAAAGTTGGGTTCATATGGTGCTTTTCCTGAGTTTCCTCTAGACTCAGTAATGCATTTTTCTAGTCTCTGTAGCCATGAAAGTCACAAATTGAGCGAAAACATGCTGGGACTTCACTGAGAGCAGAATGTTTTGAAGATCCAGCTCAGATATTTCATTGAGTGAGTCTTGAAGTTTAGCAGCAGCTCAAACAGGTCAGTGGCGTGGTACATCCTCTTTGCATCGCCCATAGCTTGGCTGTATTTTCAAGGGGTGTTTAAATGTCTATGCTTTCGTTAGTTAAAAGGCTCTTGCAGTCCATGCTGACTCATTATTTCACAAATCTCTCTATAGGTAGCAGCTTTTAATGTTTGCTTTTATGTTTTAATGACTTGGAAACCCCAATTCCAAAATACTCAGTTGCACCAAGACTGGGGAAAAACAACAAAAAGCAGCATTTGGGGCAGCATGAGCTTCATTAAAATTCTTCAAAATTCTGCTTTTCTGCTTATCTCTGTCCTGCTGTTCACTGAAAAGCAGGCCTTGGCTCAAATTTTAAGGAATCATCTTTGATATCTGGGAGATACTGCATTTACCATTTGTCATCTTCCCATGCTGTTTTTGGAAGGTCAAGAGTAATAAAAGAATGTTACATATAGATTCCCTCGTCGTGCAAAAATGATGTTTGAGCCAAGAGCATTGGAATAACAACTGTGCCCCATGCCAACAGCACTTTGGAAGTCAACTGGGATTTATTTTATGAGCAATAAAGTTGTATGCTAGCTGGAATCATTTAAACACAAGAAAATTTCTACATTAATCAATCAATGAAACACCCTAACCCATCTTGTTTTTCAAGATGCCTTTTTGCCTTTGTGAACAGTTTTACAGCAACAACCATAAAATATTCTCACTCCCCTTACGCTTTGGCTTGTTACCTAGAAAAATGACAGGAGCCGTACAGTTCTGTAGGAAAACACGCACAGAAATCTTAAAGATTATTTCAGGTTGAAATCTTCAGCTTATTTAAGATTTATTTTAAGCAAAATGAAACTTTTTTCTAAAAAAAACCCCCAGCCTCTGATTAAATAAGTCCGAGAAGATCATACCGTATTTTGTTGAGGTAGAACTTTCACAGCTCTGTCCTTGATTGTATTCTTGCCTATTCTCACATCTACACTGAAGCTAGAGGCGTGCAGAGTCTTTCTCTAGATACTTCCAAGAAGCTTGAGGACATGAGCAGGGGGGTGTTTGTCCTGGCGGATAGAAACGGAGAAAGAAATTGGTAACAAAATCTATCTGCAAAAGTTAACTTCCCCAAGAGAAACCACCTCATTTATCACCATGGTCTAACAGTGATATTGCAGTAGGTGAAAGTTAGACCCTGTCAGCCTTGTAAATTTTTGGCTGCGTGGTGCTCAGTGAAGCCAGCAGGACAGAAAGGCAAAGAAAAAGTGGTACAACTGCTGACAATGGTTTTTACTGTTTCCAGCTCGAATGAGATCTTCTTGAACGAGCAGGGGTCGAGCACAGAGCAGCTCACCTGCTCTGCACAACGCACGGATACCAGACCTGCTTCCACAGCCTGATTCCACAGATTTCCCCCAAAGGTCTATTTGGGCCGTGCTGGGTGAGCAGTGGAGGGACCAGAGATTCAGCTTGAAGTGCTTGGCCTTTACGCTGCCACCTGACGGGGAGGTGACCCTTCCCTGGTGGGTGCGTTCTTGTCAGCGATACGGGAAGCAGAGCCCAGACGGGACGCAAGCAGCTTTGTTTTCTGCAAGTTGCCTCTGGGGTACCCGGGGAGGCAACCTGAGCTGCAGTCCATAGCTCCGCGCGGGGTCTGCGTGGTACCCCACGCTCCCCAGGAAAACGCCTACAGGCATTAGAAGGCAAAGCTGGCATGGAGAAGTAGGATTTTCCTCGGGGATTTTCAGGGACGTACTTCCATCCGTTCTCCAGAGGGAACAGGTGCCAGCGTCTTTCTTTCACAAACTGAGCAGCAAACAAGTCTGTTTCAGCTGGGGGTGGAGAACCGCAAGCAGTTTAGTGTTGGCATCAGCGCTGGGTGAGCTAACGCCCTCAGGAGCGGGGAGACCCTTCTTTAGACCTCCCTTCTCTGCTACAGAGGGACTCGAGCCCACACGGTCTCCTCTGTTATCCCTCGCAGGCAAGTTTCTCCACTGAAAAACAAGAAAAAGAAAATAGTGCCAGAGCAAGAAGTCAAGGAAGGGAAAATTACTTTCTTGCCCAGGGCTGGGGAGATACTATATTAAGACTGTTTTTACTAATATAAAACTAACAGCAAAAACAGAGGAGGCAAAAAGAACCAGGGGTCCCCAGAGATCGGTCTCTAGCAGGCTGAGGAATGACATTCCCCTTGTTTTTCTTTCTGACCAAATCCAGCTGGACAACGTTACGAGGATGGTGTGAACAGGCATGTGTTGTTGGTTTCCACGCGGTTTCTCACACGTTTAGGTCTATAAGGTGCCCACATTCATAAGCATTCAAGTGACCTAAAAATAAAAGAAGGAAAAATTGCTGCAGGAAAATGCCAGTTACCCACAGGCAATGACTGGATACCGCTAAATCAAACTCATGTCATACTGTAACTAGCCTACATTTCACTTTGACAGGCAGCCTTTTAATTTTTCACTTTTTTTTTTTTTTTTTTTAAATATTTTTAAAAGACGTCAGATGTTTTTTACTGGTAACAAAAGGAAAAACTTGCAAGGCTCTGTGTAGCCTCCCAAGAGCTATCTTTACGTGGTGGGTTACACCAGAAAGCTCTGATTCACGTTCTTGCATGATTAAACACTACATTGTATAAACAAAGCAACACAACTTCATTAAAAAGTATTAATAATGAAATTCCATTATCAAAATTAATTCACATAGGCAGAAAAATCAGATTTTATTGCCACTTAACAAGGATTTGCACAGGCAAAATTTTTTCTTCATTCAACAGTATAAAAGATCACATTTTCTTTCTTGCAAACCTGGTTTTGAAAACAATGCTGTAGAAACCAACCACTGCCTCACCCAGGGTAAAGCAACACACTGAATCCAGGGGAGGGAATACCATCCACGTAGCAAAGAGAAATGTATTTAGTCAAAGGTCAAATCACAAGGAACGGGGTGGAAAGATTTCCCACTCACCAGCAAGAAGTTTAATTATTCCACACCACTGCTCATTTCATCAGAGGTAATGAGCTCCATGACAATTCAGTGGCAGGTGAAAGGAGATTCTTTCTTCCAAACAGAAAAGTCAGACAGGATAAAAAAGAAATAGCATATGTTTAAAAAAACAAAAACAACAACACAACAAAACAAAAAAGGCAGGGAAAATTTAACTGTTTAATATCTCTACATTTAATGACAAAGATATTTACTATTTCCTTTGAGAAGTTACAAATGCAGATCAAGTTATTTCAGACTAAAAATATTAGCAAATTTATTCTCAAATCATAAACTTGCCAGAAAATCCTGCATCAGAACCTAAACTGTAAATCCACGTTCTCTAGGTTGATAGAAGTTGGGATGTGACTGCACATGCACCTAAGTCTCTGAGCATGGGAACATGCCCGAGTTCTGCCATTCAGATATAGCCTAGATCTGCAACAGTCTTCTGTGAATAACAACCACACAGAAGATGCGAAAAAGGTAGTTTCAGGTGAAGTGAACTGTGAAGTGTGAAATCAGCTTTACAAAAAGCAATGTCTGCTTCAGGAGAGTTTATTTTCAGAATTAGTTTCAACATACACAGGCTTACACACATAAGTGGCTGTTTATACAGATGTTTGTGCTGGCATATTCCAACTTTGGAGACTTCATCGTGATGTCAAAATCAGGAGGCTGGGCTCTCAGTAGGGAGAAAAGGGATCCTCTGAAAGGCAATTCAGGAGCAGAGTCTAACCTGGGTAGTTTCTGTTCCTCTTTACATAAGACCCTCTCTCTGTTAATTAAGAAGAGGAGCTTTGCTCACAAAGGAGTGAAAATACCTTCTTATATGCTCATTTACTGAATTGCAGTATTCTTTACTGCCAAGTCACCCAGTGCTGCCTAGCTCAATACCTTACAAATTTATATATATATACACACCTATACACACACACTCTCTATATAATAGACCTTGAAAAGAAGATAACGTAGCAAGAGGATTTTGTACTGCAGATTGCATCTGAAAACACAATCATTAAATGGCTTCTCTATTCTTCAGTTCTGCCATTCTTCTCAACAGGACTTTCTAAGTGCTTGGGAATTTATTACCTTCTTGCCTTTATATAAAATAGTAACATGCCCAGGTACCACTTAGCAGAGAATACTGTTTCCATTATTTTGATTCCTGATAGGATCTACCTTTTTCGTGGAGATTTGCCTACATAATTTAGAAATATGACCTCCAAGAAATACTTAGAAAGGAACAAAAGAAATGGTATTTTCAAATGGAAGAGGTTCTTTTGAAATGGAAACCAACCTGGAATAGGTAGCTTAGAGAAAATACAGGCAGGGGTACAAAGCCCTACACCCAGAAAATCAGAAGAATTCGTAGTGTAAGCAGAGATTTCAAACCCTTTATAGCTCCTACAGGATCGCACCTCTTAAGGAAGATAAGAAATCCAGATGCATTTTTCTTTCTGATGGGGGAAAAAAAAGTCAGGTACCAGGGTGCAATATAAAAACACTGGAAAAAAATTTAAGACCTTTAAAGGGTCAGTACTCTTTTTCCCACCTTCTCAAAAGAGAATGGCATAAAAAAATGCATTCTAAATTTCCCTTCCCCCCCCAGTCAATTTCCACATATCTGTGATATATGAGACGAAGCAAGATAACATCATAATTGTGAGGCAAACAAACATTCTGTTTTCATAATGGAAAATTCTAATAGCCTGAGACTTTTTAATTAGAGCATTGAATCTCTGCTGCAGTACTCGGCTCCTTCTACCAGTGGAGAGCTGATTTAGTGACTATCCAGGCCTTTCCTGCATTCGTTAAATCAAAGGTAACGGAACTTTCAGGATTATTATGGAAATTTGATCTCTTTATGGAAAGCCATAGCGAATTATTTTCCACTCTTTTATAGAATAAGTTTTAAAGGTAATCAAACTGAAGTATGATTTTGGACATATTTGTGTTACAGCGCTGCTGGCTGCTGTTGTTGCATATGCTGCAACTGCTGCAGAGGGAGAAGAGATGCAGCCGCTCTGTCGACAGCAGCACTGCAGCAGTAATGACAAATTACTCACCTAGGGCACAGAATATGAACATCAGCGGCTGCCGTGCACAGCAGATTATACTCAGGTGTTTTCTGTTTAATCCCTACCAAATCCAAACCTATCTAACAAAGATAAAAAAACCCTACTATTATTTATTTACTTGATTGGTTATCCCATTGCTGGTTAACCAGCCAGAAACCACAAAATGCTGGCCTGTCTCCCCAGCGTTCCTTCAATCAGCGTTGCAGATTATGAGGCAGCATGACTTTTTTCTCCCATCTCTGCATGAGGAATCTGAAGTACATTCTTACGAAGCAAAGGAAATCCTTCTACCACCTCTAAACCCAGGTTTTAAATTGCTGAAACGATTGTTTTCTGATAGAACTATTTCTGAGAAGCTGGGAAAAAACTGGAGATAGTGAGATCCCATTTTATTTTGGCTAGATTTTTTCTTCGGCTAGACTTTTTCTTCCAAGAGAGCTCAGTATGAAGACGGGTGACTTGGTATGGACTGAAGCAGATTTTCATGAGGACTGTGATTTGGTGTAACCTCACCACAGATTTGGCTATAGACACTTCAAGATTTTATGTGAATCACAAGAATCCCACAAACATGGATCTGACTTAACATGAAGGAGCAAAGGAAAAACAACTTGAATTCACACTCGCAGAAAAGTAGGCTTCATATGTGCATGTTTGCTTTTCTATATTGCCCTCTGTTAGCAGAAAGATGCATCACTGGCAATGTATTACACTGAGCAGGAAAGCTGAAGATATGCCTACATCCTAGGACTAAAAAAATTCCAAACGCTCAAAAAACCCAACATAAAAAACCCAAACCAAAACAAAACGAGTCCCACACCCCAGGAGAGCATTAAAGCGACAGCCTAGTAAGGCAGCCTTACTTTTGCTCTGCGGTCTGTCTCACACTAGCTCTGCGCATTGCTTGCTATGGTATCACCAGTTTTGTTGTTCCTTAACTGGAAACAAAGCAGCCCATTTTTAGCTTAGCAGATCTGAAGGTGAAACATAAGTCATAGTTCTGGTATTTCTCAGTCCCCACCTTCATCACTCTGAACCTCTGGCCAGCCGCAATTCAACTTGACAGAGATGGAAAAGTCTCCTGTATGTTATCTTTCATCACCTTTCATGAAAGTAGGTAGGAAAAGAAGAATGCTATTTCTGCACCTGTGGAGTGACAGCCTTCTTTAGACACTGGGGAAATCATATGCTAACCCCCCTGGAGACAGTATTCCACAAAAAAATGTGCTCAAGGAACTCCATGTTATTATTAATGAGTTTGAAACTAAGAGCTGGTCACAGATCAAAGCTGTACTCTGCTGGATTTTGTACACAGATCATCTCTGCTTCACACCTTTCGTAAAACACAAATCAACAGATGGTGAGAAGGAGAGACAGCAGAGATCAGTAAGGTAGGCAGTTCTGTGGTACGCGGCCCGCTATCGGTGCTTTTTCAGGCATCACCACAAAAGAAAACTTCAAAGGGGGACAAAAACGTTTTCTTCTCCTTTGTGGGCGGAAAAAGCACACTCACTTTGTGTAGTGAAGTAGAGCTGGAGACGGAACATGGATGCATTCCCTTTTGTTTGAAATCTCACCAAGTCAGCCGCCACAAACAGGGAACACCTAAGCGCCTACCGTTCTCCTATGTACCGTGTTTGCAAACTTCAAAGCCAGTGACCTATACTCCTTTGTGATGACCCGTTTAGCTTACATTTATGGTGTTGTGCCTGATGATATTCTTCCACTATTTCAAGCTCTATCCCTCTCTCAGGAAAAAAGAAGCACTAGGAAGGTTTCGTGTTAGGATAGCTATTGCCCTGCAGAACTAAACACCCACCCAGATCCAGTCTTGTGCTCGTTTTGGTTCTGGTTTGCCCGTACTCTTTTCTTAAGCCCAATTAGTGCACAGGCTTCCACCAGTGATAGTGCTGCATTCTGTCTACACCCACTTGTACAAGTGTGTTGGGCAGATAAGAAAGAAAAGTATCCAACATGGATAAATACAGACATGTATAAAACGGAATGGCAGAAGGAGAAGTAACAAAAAAAAAGCCCTGACCAATCACAGATTGTGTACGTTTTGGATAGTTAGCAATAGCGTGTACACCTTTGTCTGTCCTTTACGCTGTTTGAACATTTTGTATGTTGAGAGGCTGTTACCAAAAGAGCACATCAGCTGGAGGCATCACTTCAGGCGTTTGCCTGAAGAAGCTGTCAAGGGGATACTATCAAAGAGGACGGGATACTACCAAGGAAAAAGAAAGGGCTGGTGTGGGGATGATGAGCAGAGAGGGAAGAAGGAAATGGGAGAAAGAGACTGCCTTTCAAGAAAGAAAAGAAACTGTGCATGCAGGGATCAGGAGAATAAATATTTTCCTCAGTTTGATTTAAATTTACTGAATGCCCTACAAGTGGATGAGAAATTCCTGCAGGGGAATACATACGAGTAATCTGGAGTGGCTTTGGCTGGTTTCTCTGGATTTGTACCTCTCTTCTGTTAATTATAGAATAATCCATTTCTGTACCTCTCCGGACATCTGTGCATCCGTTTGAGCTGGCGGCACCATGCCCATGAAGATGTGACCTTTGGAGTCAGCGCAGTGACAGCACAGCATCTTGGGAACCAGTGGCAGCAAACGGAGCTGCTGTTCCGCATCCCTGATTCCTGCGGACAGAGTGTCGGTACCAAGAAAGTGAGAAAGGCTGGAGCTCATCCCACAGCTGGATCCTACTGCCAGAGCACAGAAGGGACCGAGGAGACGATGCCAACAACACGTCCAGGCACCCGGCGTCCTCCAACACACCCTCTCGGGGGACAGACAAACCGCTGTCCTCGTGGGCACAGTAAGCATAGTGCCCATTAACAAGAGGCTCCCATGGCTAGTTGAACCTGCCAGTATAATTTTTCCTCCCTGTTTTTTGCTGTTATGATGGCTGATACTCACTATCAAATTTATGTAAAAACTGGGTGTAACAGGGAAGATAAGATTGCCTCAAACATCTTAGTGCTTTTGAAAGATTTAAGCCTAGAGGAGAAATCTTATATACTTAGGGAGTTATAAAACATTACTTTTATGGCTTTTGCTTCTTTTTACATGCAAACCAGAGTAACACTCCATTTCCTATCAACAAGTAAGCCTGAATTAACTGAGGGCGTAACTCCCTGGTTACCCTCAGCAAATATAAGGGCAGACTGTTGTCAAAATGTATGGCTCTGTCTCTTGGGCAGCAGCCTGTGCTTGGGTCAGTACGGAGGGACTGCGGAATCACAGCCTCACCTTTATTCATCTTCCCCAGACTTGTATTGTCTTGTGAAGACAAAAGAGAAGCTTCAGAGCCTGGCTTGCAGGCGTGCCCTTATACATTACCTTCACTTTCACAGCCCCATGTGTCAGTCCCATTGAATATTTATATGAATAGTATGATAATATCATAATTTGGATCCTCAGTCTGGGGCCCTGCAACAAGAAGAGGAGCAAGGCTGCCTTGTACCATCTTGTACCTTCCCCAGATTACTCCCTTTTCGCCTGTAGCCACTGAGTTTCCACATCTATGCTTATCACCAACCAAAACATCAGCACAACCTGGAGAATTTCCTTTCTGTCTAAGAATGAAAAGCAATACAAAAATATTCATTTTTGTTCATTCCTGGCCCAAAGTTGACTTCTGTTCTCATCTTGTTAAGGAAACAAATCGCTAAACCAAACAAAAGCCAAAGGCATCATACCTTTCTTCCGTAGGACAACTCAGATGTTGACACTTCTCAGCACTGATGTCCTCCAGGAGGGACAACTGGCTCCAGGTCCTTACAGTTCTTCTGGCTAATCATGTCCCTCTGGCATGGCACGTCCTATCACCTCCCTTGTGCTTTCAAACCAGAGGGGTTATTTCTTTCATTGTAGGTTACATATATAACAAGGAGGAAACCAACACAAATACAATGTATGCTAAATAGAGATTGCAAAAACTACACTTGGAAAATCCTCAGTGATGTCTGCTGTACTGGAAAACATCTCTTCTGTACACTATGGTAAAATAAGGATTCTATAGTTGAGAGTTTAAGAAATTTCTCATGGTTCCAGAGAGAACTTTTTTTTTCCAGCAAACCTGGATATAAGCTGGAGGAACATAACAGATTCTGGTTTTTATTTTTATTTCATTTTTTAAAAGAGTGTCCTTTACCAAAATTGTCATTACAGCACAAAGCAAGCATTGGTCTTTGCTCATACTATGCCAATCTTTGGGATTCTTGAAGTAAGCTTGGTATTATCAAGGTTTTAACTTTACTCAGATCAGGCTCACTGACATGAAAAGAAGTATTTCTACAAACATTAGTGGCAGCTAGATCAGAGTTGATTAAAAAAGCCCAATGCTTGTGTAAACTTTTGCTTTTAGTAGTGAAATAAACAAGAAGATAAAAAATTGAGGAACACAGTCTGCATAGTCCTAAAGTTTTAGTTTCCTGAACAAAAATCTTCTCACAGGCTTTCAGCTTATATGGCCTAAGACTGAACTATAGAAAAACACTGTGCAAGCCCGGAGGACTTTTATGCTGACATAATGGTTATGTTGGGAATAACGAATGAAACAAAAGTTGCAAAAGCTTGCAGATTCTAGCAGAGGAACTAATTTCAACAATAAGAGGAACCAAAACAGAGGGAACTGAAATAATTAGATTAGCTTAATTGTAACCATTTCTAAATAACGACAGGCATGGAAATGTTCAGTAATTTTGTAAGAGGAGTAACCTGTGAATGGCAAAAAGCAACGTTCCCTTTAATGCTCACAGCTGGCAAGAGAAAAGGCAACCTCTTCGATGCAAGTCATGTTCATTCTTCCTGCATACTGCCTTAGAAATCTGCCCTTTTTCTTTGGTAAAGCTCTAGTTCCGGTCTTCATTGTCTCACATGTCCACAACTGAAGCTTCCTCTTCCTGGTTCCAACACATCTACCTTTTCTCCGTGCAAAACCATTTAACACACTGCGGTAAAAATTATCTTGCTGACTTACCACTTCTATTGTATTTTCACATACTCTGCATCCCTCATCTACCTCTTTCTTCTCCTAATGCATCAAACAAGCTCTGTACCTTGCTATTACCTACTTCTCTCAAAGCACAAGCCAGTTGGTGCTTGCTTGCAGCTGACCAGGAAGATAAGAGATGGCTCTCCAGCCGCTAGTGCTCTCCAGTACTGCTCCTTCCTCTTTTATCACATTCCGTTTTGCAAATGAAAAGCTTCCCATATGGAAAATCTACAAAGTCACTTCAAATCTCTGCTTAAGACTTACTGATGCCCTCCCATGCACATAACACCTGACAGCGACTCATTGCCCCTGTGCCGTCATTACTCCCTTTATACTTATTTCAAACTCTCAAGCTCAGCTGGACGCTACCTTTGGTTTTGCATCTGCTCATTTTCTTATCACGTACTCAGGTTACAAGATGTGGGAGGTGAGGGCTGGGCTTTGTTTCCTCCAGTACGTGAGTGCTTTAGAAGCACTCCGTTACCAGATGAGAGGTTAAGCCTTTCAGAGGCGTGCGCACCAGATCTCAGCTCATGTCAAGCCTCGGGCATACGTGGCTGAAAGCCAGCTTCCTCATGTGCCCCAGAGTGCTCAGCCTGTATTTAGTTTTGAAATCATCCCTGGCTTTTCCCTTTAGCTGGGATAAAGCAATATGCTCCCTGGCCAGCTGCCCTGGGGACGTGGGAAGGGATCACTGTGATACCCTAGGTTAGAAAGAGCTCTGCGAGCAGTCACCTGTTAGTATCCTTTTGGACCGTTCTGTGAGAAAGAAATAAAGGCCTTAAAAGGATCAGGGCCAAAAAGTGACAGTGCTGCATTACAATTCCCTTCATTAGGCTGATATGCCTAAGCTTTGGCTTCCTCTGACTGCCGCCAGTCATCACCTGCGGAAGCACTGCTGAAGCGCTGCAGGATTTGTCACAATGAGAATCTGCTTATTGCACCTTATTATTCATGAAGGATTGTTTTGGGCAACCACTTGAAAAATAAACTAGTTGTGTAGCTGTACACAAAATGCAGTTTATGCACCTGGTTGTCTTCCCAGAGCCAAACTGCAGTCACCAATCTTGTCGCTGAGGGAGGCGGCCATGCTGTGGAGCGTGACAGCGGGAACAAAGAATGACTTCTGTGGGATAGGGAGGACCAGACTTCTGGGTAGCCTCAGCTCCTCTCTTTGCAGTCTTTTCAAACTTTTGCGGCACGTACTAAGGGCTGGCTGTAGATATATAGACAAATTTGTCACCAAGTGAAAGTTCTCATGTGATGAAGGCAAGTTTTCTAATAAAATTCAAGATCTTTAATTTGAGCATTCTCATCATTGTTTGTGGAAGACTCAGTGCAGCTGCACAGCAAGTCACTACCCATACATCATTCACTGACATCAGTAATCTTCAAAGAAACATGGCCTTGCAAGGTGCTCTCCCATCTCTTAGAAAGGAAATAACAAATACATCCAACTAAAGACAAAAATACTAGGAAGAGCGTGTGTACGCTGCTTTGGTGTGATCATCGCTCTAATTAGCCAGGGACTGACAGTAGACCACACAGCACTAGGAAATCACGGAGGAAAAAACTGGGTAAATGGCAAGGTCTGTAGGTGTTCTTTACAATTTACTTGAATTCTCTGTGTGCGTGTGTGTGCATGCACACACATGTAAAGACACATCCCGTAAAGAAAGAAGGAGTTAAGCAGAGAAAAGAACAAGGCAAAAAAAAGGCAGGAAGAGGATTGGAGCAAAGCATCATTGCTGAAATGAAAAAGAGGTTGAGACGTAAGAAGAGAAAGGCCAGCAAGAAAGGACGTGGCCATCAAGCAGCAAAGGCCGCTTCTCAACAAGCGGTGACAAATTGCTCAATCTCCTTCCTTTCAGACTGAAAGGAATGGATGGGCAGGGAGCATCGGGGAGCGGGAGATACGCCCTGTACAGATTTGGCAGAGGCCACAAGGTCTCTAGTCCACAGCACTTGCACATCCAGGTCACTGCACAGCGACACACTGCTGACAGTCAACAAAAAGAGAACTATTTACTTTAGCGATTAGCCCTGGAAAACGGGAACGACCATCCAGGACCCAACGGCCTACCACAAAAGCAACATCATTTCTCATTACTGGGCTCTTTCATGGAGTAATTAATCTTTTCAGAAAGCTTCTAGGCAGCGGACTTTTAGATCTGTCTCCCCTTGTCCCTGCCCAACAGTCTTTTACTGGGCGAGCAGCCCAAATCATCCAAAAGAGCGTGGCCTCTGAGAAATCATGGGCTGCTCAGGGCGAGCGAAGGTGGCAGAAGCAAGCCCTCGCAGTGCCGAATCCTGCCTGACCTCAGAGGAGCCGCTTCATTTAGAACAGCCGCCTCTTCATTTTCTGAGGCTTAAATTATCATAGTGCATTCCTTCCTTACGAACATTTTAACACCGACATTATATTGCAATGTTGAAATTGGAATGTCGTTTCAGGAAAAATCTACAGCCACCCATGAAAGAAAAATATAAACTACAACAAATAAAGAAGTCAGCATGAAAAACTTCTTGGGATAATACAGAGGTATCCGTAAATAATACAAACACAGGTTTAATAGAAAACAGTCACACACAGAGATTGCTGAAAGCAACTATGAGAAAGCTGATAAGGGAAAAAATATGAGGTTATATGTATAAATACTGAGGAAGAACAAGGACCTTATGATGTGACATGCTCAGAAAATATGGATTCTAAGCATATCTCTATAACAGTGAATTTGGTAACATCTATATTAACCCATTATGAGGAATTTCCCTCTTTCCAAAACATCTAGGCCAGTATTTACCATTTCCCACAAATCCGTTGCTTTCAATGATCTAAACACTGATCAAAACACACTACGGTACTTCATGAAGTTAGACTAAGTGCCACAAACAGGTAGCATTTGGAAAACGATTTTGTTATGAAAAGCTCCTTTCTCATGTCTTCTTTTTTCATTCAGTTTTACGTTTCATGTTTAGTTAGAATTTCTCTCGCATCAAAATAAACAATGAAATGGTGCATGTAAAATTTCCAAAGGCTTTTTCAAAGAATATTTTAGGCAATTTTTTAGAAAAAGGTGCCATCTTCTCTTCACACCCTTAGAAGCTGGGTGCCTGGCAAGCTATGGCTGAACACCCGGGGCCCAGTCAGTGCAATCACTTATGTTTTCTGAACA
The DNA here is from genome assembly GCA_008921705.1 of Burhinus oedicnemus. NCBI lineage: Eukaryota > Metazoa > Chordata > Aves > Charadriiformes > Burhinidae > Burhinus > Burhinus oedicnemus. The sequence continues at coordinate 1,953,416 of VFFE01007140.1, read as the reverse complement.
GGTTATGATTACCACGCTCTAAGGTTCGCATCCAGCACGGGAAGCATCCATGTGTCCTTTGTACTGCAGTCCAAGGGACAACTAATGGCAGCCTGCGGGCTCATGCGGAGCTGCCCGAGGGACATCCCAAGACCCGTGGCCAGGGCGGGCGGAGGGGCAGTGCTTGGGTGCACACCTCAGCTCCCAGGCAGGAGCTGTGTATTGGGCCCTGCTTAGGAGCAGATTTACTCTTCTGTGTTCCGCAGAGAGCAGAGCCTGTAGCTGTGCTGCTGAAGCATTCCACATAAAATAAGGCACCACACACGGGGCAAAATTCGGGAGCCGCTGGGGTCAAGACCACCTTTTGTCATCTTTTCAGTCAGCTAGAGAAGACCTCCAGAATTCCCTCTGCTGCATGACCCAGACTGAGGACTCTAGCATCAGTGACAGTTAATCCCACTTTTATCTGGTACCTTTAAAGGCTGCATCAACCCTGACATTGCTTGGCATTTCTTTCTCACAATTAGGCCTCTTTTCCTTTTTTTTTTTTTTTCCCCCAGTTCAGTTGGTTTAAAAAAAAAAAAAAAAAAAAAAAAAAAAAAAAAAAAAAAAACAAATCTTAAAAA